>VWZO01013343.1:353984-534737 GCA_013396975.1 Bucco capensis | reverse complement strand
GGTCCGGCCGGGTGCGGGGAGGGGCGGGTGACGCCCGGCTCGGCCCCGCGGCGGGCGGGGAAGAGGACGGTCCCCGGCTGTGCCGTCGTTGTCAGCGGGAAGTCCGAGCCGGAGCCCCACCTAGTCCGGTTGTCGGAGAGAAGCTGTTCCCTTTTTCCGGCCGGTGTGTGGGGGTGAGGTGGAGAAGTGGGGGAAGACAGGCCGGGTGCGGCCGGCCGGACAGCCTGCCGACCCTCAGTGCTTGTGTCTGAAGTAGCCACGGAGCGGGACAAGCAGACAAAGTCGTGGCCAGCGAGTATCTTCCTGCTTATCACAAAATAAAAAGGAAAAGAGATGACAGAGATGTTCATCTCGTCTAAACACCCCACCACCACCACCCATGTCAAGGCAGATGGAAGCATTTGACTGCCACTTCCTGTACCAAACCCGTGTAATAAGCCTGAGATACCTCGTACTCCGTGCATGTTCGTGAAGAAGCAGGAGAAAGAAAGTGGAGTTTACAGAGGGGAAAATAAAACTAAATCCGAGTGGTTTTGCTGTGGTCTTGGATTACAAAAAATAAAAAGGATAATAAACCAAGGTTTCCTGGGGGAAAAAAAAAAATCAGTATCCTTTTATTCCTATTTCCATCTTAAAGGGATGTGTTCTGCTATCCAGTGTAAAACAGGAAGTCTTTCTCTGTGCTGTTACAGGGTATGATAGTAAGGTAGTATGGTTCCAAGAGAGAGAGTATTTCAGAGGTGGCTAACTTGGAAAATCACACAAGTCGTGTGTATTCTTGAATTTAGATGTTTTAAGTGGTGTAATTTGTTAATTCCAGCATATAACGGCTACATCTTGCCTTAATGTGAAATGTGTAGAAGGTGTATGACAAAGACTTTTCAGTACTCTTTCACAGCAAAACATACATTGAAATTACTGTTACAAAAAAAAGACACAAAATGCTTTTTCATAAACTATAATTAAAGAGCAAAGAAGCAATCACATCATCTTATGTAGTATCCATTCAAAACCAAATGTTTTTCCCTTTGGAAAGAGTCTCTTTTCTCCTTCTTGAAAAATTAATAGAATAGTCTTTTGGATGACTTCCCTCTGTCTTAAAATTGTAAGCTTTTGGGGAGGAAGAAACCCCACAAAGTTGCTACCGTCAAGTGTTTTCACTTTCTTTATTCATTACGTCTTTTTTTATCTCTTAGTCTGTCCTGTAGACTTCATTCTAGCTAAAAATGAGCTGAGTAAGTAATGGAGGTTACTTTGTTCACATCAAAGGCTTTTCAAAATAAATTTAACTAATTAGATGCAGTGTTTTATTTTGGTACCTGTATATTTTCAGGGATGCTTTTTGTAGTGTTATGAACAGTAGTTCAACTTAAAACTGTAGTGTAAAGTTTTATGATTATCTGTAGCTAAATAACCGAGTTTTGAGTTACACTGTACAATATAAATGTCATGTATCTTTTCTGTAGCAAAGCTGATCAGACTTGGAGCACCTGTCTGCCTGAGAGTGAAATAATCTGCAAAACAGAGCTGAAAGACTTTACTGTAAAACCAGGGCTTTTATATGGGGGCAATCCCCAGTAGTCTTTCTGCTGTCCATAACTGTGTGTCTTGCTTCTGTTACTAGGTACATGGACCAGATCAATTTTTTTGAGTGAAATTAAAATTGTGCAGTTTTGTTCTGAAGTGCTGCTGTAGGATAGTTCATCAAAAATAAGTCTGAAGTGAGCCTTGACAGTTCTCTTTGTGCTGTGCCAGTTTTGCAGAGTAAAACCGACTGTCTTTTTAACTGAGAGCCTTTCTGAAACAGAGGCAAACAGATGGAAATCTAGGTGAGTGCCTACAAAAGGAGAGATAAATTACTTGTGTAGCTGAGGAAGGAAGTGTGCTGAATACTGCACTGCAGCTTGTGATCTAACAGTTAGTAAATGTGACTGAGAACTAAAATAAACAGTTGTCCACCTATCATCTGGGATGTGGGAAGTGCAAGAGTCACAGAAGTACTTGATGCTTACTGTTACAGTGCCAATCTTGTCATCCACAGAGCTCTGCTAGTTGCTCAGAGTTAGGTACAGAGAGGTGCTCTTAAGGGTAAGACTATGTTATAAACAGGCACTTTGTTGTCCTTGCGTGTATGGTTAAAAGAGTAGGTGGGTCCTTTATGAAGTGGCCTGCCTGTAATGCTTAGATGACTTTCAGATACCTATCTGATGTTTGAGAGTGTTCTTCAGGGTAAGTGCAAGTTGTGAGTTTTAATCAAAATCGCGCTCTTAGTAAACAGATAACTAAGCGTACCCTGGACAGCAGAAGTTCATGTTTATCTTGTGGTTGCCACTCTTGCTACTCTTCTGCCTTGGAACAAATACAAAAGCAGACTGAAGTGCAGTGTGTAATGTTACTGCGTTGAATCCCTGCTGAGTTGGGGCAGGCTTCTGCTCTGTTCTGTTGCATCTAGGTCAGGTAGAGGGATATTTTAGACAGCCTATGCGTTTGGAGAGATTAAAAAAGTATCTACAGTAACTACACCTTCGTATTTGAAGTCAAACTTCGTTTTCCTGCTCAAACATGGTTAAGATGGCCTGTTTCTCCTCTTCTTGCATAAAGTAGGGAAAAAGGAAAGTGTTTTTCTTATTTGAGTGCCATTAATAGGGAACCTGTTTTCAGAGTTACTCAGCAGTTGACTCTGCTAGAGCTTTAGTATCTCACTTAAAGCCTCTGATGTATCGCTTTCTTGGTAGGACCTGTCAACCATGAGAAAACCGAGTGGGACAGGAATAGTAGAGGCAATATTCTGATATAGCTATGGCAGTTTGCTTGTAATAGGCAAGTACTATTTGGAGAAAATCAGAGACTTTGTCTGCTGGCACAAACTGTTTATTCATGGAGCAATTGAATGAGACTACCTTCAAAAGCAGCAGTAGATTCTGACAAAGCTCTTGTTTCTCAAACTTTAGAATCTCATCGCTCTTTTCTCTCTCAAGCCTAAAGCTTGAAGTGCTCATCTCTCAAGCCTAGAGAAACACCGCACAACTAAAAGTGAAAAGTTATTGTGTGTACCTGTTTATGTATGCTGTTGTGAAATCCTGACATGCTACATGTACCTCTCCTCTAGCAGCAAGGAAAGGGAGGGAGGCTGGAAATGCCAGGTTGGAAATCTGCCTGCTAGGCAACTTTTGAAATACAGAATGATTTGGGGGCCCTCTAGCTATTCAGGATGCTCTTTTTTCAACAGTAATGTTTTAATAGTAATTTTTACTACTGAAGCAGTAGAGTGAAAGTAGGTATAAGACCTTTTAGGAATGTATGTAGCAGAGTTAAAGGAACTTCTTAGAGTTGATCCAGGAAGAAGAGGAGGCATTTGACACTATCTTGAACACTGTCCCACTCACCAAGTACTGAGATTACTAAGTAGAAAGCTATCATTTGAAGGAAATCCTTGCTATGCAACTATGAAAAAGATACTGCCAGTTACAGTACACATGGTTAGTTCATTCCTGACCAAGGGAGAAAGGTGAGACCCAGTGCAGGAGTGGGACAGCCTAGCCTTTCTAATGGATTGGTGTTTGCATCCTGTGGCAGAGAAGCAGCATGTTGTGTTTCTTTCCAGCCTCAGATTTTCTTCAGGGAACCCGTAGTTTCTTAGATGGCTTCATATCCTTGCTGCAGCTGTTGCAGCACAGGAAGGTGTCCTGAATCTGAATGACTTGACCAGGTCTTCTGCAAAAAGGATATGGTGTGCCTCTGTTACTCATGAAATAATTTTCAATATAACTGTAATTGTGGAGCTGTGAGAAACTTCATAATGTTACATTCCTGTACAGTACTGAAGAACTGGAACAGGAGAACAGTTTATTTTTGTAACTGAAGACAAACTTAAAGCAAGGATCTGTAGTTACAATTCTTGTCATCTTCATAGAAGCTGAGAAAAGTGTGCTTTTTGCATCAAAATCTGTTGACATTGAGGTGAATGTTGCTCTTGCTTTAGTTCTGACAGTTATTACTAAGTCTTGATTTCAGTATGTAATCTGTATTAAAGGAAAAGATTTAGTTCAACAGTATTTCCTTTAGTGTGGCTTACTTCTAAGTGTGTGAAATTAGACAGTGATTTTTTTTTTCTTTAATGAATTTGCTATCCATTGCCCAAATAATGAAAATTGGCTGGTCCTCTCTTCAGTTAATCTAAAAAAACAACACCTTGTGAACACAGATATTCCCTGCAACTGTTCCTTTTTGTTTCTCTTTGTTGGTTATCTTAGCTTTTGAAGTCTTGTCCTATTTTTTCCACTCATAGTCTTTGTTTCTGCAACCTAACCAGGTGCACCTTCTTTTTATTTTTTATGTTTGCAATGAAGGAAAACTTCTTAAAAGCATTCTTCATATATCAGGAAGAAACAAAAGAGTTCCACTACATCTGTAATAAAGATGAACTGCAGATATAGGAGTTAAGAGGGGAGGTACAGGAGTTAGAAGAGGACCTGTGCACTGCAAATTGTGTCACTTTAGCCCTGCTGAAATTAAAGTGTTTTCAGTAGTTGCAGAGCCAGACCAGTGACTTCCGTTTTTTGTAGGTCAATATTTTTTGAGCTGAAGCTGATATGCTGAATGGTGCTTGGACTGCATAAGAGCCCAGACAGTACTGATAGTTAAGTTGTGCAGTTATACAATCCTTACTTGCAGTTAATCAAACGTTGGTAGCATCTCTCTGATACTTCTCTCAAAAGTGATTCATTAAAAGGTTAGTGGAAGGTTGCAACATGTTCTTTTTTTCTGAATGTGGAGAGGGGTAAAACTGAAATGTGGAATGGAAGTGTTCTGTTAAGTGGAAGTTACCTAAGAATCTTGCTCTCTGCAATACAGTATTTGTTTATAATGTGACATTTACAGTTAGGACTAAGCTGTGCGTCCAGGCTCATGTGGCTCATTAAGTGTGAGAGCAGGCCAACAACATACTGTGCAGGAACTTCTTGTTAATCTTGCAAATGTGAAGTGGTTAAGGTGAATTGTTAGACATTGTAAGATGCAGTCAGTAACCCTGCTCTGATCTGTCATCGTGAAGCTACTATCAAGCTTCATGTATAAAATAACCCATATGCACAGCCTGCTTGGCTTTGTGATTGCTTTTTGCATGCAATATTGCTGAAGGATTTTCTTGGGGTTGGGAAAGTGTATAAATTAATACTGCGTGCAAAATCTTGACCTTTATGCTTCTGGAGTTGTATTTATATAGTTAGTATGTATAACAATCTATTGTAGTTGCTTTCTGTGACTGTTCTGATTTGTTTAAAATGAATTGATGGACAACAGGCATTCTGTGAGTGTGGTGGGTTTATTCCCATTCATGGAGTGGGCCTTCTGTTATTTTGATGTTGATTGTTTTTATTAGTGCAAGTGTACATAAAATGCTGTGTGTTTTCATGGGTTTTCTGATGAGTGGCATCAGAAATGAGTTCTTGGCAAGTGTGAATTCATCTTCAGAATTCTTGCGCGTTATACCAGTCCATAGATGAATTTACAAGATAGCTTTATATCAATAGTATTAACTGAGTATAAGTATACAATTTGAGATGCCTTGGACTTGTGTTCTTAGTGGGCTGTGAAATGCCATGTTCAAAATCCAACTTCTACTGACACGAGTTATTTGAGAATATGCCACACTTCTACAAACTGATGCCAAATTGACATCTTAGCTCTTGGTGGAACTGAAGAGACTTCATAGGAGTCCTATGGCCTCAAGAAGCACTGGGAGAGGCACGAATAGCTGCTTGTCATGCTGGAGAATCACTTCCTGTGTTTTTTTTCTGGTATATCTTTTTTTACTTAAGCAGCAGATTAGGTGAGATCTCGCCAAAGAGACGCCCTGTTACATGATGTAGATCTGCCTGGGCATTGAGTAAGTTTGGAGGTTGATAGAGAAAAGTTTGTGATAGTATAATAAACCAATACCCATAACTTATTTTTTAACTGGATGCTTGGTCTTCAAATGTTCATAGTTTTGGTGTACAGTTTTCTACTAGCTTTTTATATCTGAACACTAGAGGGAAACAGGCATTTTGGAATTTTACATATTTCTGCTTGCTGTATGTTCTTACAGCTTATTGTTACCTTTTCACCTGTCTTTATATCTGAGCAAGTCTGTTTTCTTTTTTTTAAATGATATTCAGTTGTTGTTGGGTGATTGTTGGGGTTTTTTTTGTTTGTTTCTGTGTGTGGGTGGGTTTTTTTCCTGATCTCCCTAAACATTTTATTTCAGGAAATGCCCTTAGCTAAATTGAGGTTCAGCCAGAGATCTTACACAGAAAACTTACGTGTGGTAGCTGAATATCTGCAAAAACTGAGTAGCTGAAAACAAGGTTTTACAATTAAGTGCTTTAGGCCACTGTATGTGCTGGTGTTTGGCATCCTTTTGATCTTTGTGTTGCTTTTCATCAATCTTCTGAGAGTAATCACAGAAGAAAAGTGCTATATCTATGTGAGTAGGAGTCAGTGTGAGAAAATAACAGTATTTCATACGAAGCCTGGAATGAAAAGATCAAGTAGGTTGTGCAGTTTTACTCTTGAAGAACAAAGAAATCCTGATGTTACCTCTTCTTTTCTGCTAGAAATCTGGGTCCTATCTAGCCAGGAAACTGATGAAGAAGTGGTGTTAAGGGCACATTAGTTTGTGCTTAATTTAACTACAGTAACTGATATTTTGGAAAATGTGCAGTCTTGCTAACTTGGTGTACATCTTGTTTCTAGCCAGAGGCAAGATCTTAAGACACACTTTGCAAATATTTTCAAATACAAATATATCAACTTGAGAATATTTGTATTTTCAGGTAATACAATTCTTCCATTGCTCAAACTTGCTGTTGTCTACTTTTTAAATGAAATTCAATGCTGTAAGTTTAGCAGAGGAAAACTGAAGCTTCTTTTCCAAGCTGAATGCTGAATCAGAAGTGAAAGTAAAGAACCATTCACAGCCTCATCTACAAAAAGTTGGAAGTCCTAGATCCCCAAAACTTAAAAAGAGGACACACTGGATAAACTAGGAGCATTCTAAGTCTTGTGGAAATACAGCACTGTGATTTCACAAAGGATAAACTTGTTTCACTGAACAGTCAGAGTGGACTGAAGTGTCATTCTTTGCTCAAGCTTTGCCCAAAAATATAGATTGTTTCCGAGATGCATATACTTAACTTGATAGAAGTAAAATGCTTCTTCGGTAAAAGATTTAGGATGTAGTGGTAGCGCAAGTTCAAATGCTGTGTTGACTGCCATAGTGTAAATAATAGATGATGCATAGAAGACCAGACACGCTGATTTATATTTAGAAAGGTCTTCCCATCCAAACCTCTGGAGATAATTTTAGATTTCAGTGTGCTTTGGACATCATCTGCTACCTTATTGAAGTACATATTTGATTTGACCTAAAGCAAAGTAAGTCTTGAGGTATGACAGGTTTCTTCAGAAAATGGCAAGCTTTGAAGATGCAGAGGAACTAAAAGTATGGTCTAAATAAGAACTAGAGTGATCTTAAGAAGATTCAAGTAGACTCTTGTGGAGACAAGTTTAACCCTCATTAATTTGGTAGCTTACTAGTAAAGATCTAGTCCATGTAATAAAGTGGTGTGGGGATGAGTGTGATTCAAGCTCATTTGGTTAAAATTGTGCAGCTTTTTGTGTAGGTGTCATTGTGTCTATGAGCTCAGGCTTGCAAATGTTAATTGCTTACCTTTGGGTTCCTGCTCATAACTGACATATTTTTCCCTCTCTTGAAAATTCCTGACCCATTAAACTACACTTGGGGCTATTTAAGATGCATCAACTGCCCACAAAGCAGGTGCAGAACTGCAGCAGTTCACAGCTTGGCATGTTAAGATAAGCCAGCATTTGGTTTAGTGTGGGGTTTAGGGGTTTTTTTATTTTTGTTTTGGGGAGGGAGGGGGTTCATTGGTGGTTTGTTCTGGGTTTTTTTAATGCTCTTGTCTGAAGTGACAGCTTAGCAGTTGCCTCAAACAACCAAGTTGTCTGTGTATCTGCATATGGGCAGAGGTGTGGAGGTCAACTTCTGTAGTTGTCATCTAGTCAAGGTATGTTTGTGATCTGGATGTTCCCTGAGGAACTTCCGTTCCTGGGTTCAACACACTACTGCTTCACTGCAAGAAACAGAACAGGGTGTTCTGCCCAGGTTTCATCCACTTCACTTAAGCATGTCATGCCTTTTACAAACCCATCTTTATCAGTGGAATCAGCTAATAACTCCTTCTTTTCACAGTCAACTTTAAGATTGCACCTCCATTATTGCAGAGGTAGCAAAACCATGTAGCAGAGGCTGATAGTTATTCCTGGGTGTTGGTTTCAACTTAACCTCAGGGTAGATGTTTCAAGCTTTTAACAAAATAATTGTTTGTAAAATTAGGTATTATTTGAATGACTTCAAGTAATGTTTGCTGCTCATGTTGAAATACCATGTTTCTATTAGGGAAGTATTGTTTGAGAGATCAAAACAGAAATGAGTTACAATTACTTGGGACTTTGCTGGTATGATTCATTTATCATGGAATAATTAATTTTATTCCTGTTAATGTTAGTAGCTAGTATTCTCAATTTGCATAGAATCAGTATCTTTTCAACAGATAAAACTTACAATCGTAATTAAAATGATGTGTGGGAAATTTGTAAGACTGCTCTAAGGCTACCAACCTGATTTGTAATAGAATAACTGTATATCATACTATGGGAGGATACTTTGTATATTAACAGCCTACATTAGCCAGTAACAAAAGATCTTAAAATGATGAGGGAAATCTATATATCTGTGCCTTGACAATGCGTAAGTAATCTAAACAAACCTGAACTGAAACCAAATGTTTAATAATGAAGACTGTGCAAGTAATGATACTTTGGTATGCAAGCTCTGGGATTGTCAGGGGTGTATATTATATGTAAGTTATAGAGAAAAATACAGGAGGGACAAAAATTCAGGTGGTATTGGAATTGCAGTTGAACTTGAAATGAAATGAACATGAAATTTCGTATTGTAATTTGAAGCTAGGTCTTGTTTCTGCAACAATGTTAAGCTGCTTTTTTTTTTTTTTTTCCCAAAGAAGAGTACCTTAAGCCAACTGGGAAGTTTACTCTTGAAGTAACTTTCAAATTGCGCAAGTGCGTTTTCATAGGAGTATCTTGACACTGAGAAATTTCATGCCTTAGTTGTAATCCTGCTGGTTTTAAATGGTTTTTTAGCTTGAAACAAAAATTACTGTAACAATTATGGGAAGAAACAAATGCTTATATCTGCTTTAAGTTAGAAGGATGTGTTTCATGTAAAATATGTTTGGTATACCATGATGTGGCAATCCACTGACTGATAATTTTAGAGCTAAATACTGATCCTTCTCTGCAATGACAGTAGAACCAAATTCACAGCAGTAAATTGCTGTCTCAGTTGCTGTATGGTGGAATGCTTAGCTTATGTGTAGCGAGATATTATAATGTGGTAATTATGCATTCTCTGAATTTAATATAGTTGTATTTTTCAGATACTGTTTTTCTTTCTGCTTATTGTCTGCATGGATTTTCTTTGCAAGTGTAAAAAACATTTGCAATTCAGTTTCTTCAAGAATGCTGGGGTCATAGTTTTAGCTGCACATACACAGTCATCTTTTGTGGGAGATGGTGACTATTTTACGGAACTAGGGGAAAAATGCAAACCTGTGGCAAACAGTCACCAAAAATAAGAATATTTCTGATAGGTTACAAACTCCACTTTAGGTTTAAATAGACTCTTTAGCTTAGGTTTCATAAGAGACTCCAATTTTGAATTGACATATTTGAATTTTTTCACAAAGCTGAAACTTGAACTCAGTAAGTGTTGAAGCATAGCATATTTTTTAGAAGCTTAAGAATATTCATTATATCACTTACTTTGAAATGACTTTTTACACTTCCTATGAAACTACTGCAAACTGCATATGCTTGTTAGTTTCTCACATTAGGAAGCTTTCATCTTGAGATACCAGTGGCTTGAAGCAGGCCAGTTTTCATCCTTAGAACACACATAAACTTTGTATTCAGGAAAAAACAAAACAGTTTTTATTCAGCTGTACTAATTATATATGTACCACAATAATTTTTTTTAATTATGTACCACAACTTAAAGCAGTGAAATTGGCTCCAATGTGTTGTACAGCTATTGGATATTTAGGGCTGAACTTTGAAATCTGGATACTGAAAGAAGCTTTGGTTTGCGTTGAATTCCTGAATTTCTGTTTGAGAGCCAAAAAGGAATTGCAGGTCTCTCACTAAAACCAGGTTGTTAGACTCTTTTAGAATTTGGAATTTTCTCTATGGGATTACAGATCATTCAGTAAGAAAAAGTCACAAATTACTCAAAACACTAGGTAAAACAGATATTTGGTAACTGCTGCTTAAGTTCTGCTACTTTTAAATTGCTGTCAGCCTTCATTATTGACATCTCCATGTTTAGTTGCTAACTTCATACTGAAGAATTCAGTTTAAACTGTTCTTTTAAAGACAGTAAAATTGCTGCAGTTCACCCAGATTACTGTAGTGGGATTTCCTCTGCACCCACTACATTTATGTCATTCTAGAGACATCTTTCCAAAAATAAAGATATAACTGAGTGTTTGTTTTAAAGAAGTGACAGGTAATGTAGTTACAGGCTTAACTTGTCATGATTTTGAAAGGTGTGTTTCAGTAAAGAGACAATCCTTTATTCCTATTCTTTATAGAAAGGCTGGACAATTTACAGGTTTGTGATTCTAACTGAACATTTACAGTGGTGCCAAGTGGCTTAAACTTCTGGTGCGAATGGTTCTGGTGAGCCTTGTTTGCAAGAAATCTGTGTAGGGAAGTAAACATAGTTTCTGAAGTCGGTAGTGAAAAGATGTTCTGTTGGTTGTGAGAAATCACTGAAGAGTCGGAAGACTCTGGAGAGACCTGATTTGCTGGACATCAGATTAATTACTCCTTTATGGCTTTCTTCTTGCTTTCTCTTTGTTTTCTTAAGGTGCAAGGAACAGTTTAGATAAGTTGGAAGATTGCACATTATGTGTTTGCAAGAGAAAAATAAAGAAACTGACCTCTTGATTTCTCAGTCTTCTGACAGTGTGGAGTTAATCAGTGATGACAAAGATAGACATAAACACGGAGATGCTCTAATTTTTATATAATTCATTTTAGCATTTTGTGCTAAACACCTAACATATGGTGTGACTCTAGAGATGCTGGGAGATTACTGCTGATGAGAAGCGTCTTTCTTACCTTACTTCCATGCTTACCATGTACAAGCACCTGTCTTGGATTCCCTGCACTTCTCTTCCACATCCCCCAAATTATTTGTCAGTTGGGGAGGGTTTCATCTTTCTGTAGAGATGGAGAGGAGAAAACGGGTAACTCAATCTGAGCACTAGGCCACATGCAGGAAAGCAACCGAGACCTTCCTCCCAAGGCAGCAGTAACAGTCCTGTTAGCTCAGTTGCTAGCAGCACTATAAGGCGTGTTTTCAAGAGCAGCATAACCCAAAGACATGTCCCAGAATCTGTGGCCTTGTTTTGGTTTTGCTAGATAAGTTTTCAACAAAGATGAGCAAGCAGGTCTGGCATACTACTGTAGACAGCCACGCTAGCTAGTGTGGAACAGGGTAACAGATCTAGCTTTTAGGAGAGGAACAATCTCAAAAGAATATTTTAGTTGCCTCCAGTTATCTGTGAAACTGCAGTCATTATAAATGCAGTTAGATATCTAGAAAAACATTATCAACTTTCAGACTTTAGAAGAAATTTTTGTTTCTTTGAAAGCTGACTTCTGGGATCCTGCTGCTGTTTTTGAGAAATGGTTTGCTGGGAAGAGGTTGGTTTAATTTTCTTAAGTCATGGCTATGATTTTTTTTATTTTCTTTTGGTTAACAACTAAAGTGTTTCAGATGCATGCTCTCTCCTCTTGGATAATTGCTTCTTATCAATAGAACTACTGTAGTAGAGTTTATTCAGTATTTCCTTATGGGAGAACAGTAATGAGGTAGAGGAAATACTATATGTGATGGTTTGCAGCTTTTTATTGTAGCTGCATTAAGAGCTGATAGTTTGAAAATGGCCACTGTACTGAAAAGGTTAATTTACCCCATTTTATCAGTTGCTGCTTAGTGAACTGGATTGTGGTGTCATGGTTGTGTTTGCTGCATATAGATCAAACTTTGGGTCAGTAGATGCAAACTTCGAGTGTTATTTCAAGTAAATGATAATACAAGTAAAGAGATGCTGTTGCTTAAGTTAGTTTCCTGTTCTGTGTTTGTTGTTGTTGTTGTCATGCTGATGCTTGCAGTTCTTCAGAGTTAACTGGAGACATTTGATGCATGACAGCTCATATGAACAAAATAATCCACATATGTATGTGTATATATATGAAATTACAAAAATGTGTGTGGTATGAAAGAAGTTTGGAGGGTGGATGAGGAGAGGATGTAGTAGCTGTGAAATCTGAGACGTTTTTGTAATTACTCTATCAGTACCACAGGTAACAAACAGTAACTGTTTACCTGATAAACCTATTTAATCCTATTCAATACTGTGAAGGTAGTGGTTGTAAAGCTGCAAGTTCTTCAGGCATCTGTATGGCTTTTGGGAATATTGGCTTTGGCCTGTTACTGCAAAATCCGTAGTACAAGCAACATCTGAGTGAATGAGAGATCATGAGAAACCTTTGAACTACCTCAGTGTGTGCTGTGACTGTAGTTGAGAGGTGCTACGGCCTTGTTTGCACAACTGGAAGAGATTTTGCAGGTTACTGGAAAATGTGAGGTGAACACACCTCGCTAGATGATATACTGTAATCTATGTAATTGGCCTATCAATCGGAGTAAATTAATTTCTATGCCTGATTCGTCCTTGCTGTAAATAAAGGAGATTAATCCATCCAGAGGCCTCTGAGGAAGTGATACATGCATATGGGTGTGAGCAATTCTTTCAGATACTTGCATACTCTCTTTGAATGCCTCTTATATTCTGGCAAGATCATGATGCTGAGGTCTTTATTTTAAAGAGTCTTAATCTGTTCTTGCCTTTTCTCCAATTTACTGTTTTGTGGGCTATAAAAATCTCCATTTTAAAAAACTTTCCAAGTTTATACTACTGTGACAGTTAAATTAGGTGAGATAACACATGAATAAATGGTTCTTTAAGTGTTGAAATCTTGGTAACAAGAAAAGATTGGAGGTACTTTTTGTGCTAGATGAAAAAGTAGCTTCATTCAGTAGTTACTGTGTCTTGAATAAACATCCATAATTTGCTTATTGTGTAATAATTAAAGTGATACCCTGCTTAGGTTATGCCTGGTTATAATGCTATAGCTCTTGCAGTTATCAGTTTATGCCAATATTTAACTGTTCGTGTCTTGTTATATATGCAGTCTTAGAGGCTGTAGTAGTGCTGAAATAGTTGTCCTGCTGATTAAAATGGTGAATAATTTGTGTTTTAGGTATTGAGGGCGATTTATCTCTTGCATCATGCGTGAATACAAGCTAGTGGTTCTTGGTTCTGGAGGTGTTGGAAAGTCTGCTCTGGTAAGTACTCTGTGAGGCAATTCAAGTACATTTTCTTTGGCTTTTCATGTCTTTTCTCTAATATGCTCTCTACTAACCTGTATTTAAGTTTCTTAGCACACATTTATGTAAAAGAAATACAAGAAATGACTGCTGAGGGTTCCTGGCTAGAGCAGGTGTCCTGGTTTGAGTATGCATTATTGGATGTACCCACGGCATCCTGCTCTCAAATGTGGTGATTTTTGTACAGGGTTAGTTGATGGTGCTTGACCAGATCTCTGCTTGTCTTACACAGTGAAGTGCATAGTCACAGCATTATGAAGCACAGCGTTATGTCTTCACTCATAGGTCTCATAGGTCTGTGGGAAATCATGCTTCATGAAACTCACACAATGAACTGGCTTGCTTGCATCTGGCCTTGGTAACTCCTTCTCTAGAAATGTCTTCAGGGTGCTGTTTGCTTAATGTTTGATAGCAGTATCAAAAGCAGTGTTAATTTTTTAATGCAAATACAAATATATATTTGCATGTTTGTAGGAAGTTTAACAGGTTATCTACATCTTTTCCCACAAATAAGTGTCTAGCTACAGCAGGTAGATGGTTCTAACCATTGTTTACAAATGCTCATGCATTTTAGTTAAATGGTTACAGAAAAGTGTAGTCTGACCTAGACTGACACTGAAAAGTTCACAGAATATGATGTTCTCAGCCCACCTAAGTAAGGACTTTACATCTTTCAGTTTAATTGTGCACCTTATCATAAAGTACGGTCTAGAGGTCCACTCTACCAAGTAAGAACTATTCTCACAAAGAAATTCCAGAAGGAAAACTTAAATGATAAGTCATGTTAGAGTGTGAAAACTTTTTCTTTCACCTCTGAATTCTTTATCTTACTGCAGAATTCCCAGATTTGAGCCTGTCTGCTCTAATTTGAGTCTTAAAGTTCCATTTGACTTTTGCTGAAAACATCCTATGTGCTAGGTACACAGAAATATCCTACTGGGTCTAATTAAGACTAGTAAATGATGGTAGTCATTTTTTAACTATTTCCTATGCTGGCAGATAAGTAGCAGAAGATGCATCAGTTTTAAATGCATCTGTAAAACCCGTGCCACTGTATAGTACCCCGTTCAACAGAAAACTAATAATGATTCCAAGAGGTAGGCAAACCTTAAATCAGTGCATACTCCAAGTGAGAGTGAATAAAGATGTAGCATTGCTTCATTTAACAATACTTATAGGCATATAATCTAACTTCCTGTTCTTTCTTATAATTTATAGTTGGATCAGTTACTTAATTTGCCTTCAAAAAATGTAATGGGTAACTGAGCATATACTTAAAACAGTAATTTGTTTACAAAATGTCACTGTACAAGAAGAATCTTAAAAAGAACTTCTGTGTTTCAGACTGTACAGTTTGTTCAAGGAATATTTGTTGAAAAATACGATCCTACGATAGAAGATTCCTACAGAAAGGTACATGTGAAAGACTTCTCTAATATTACAGAAACTTGAAGCTGCAGTATATATTGTCAAATATTTGAGTCATTGCTTGGAAAAGGGTATGCCTGGTAATGCTACAAAATAACAGGTAACAAGTTTGAAAGGTGCTCTCAAAGTCTGTCTGGAAGGAATCATTCAGGACTAGCTTTTTAATGTTTAAGCATACTATCTAACTAGCTATTTAGTTAAAAATGGTAATTTCATTGTCAGAAATAGGAACTTTTTTTTAAAACAGTGAAATACACTAATATTTCTTTTTTATAATATTTATTACTAGTTTGTATGTGCATTCGCATCTGCAGGTAAATTTGGACTTGTATGTTGGTCATTCTGAGCTTTGCTAAAAACTTCATATTCACCTTTGGAACATTGCAGGCATCATACTGTATTCCTAACAATTTAACTGATAGCTTGATGTACTTCCATTACATGGGTTGTTGTTTTATTAACAAGTTAACACAAACCTATCGTAAATGAACAACACAATGGCCTGTTAGTTTCTCTCTTCCCATCCTCAGGATGACAGGCTGAAAAGCCTGACTCTGCTTGCCTTGTCTTGAATCTCCATATTGCTCACTCTTCAGTTTCAGCTGAGACTATGATTAATATTCCAGGCTAAGATAGTGTACACCTGGACTGCTATGAAAAGAGTTAACCACTTGGTGAAGCAGATTAATTTTCAGCTATGTCAGTTTCTGGTTTGTTTGGGTATTTTTGTTGTTAGATGATTTACTTTTAAGATGTATTGATACTCTGATACCTTGTAGCAACAAATATGCCAGTGTCTGTACAAGGGAGGCAAGATGCACAAACCCTAGCTGGGAATGGGCAGGAACTGCAGGACCTCCTGTTTCAGCACTGGACTACGTTTATATTGGAATAAAGAGGCTGCATTAACAGCTGTTGCAGCCTGTAGTTACCAGAATCTCTTCTCAACAAAAGAGGAATTAGTGAGAGCAAAATGATAATTTCACACTTGTTTTGTTGTTGGTTGTTTTTTTTTTTCCTTTGACCTCATAGAAATCTGTATGCTGGAAAAATCCTAGTCTGTCTTAAGCATTTGGGCTTCCAGCCAAACCTGGAATTCTTATTAAAGAGACAAAAGCAACAACAAATTCTGTATAGCCACATTTTTTTCTGTATTAGGGGAGCTAGAATTTTGGGCCCTGTCCAAATGTTTAATGCAGGCCTTTGCTGAATCAGGCCCAATAAATGACTACAAAAATATTCACAAGCTATACTGAAGTGAAATGTTTCCTTCGTTATATATTTACATTCTTCAGGTCATACTAGATTCATGATGTTCACTGGGTGAATTTTTCCAAAGACTGTTTCCATGGAGCCTGAAAAAGTAAATCCATCTTAAGAAATTTTGCTTTTTGCTGATTAATTTTTTTCGTTTTTTTTAGAGAAGATCTTACGATGTTCCTTTGGGGTTTGGTCCTGAAATAACTAGGAATATCAATGTGTATTCTTCTTTTCAAATCAGCTAGATTGTTGAAGTCTTGCTTAAGTCTGGACAACACTATGCAATAGTTTTGCTGCAATTCTAACCTGTTTCTTGACTTGAATGACTTAAAATGTATTGGTTTGGCAGTTGCAATTCTATACTATTAATGTTAAAATTAGTTTTGTAGTATTTGAGGTTGAGAGGCTGTAGCTTGAAATATTTGAAGTTTGCCTGGAACTAAATAACAGAGCATGAAGCCTTGAAACTTAATGCCTTGGTTTACTCCCCAAATACCTTTTATAAAGAGAATAGATGTTGCTTAATTAGCTGAATAACTTGGTCAGCAATACATGTTAAAATAGTGGTTATTGAAGGAATCGCCATCTCTAGAGGACATGGAGGAGGTATGACAGAAGTGGAAATACCCCTCTTCCCTGCCCCACCAGGCTCAAATCTAGTTACAAAAGAAAAGCTCAAAGTTAAGCTAGTGAAAATGCGTATATCAGGAATAGGGAACACAAAGTTCCTTCTGAGTGCTGATCTGCCAGCTATAGGAATTTTACATGCAGATGGAAACAAGGAAAGTGTATCAATAGCTTGAAAGAAGGAAGGGGGGAAGGTGGTTAGCCTGACTGAAACAGCTTGAGGGCACTTGTGTGTCCTTAGCCCTCGGGGCAATTTTTTTTGAAGTAGAAACTACACAGAGGAACTCTGGAATAGATACAGAAGCTGATCCAGCTTCCTAAACCTGCTTTTTGCAATTTTTTCTAAACTGGATCAGTCACTAAAAGCTTGTTTTGGGAACACCAGTCTTACTGGTTTGCTTGGCTTACTGTTTGCTGTGTACTACTCTCTGTTGATCTAAATTACTATTAAATGAGCATCAGTATGCTAATCCAACTTTCACCTGTACTTTTCTTTCAGTCTGTGAATGATCCCTGAAAGAAGTAGGAATTAGTTGTGCTAGTTACTGATAACCATCATTACAAATTTAGCAACCTCCTTTTTAATAATCAAAAATCCCTAATTAGTTTGCAATATGGTAGTTGGCTGCTGACACTGCTTCTGAAAATGTCACTAGGACTCTTTGAAAGGCTTCTTCCTGCTGTTTTCAAAGTGTGTGTCTGTATAAACTCCTAAAGCCATTACGTTGCTTTATGTATTATGAATTTGCCTATAGAAATCACACAATTCCTGGTGTCTTTGGAGGGGAGAGTTGCAAAAGGAAAAATTCTAACTACACCTTTCTTTTGACAGCAAGTTGAAGTAGATGCACAACAGTGTATGCTTGAAATCTTAGATACTGCAGGAACGGTATGTAAAACTAACTTTCCTAAATACTGATGCACAGTGTTAAATCCATCAAAAGCTGTAGAGATGTAAATGCTGACGTGTTTCTTTCCTAATTCTCCAAACTAATTGTGGTCAGTGCATTGGATTAGAGGATGTTCTTTAACGTAATAGTATTTACACAAAACTTGAGTATTGCAGCAGAAAATCAATTTCAAGTTTGCTCTGAGCTCATGTTCTGTAATAGGGGAAACATGAGACTGAGCATTTTAAAAGCAATTCTGCTGCTGTTTTACGTTTATATTGCCCAGAGGGAAGATTGAGCCCTGATGTTGCTGTAGAGAATACATGCTGCCTTCTTCTCTCCTTTTGTGTGTGAGATGTACTCTGACATTGGGATAAAAATAGTATTGCTTTAGTCAGCTTATGGGAACTCAAAGCACAGGGTTTATGCTGATCCTTTGCATACTGGTCAGATTTTTCTCTGCCTAGTTCCAAAATTAGTGAAACCAGTAATTTCAGTGAGTGTAAGCTCAAGACCCTTGGAGTGTAACATGTGTTTCTGAACTGCATTGGTAACCTGGTCCGGTAATAACTTATTTGAACAGCCTTATTAGAGTAAGGCTGTATAAAACTATAGAAAGATTGAGTGACTGTTCTCTCAAAATGAATTACACTTTTCATCTGACATACAGTGAGAGACTTGCTGAGTGATTACAGGTGAGTCACCGATGCAAGAAAGGCAGATATATTCCACAGTTATACTGGTGAGAGTTTTCAGAGAGGGACAAGTCCTAATGCTGCTGTGCAGTGTGAGTCTTCATATGCAATAACTGTAGTTGGCACCAAAGTCTAGGAAATGTGACAAGTCTGAATGTCTCCATCCTCTAGTCAATCTCCTTGAAAATTAAAGTAGAATTTAATATAGGAAGGTGCCTAGATTACAAAATGGAGGCTGAAAAGGTATGCTTTTACTTTATGATGGATTTTAAAGAACAGTCAGGAGATGGGGGAAAAGTTGGTGTGTAGGGAGAGATTTGGGAGGAACGTAACTTCCGTAACCTACAGATTTTGCTTTACCTTCTACTGTACTTCTTCCCTTGTATGAAATTACACTAATTTCTGTGACTTTATTTTCTAGAGTATAGCCCTTGGCAATATCTAGATGTTGCTCAGCCACCCTAGATAATATTCTAAGCTTCAGATTTCTTTAAAAGCATTTGTTTACTGTAATGCTTATAGTCAAACAGCAAAACATTGGTTATCTTGAAGAGAAGGAGAGGGCACAAATAAGCATTTGTGATCCATTTGTGACCTGAAGAATATAGCTGTTTGTGTAAGGAAAGTGCCAATTAAATGTGACGTGTATCTATATTTTTTAATTACAGGAACAGTTTACAGCAATGAGAGACCTATACATGAAAAATGGACAAGGTTTTGCATTAGTATATTCCATCACAGCACAGTCCACATTTAATGATTTACAGGATCTAAGAGAACAGATTCTTCGAGTGAAAGACACTGATGATGTAAGCATCTCTAAAAATGCTTAATATTTACAGTTTTCATTGAAGATGTTGTCATGTATATGCTGTGATCTGATAGCTTCCAAGCTTTAAATTAAGGGGCAAAAAAACCAGTAGTTGTGCAGTACAGAAATGCAACTATCAAGGTAAACTGGAGAAATTGTAACTTACCATGTGGTATACAGAGAATGGTCTTTTTAATCTCTTCCTTTAAAATACTCTTATTTGAAACTATATATATAACCTTATTCACTAGTACTGCAGAAAACATATCTAAACCAGCTCTATTCTTACCTCCATTACTATCAATGAATGGTTAAAACCCTTTGAAGTTTAGTATTTTCTCTCCAATATGCCTACTGCTTATGGTGTTTTAAAAACATGACATTATAAGTTCTTACAAAAGCCAGTATTGTAAGCTTCAAACTTGCATTTTATGCAGCTTTTATATTCTGTTTGTATGCTTGCAAGTGACTTTGGCATACTGTTTTCACACGATTTCAGTTTGCACCTCTTAGCTTCACTTACAATAATGCTAAAACATTCCAGTTTATAATTGATTAAAAAAAAAACCCTTATTACAGTTGTAGGAAGTGAGTTCTCAATTCATTAAGAAAAGGAAGAAATGTATTTCAAATGTGAAAAAGCAGTAAGCATGTTTTTAATAGAAACAGCTTACTTTGTAGGCTGTAGCCATCAGGCAGAAACAAATTCCGTCTTGCCGGGGGGAGAGCAATGAACAGTTTTTAAGTGTACTCATCTCATTTAAACCATGCTTATGGCTTTCCTTACTGCATATATCCACATGCTTCTGCTGTCAGCAGACACAGAATGTATCAAATGTTTCAATTTCAGGGAAGTTCATTGTGACTTTTGTAACATAAACCACCTTGCACTTAGCCGTAAGCTTTTGCAAGTCCTATGTTCAGCAGATTTCTTTTAGAAGTAATGATGATTACCCATTATCACAAATGTTATCTCAGAAAGTACTATTTAAGTTTCACGTACATTTCCCATTCAGAAACTACGAAGTTGTAGTCTTGTTTAGCATCAGATGAATTTTGTACACTGAAATCAAGATAAATCTGACAATATTGGAAACTTTAGTTTACATGGTGTATTTATGCTGACTAGCGGAAGCTTCGGTCTTGAAAGCCTTTCTGTAGTATCAGGAGAAAGATAATGAGCTTCAAGTTGCAACTTCAGTTCTCACCAAAATTTACATAAAGTTTTTCCTGTGCCAAAGTTTAGGCATGACTTATTTTCTCAGTGGGAGGAAAAGAAATGGTTAAAATACTGTAAACTTTTTTGCAGCACTTGAATTTGGGAGAAACTTAGCTATATACTTAATTTAATAAAAGGAAGGGGAAAAACCCACAACCTGAACTTGTTTGTCTTTTCTTGCCACAAAGGTCAATTCAGCATTTTCTGTAGATGGCAGTTTTGATAAGCAGCGCGTTTCTTTCCTCTGTGTACATCAGCTTACTTGTGAGAACTATGTGAGCAAACTGCTCTTGAAAGGAGTCCAGATATGCTGGGAGTAACGGTGAAAGGAGCTTTAGTGTCCTTCATCATGCTACCCAGTGTAGGCCACTTTTTCCTGGATTTCTGAACATGTAAGAATCTTGTAGCAGATTCTTGATACCTTGGGTATCTAAAAATGAAATCTCATTAGGTCATCTAGAAGATGTAGACTCTGTTCAGTTGACAGTGTACTGAATCCTCAAACCATTCTCCCTACTGCCCTGCCAAACAGCAAGTAAAAAATGCAGGCACTTTTAAGATGAAGCTATCACACAGCTATCAACTTAAGTTTCAGTTATGTCAGAGCTTGATTGTTCCAGAAATCAGGAACCTGTTCAGATAGTTTTAAGCATGCATTTGCACTGTGCTTTCCCAAAATTTTCTTTGTTTATATTGAATTGTTTTTTAGGTGCCTATGATTCTGGTTGGCAATAAGTGTGACTTGGAAGATGAAAGAGTTGTGGGAAAGGAACAAGGTCAGAACCTAGCAAGGCAATGGAATAACTGTGCATTCTTAGAGTCGTCTGCAAAATCAAAGATAAATGTTAATGAGGTAAGGCACGTTACCTGTGGGAGGAGAGGTGGCATGGAGAGAAGGATGGGACACTGGGTTTTGGTAACAAAATGTTTGCAGTTTGTCAGGGGAAAACAATTATGAATAACATTCAGTATAATGGACAAAACTGTACCCTACCATTGTGAGAATTTGAGATGTTTCTATCAAGGGATGTATTTAGCTTTGACTTGGGACTTTTTCAAATGGTATTAATTTTAGTATAATTAGTTTTCAAATTATAGTCATATGAATTTGGGATAAATACTTTCTTGATGTTTCATTCCCTAGTTGATACAATCTCTATCAACTTTGAATGTACTGCTAGACTTTTTTTTTTAAAGACCTTTAAGAGAGTTAAGTCCTTTAAATTATTAGAAAAAGCAGCTGTGTTAGTATTTACATTTTGGAAGAGCTTGAATTTTATGATAAACCCTACAGTTCATTGTGTCTTCTGGAAAACATTGTTGGCAACATCAGTCAAGTTGAAAGGGCCTCTGTGGAAGACTTGTATGTAACCAAAAGACTATAGTAGCTTTAAGTACAACTGATTTTAAAAATAAGCAATGTGTGTTTAATTATTTTGGAATTTCTGGAAATGATTCTGCTTTTCGTAAATACAAATTAATCAGCTTAGCTATATAAAAGTCATATGTTTGATAAAGTAGAGCTTACTTCCATCAATTACTAAAAGCCCTTGTTGGGATGTTTGCTGCTTTGCAGACGGTGCTTAGGAAACTGTAGGATGGCTTTAGCATAAGAACTTCCTTGATTTAGGAGATGCAGAGATAATTGAAACAATGTTAGTTATGAACGAAACAAATGCTGTTTAATTGTAGCATGTAGACCTGTCTTAAATTAGCCTTTCAACAAAATCATGTTCTAACTGGAATTCTAGGAGGCTCAAAGTGTGAGAGACGCTCTCATACATGAATTACTTTTCTAAGAAATGTTACACTTACGTCATGCTGTAGTTGTAGGGAGGCTGCTGAATTAATTCTCTAGACTTTAGTATTTTTAAAGTATCTGGAAAAGCATGATCTCACTCAAGTACAAGAGACTATTACTGAACATGCAGTGTACTTGAGTTACCATGAAAATGTGTGGTTAAAACTTACTAGAACTTTCTTTAAGAGAGTATCCTTAGAGTGATCTGAGTTGGAAGAAAGCTGTGGCCTATTTCTTGACCTCAGTTCTAAATTTCAAAGTAATAGCATGTAGTAGTTCATCACTGTGGCATATATTGCACATTTTCAGATAAATTTGACCCACAGATTAAGTAGCAGCAGATTACAGGTGCCTTTCCAGTTTGGTTCATTGAAGGTGGAAAACTGTTGGCGGACAATTACCTTAAACAGAAAAAAAGTATTAAGTATACAATTTTACTTTCTGGCTTTGTGTTCACTGAATATTTACAGGGGTTCTTGAGCATGTGAGTACACTGTGTGAAGATGGAAGGCTTAGAATTATGATAGAAATACCTTAATTCCATTAACCAACTGATTTTTATATTCTCAGATCTTTTATGACCTTGTGCGACAAATTAACAGAAAAACTCCAGTGCCTGGAAAAGCACGCAAAAAGTCATCATGTCAGCTACTTTAATACATAGCTGTACTGTAGCTCTGAGCCAGGTAAACCTTTTTAAATGTTCTGTGTATTATGGCTATTAAAACCAGACAAAATGATGAAAAAAAACCTAAACAACTGTAAAACAGGATTAAAAATTACTGGTTTAAATTATTGTAGAAATTTTTATGGTATCTGTTTTGCCATTCCAGAGTCAGAACTACAAATATGTGCAAAGTACACTGTACACAATAGTATCAAATCTTCTTGCAAGCTTTAAGGTGTTGATAGAGCTGAAATCAATGTTCATTCTGATACTTCAAAACTTTGGCTTTTGGAAACAGGATTTCCTTTTTTAAAGACTGATAAAATATACTGCAAGAGCTCAATTATCAAGAAAGCACACTGAAATATTGCAGTTTGCATGCTAAAATGTCACTTCCTTCTTTGAACTCCTGCATATATTTGCATGATGTCATAGGAATTTAGCTTATTTCTTTGGACTATATGGATATTTTCTAGGCTTCATGGTAATTAGCGCATTTGGAAGAGAACAGTGATCAGAGTAACACTTCAAATATTTGACCTGAAGCTATTGGTTACTAGATCAGTTTCTTACTTGTTGGCAGCTGGCTGATGTACTACACGACTAAATCCATGCCGTAAGAATGCTGCTGAAGGCTCAAGCAAGCTCCAGCCTGCTCTTTAAGCAAGTCTTTCCAGAACTTAGTCAGCAGGCATAAATTTATTTTTTTTTTTTGTCCCCATGCAACTGGTTCTCGGGCAGGTTGTTTCCCTCTTTCCACTTACAAGCCTTATTATAGGCAAAGATCTCTCTTGATTGACGTGACATCATGCAAGTTGCCTGTTTGCCTTGATTCCCTTCAATTTTATTGGACATAATGGTGGCTTGGTTGCTTCAGTGCTATGATCCATTGTTTTGTCATCTGATAGACCTATTTGATATACTGGAAGATCCTGGTAGGACATTTCACTGTCATAAATTGCAGAGTTCTATTAATATTCAGATAGTTTAACTCTTTTTGTTATCGATACTAAAGGTTACTTAACTTTTAACAATTTGTATCAGTTCAAAGTGAAACTGAGTGGGTTCCAAAAGCATTAGCTGAGGAATGGTAGAAAAGACTGCTGCATTTCATTAACAGGGCTTTTGATTAAGGAGCTTTGATCCTACAAATGTGTGGAATATTTTTGTGTGTGTGTGTGTGTTTTTTAAAGCCAATAGAACTGTCATACTGTAAGCAAATTTAGTCCCATCAAATACTACTTCCACAGTTCAGCTTGGATCACCATATATATCCCAATTCAGTTTTACTAATTGAAGTAGTCTGCTATTTGTGTACCATAGAAACTATATTAGTAGAGGAGAAGTGATAAGATTAATTTGTTTGCTAAGAACTTTTCTAGTTCCTGGTTTAGTTTTTTTAACTAAAGAGCAATGACAAATAGTTGTTTCTAATCCTAACCTCTTGTTTTGTTGTTGCAGGTCTGAAGAACTGTTGCCCAATTCAACAGTGCCAGCATTCCAACTTTATTAAACCTACCAACATCTTAAATGGACTTTCCTGTGGTGGTACCCTTTAAGAAATGGATGAAAGCTACTACATCAGTTTGCACATTCTAATCACTTTCCAGTGTCATGAGAGATTTTTACTTATAAATATTCTAAGTGTATGCAACTGGTAAAACCAGAGCCTACATCCAGTATTACTGATAAGAGACATTGTTCATCCACCAATGTTGTACATGTATGAAAACTGTGTACTGTATACTTCAACAATCCCCACTTTCTATTGGAGAGTACAATAATGTAAATCCTAAAAGCACCACTATTTTAGCATAATAAAAGAAAGTCCAAAGAGCTCCTATATAGACGACTCCAGATAACTTTGCTTCATCGGTATTTGTAGCTTATTGTAACTTTTTTAAAGAAATACAGGATCATCATCATTGTATTGTACAAAAGCGCTTTGATTAACACAACAGCTATATAGTTTTTTAATTTTAGGAAAAACCTGTGGAGACAGTGATCTAGTCTTTAAGAGTCCTTTCAGTATAACGTCTGACTAAAGACATGGCCTTTAATATCTGTTGGGAAGGAAATGTCCAGACTTTTCAACCTTTTATTGTATGTTTCCTTTTCCTTGTTTACATAGGGAACAATGTTTATAGTTGTGTGTACAGTGGGGGTCTACAACAAGAAGTGTATATTTTAAAACAATTTTTTAATGATTTAACAATTTTTTGTAAATCATTTTCGGGCTTCTGCAGCTGTAGATTCTCACTGTGAATTCCCTTGCTTGCTCATGCATAAGTGTATTTGCAATACCAAATATACAGGTTTAGTACTTTTGCCTGTTAGTGATTGTTTTACATGTGTAACGTTTTGGTTGAGATGTTAAATGGTGGAAGAGTACTGTGGATGTGAATGTGGGAAGTAATTTTAATCATGTGTAATTGGTCACAGGGCCTAAGTTGCAGTAATTAACTTTTGCTGATTTATTTAACAATGCCTTGTTGCTTTGTATGCATTAACGTTTGGGTGTAAAGATTGTGTGTATATCCAACAGGGAGCCACAGTATTTAAATTGACCAACCTAATGTTACAACTGCTTTGAGGTGGCCAAATGTAAACTAAAAGCCTTAATTAAAGTGGTGCAATTTTGTATGACTTAGCATCAGTAGTTCAATAAATTTGGATTGCCATGCAAGGGCTTGCATTACAGTTATATACTACTTGAATGTTTTGTGTTTTAGTAGTGCTAGTAAATACTGGGGTTTTTTAAGTCTCTTACACGGTGCAGGTTCATACACCTTAGGATGAAAAGGAAACATTCAGACTCTGTCTTCTGACAAATACATGCCGTAGATATTTCTTCTAGTAGTGTCCCATGTGCTAGGGTGGATGAATTTCTGACTGACTGAAATTTCTCTTAGTTTTGGACTTGGAATATTCTAACTTCTATTATAAGGGAGAGTTTAACAGAAAAATATGTCTTCAAATGTTAGACTATCAGTGGCTGTTTGGGGAATTTGAAAATACGTTGCCTGCTATTTTCCTTCTTTCCAGGAAGAATTCATTGACTTAGTGTAGCTAAAAAAAAAAATCTTGGGAGAAAATAATATTTTTCTGCCTGATTAAACCATATGTTTGGTTTCAAGGAAATCTGCAGAAGAGCATTCTTGCAGTATTGAGTGTAGACTTTGCAGGCTTTAAATATCTGCTAACACTGTTGAACTGCGAGGTGGAATGCATGGACTGTGAATGATTTCCTGATCTTGGCTATGCTGCTGAAAATTAATGTCACACCCAAATACTTGGTACCTCTTGTTTCTCTGGCACAGAATTATCAGAGCTTGTTCTAATCCATTCCAGCAAATTCAATCAGATTAGGTTAGCTAATACCAGTAAGCTTTAAGGTAGTTTATGTTGCCCAAAGTGAATTAAGGAGTCCAGCCCAGCTGATCCTTCCTGCTGGTAATTTCATCAGTCATCACCATTGTTTGATGGAGGTAATACACGCTTTCACTGTGCAGAGTCAGATTTAAGACTGAAATTCCTTTTCATTTATCATTAGAAACCAGAACATGTGGTTGATGATACCCGTAAGTATCTCTTTTGGTACTCTGCATCCTGATTGGTCCCAAGAGAGGATTGGACTGGAGCACTGGATGCTCTAGTTCTTTTTCACTAGGTACCTTACTCCTTGATGAGCTAATCAGTATTTTTCCTCCCTTCATTTTCAGTCTCTGCTTATTCAGGTCTTATAACACTTTTATGTCCCAAATGTCCTTTTATCAGTCGTCTTTTTAATTTGTTTCTTTTCCAGGCAACTGCACAGATGGCATTGTGTGGGAGGGAGAGGAAATTCTTTGATAACATCAGAGAGAGGGCCCTGATCCCAGTGTCCAGCCAAAGAGTACTGATTATGGGGAACATCAGGCTGTGTTCTGAAAGCTCTGTACTGAAGCATTCTTGATTGCTCTGTGGAATAGTAAGTTTACAGTTCCTCAGTATTACAGGTAGTCCATTTGATCAAACCCCAGGGAAGTAAAATATTCAGGAACTCTAGGCTTTACTGTCTGAAGATTGTGCTAAAAAAGTGAAATACACTTCCCCCAGCCTCCTGTATTTAGTGCTTAGGCCAGATTTCTAAAGCCAACACCTCATAACCCAGCTAATACCTAAACCCCAGTATTTCTCTCCTTGAAAACTTAGGCAAACTTCAAGGAAGCAGTGTCCTGGGTGTTAAAGGGAAGATGCATGACAAAATGATGCTGAGGAAGTGATGGACATGAAGCATAAGGGAGAACACATGAAAGAATTTTCTTCGTATCTAAGTAATTGCAACATAAGAAGCTATGCCTGCTGGGGAAACTAACATCCAGTTCCTCACAGGAACTGGAACTATGTAAGCAGTTACAATTCTAGAAAAGAATCCTGTCTGCTGAAATCTTTAAATGAACTTTTACATATCTTCAGGATAACTGCTTTGTGTCCCGACGCTTAAGAAGTTCACGCTTGAGCTACTTGTACAGAAGCAGAACATATCTCATAAAGCTATGGATGAAAACATGCATATTTTGAGAACTAATGCAGTTTTCCAAATTTAGTGTTTAATGCACACGTATTACTGCTTGTAAAATTAGCTTATGCTCACAGTGCACACAAAGGTTGTGACTGCTCTATTTCTACCCTAATATGAAATCGGTGTATGTCAGTATTTAATTGTCTGAGCTCTCTATGGTAAAAGTAACTTTTATGTCCTGAAGTATAGAATTATTACTTAGTGGAATTGCACTCTTCCTATTAGAACTCTTCTCTTGCAGTATAATTTTTTCTTGTTTCTAATGCCCTTTTTCGTTCTCAAATTACTCTGTGAAATGAATGTCTACTTGCTTAACATAAAAGAATATTTTGAGATATGTTTTCAGATGTCCAAATGAACAAACTGTAAGCTCAAATTACTACTGCTCTTCTGCATAAGAGAACATAACTTATGGAAAAGTATTGTAGAGTTAGATGTTAAGTTTGTTTCATAATATGTGCTGATATTGCAGTACTAGAAATGGGAGGTGGGAAGAGTTTTGAAATTGGATTAAACTCTGTGTTTTTCTCCTTCTATGGTGTAAATAGAATTGCTGTTTCCTCATAGGTGAAAACTGGAGATGAGGATTTTCTTCTTTTAAAATGCTTTAAACAAACTATGGATGAATCAAGTTTGATGTTATTTTTTTTTCCTGAAGTTTTCTAATCTTTGCCAGTTTGGGGAATAATCTGGGGGGAGGGCAGAGTTGTCAGAGTATTACCCTAGTTACAGATGGACTTCAGTTTAGACCTATCAGCAATAGGACGTTATTTCTAGATGTGAATGGTGAAAAACAGTAGTCTATATACAGCAGTCTGTAGCACTTTTTGAATTGTAATATGAAGATGCAGCTGAGCACCAGTGTAGACAGAAACGGTTTTGTCGTTTTTAAACTGCTGTCCAAATAGCATTAGGCTGTATTTCAATTTATAGCTTTTATTTTGCCTGTTTATAGGGAGGAAAATAAAATCAAAGCTGTTCAAATATGTAACAAAATGCAGTTGTATGTAGTGCTTCAACGTAGCTTAGAGAAGCAGAGCTGTTGGTCAAATTGGGTTCTTATTTCTGAGTATCAAGCACCTTATGCTTTTCTTTTGTAGATGTATGAACAACCTGAAGATTCTTAAAACCTAATTTAACTTCTCTATAAAATAAAATCTGGAATTATAGTTATATTTATCACAAACTTTACATCCTTAGTCGCAAACTATAAGCAAAGTTGTTTTGTAGTCTTTGTTCTGTGGCTTTCAAACAACAGCTAAGTGGGGTTTTGAGGGGGTTGTTTGGTTTTTGTTTTTTAAATACCCTCCCNTTGTTCTGTGGCTTTCAAACAACAGCTAAGTGTGGATTTTGTTTCTTTTTTCCTTTCTTTCTCTGTTTGGGATTTTGAGGGGGTTGTTTGGTTTGTTTTTTAAATACCCTCCAAAACCATTTATTTTCAGAATTTTGAATCATCAAGCAGAAGGTGGCTTCCTATTTTCAATGAGATGTTCTTCAGGGAGAGATTTGTGAATGAAGAAAGGAATGTCTTCATAATTCCAGTGTAGTCATTTCATCCTCAGATATAGCAGAACAAGAATCTCTATGCTTCCTCCTCTTAAGAAAGTTCACTGCCACCAGGATTTTTTTTTTTTCCTTTGAGGTTGTGGCTGGGGTGAACTTGCTTCATTTGAAAGACATTGTAATTTTTAATTCATGTAATGTCTTTTGACTACCATAAACTTGGAAGGGGTGTTTCTGCAATCTTGGATAGTGAGTGAAATTAGAGTAGAAGTTAGAGTTCCTTCTTTCGTCAGTATACTTTACCTTCTCATGTTATGTTGCATTTTTACCTTATGCTTCTAAATCTATCAGGGAGGAGTCAGGAACTTCATTTCTGTACTAAGTACAAAAATCTACATGTGAAATCCAAGCTCTCATAACCTGGGTTTACTGCTTGTGACATGTCCAATACAACAAAACCCTTGGCACTACTGTAATGATTTTCAGATACAAATAAAATAACAGTTACAAACTCATCTCTTTCTTTTTCCTTTTTAATAAAAATGAGGGTTTAGCTGAGCTTCATCAACAGGGGTAGGCATGGGAATCAATTTGTTTAATGCAAGACCCTAGCAAACATTAATTTGAGTCAACACAGGTATTTTAATACAAAGGAAGCACATAAACACTTCCATTAAATTCTTGAGATCGAAGAGCACACTTTGCTGAGCTTTCTTTGGATAGTTCTGAATCAAGACAACGAATTTGTATGTGCAGATATTATGTATGAAGCATAGCAATACATTAGGGTAATTCATTTGATTTGTCAGCTATGTTGAAACATATTTTGTGAAAGGTGAGTGGAATTTTGAGTGAGTTGTTTAATTTTAATACAGTATATCCTGACCTTTAACTTAGGTACCTTCTGTAAACCCTGCTAATTTCACAGAAAGACATGAGGGAGCAGAGGAGTCTTAGGCACTGGTAATAGACATGCCCTGGCTCTGCATTATTTGAGCTATCAGCTGTATTGTCTGTCTTTGTCCTGCCTCTAAGGATGGTGCATTACAATCCACCCTGATATTCTGACAACATAGCTGCTGTTAGGATCAGTGTTGATGCAAATACGCAAAACTAAAGATGGATTTATAACTTCTAATTATGAATTTAAATTTGGAGTCCTTTATAGCAGTTTTTTGATAAGAATGTGCAAAATCCATTTTGGGGAGGAAGGAGTGAGGCAGTTTCCTAACTTTGTGCGTTTATCCAGGAGCAGGTGGTTCTGCAGGGTGGTTACCTCTTGGTGCAGTAGTTTGTTACAAGGGGAGAAATGGGAGAGGATGAGGAACAGTTGCAAAAGTTTGTAAATGATGAAAAACAAACTCATCCTCACAAAGGCCAGGACGCAAGTTGGTCCAGCTTAAGAAGGAAACACTTTGCACATCAGATTAGTCCTCTTCTGTGCAATGAGGTAACCTAAACAACACCTGAAACCTTTAAATTACGATTTGTTTTTTTTATTTAAGCTTTGTCGCTTAATGTGGAATCTCACTGCCCGCGGACGGACAGAGAAGAGCAGCCTTTGGGCTGCGGCCGTTACCCCCCGGGCGGAGAAAGGCAGGTCTGCTGTTACCCCTCACAACCACCACGGCCTGGATGCCTCAGGTCGGCTGCCCTCGGCCTAAACTACCCTAGCTCCCGTGCCGCCCTTTTCCGGGACCGGACCCGCCCCACTCGGCTCTGGGTCACTGGCGGGGCCCGGAGGAGCGCAGGCGCAGTGCGGCAGCCCCGCCTCGCGTGGGCAGAAGCTCGCCTTTTTGCTTCCGGGCCGCGGACCGGCGCTGGTGGAGGCGGGAACGGTTGAGCCCGGGTTGTGCTGGGCCGGAGGTCACCATGGACAGGTGGGTGGCGCGGAGAGCGTTCTGGAGGATTGCAGGGCCCTTATGGGATGGATGTGATGTGACACATCCCTCTGTAGCGGCCGCGGAGGAGTGGGGAGTGATGTGCTGATAATGCGGGCTGGGAAACGCAGCAGGGCTGGAAGAGTCCCTGAGGAATATCGAAGGCTTTTCTGTCACCCGGAAGCTTTAATCTGTTTGATTTCTATTGAATATATATATATATAGCTTGAAGGGGAGTTGTTCATTGCGGAGGAGTCATTGAGCGGGGTCTTTACAGGGCGCTCTACATACAGGCCAGCCTCGGCAGACTCAGCTGCGGCCTTCACACCTGTAGCTTGTCCTTTGCATTTTAGTAGTTAACCATTTGTTTCCCCTTCTACAAGACACGTGAACTTTCTGAGTGAACTGTTATAAAGGTGTTACAAAGACACGTGTTGATTTTGTGTATCTGAAGAAAAAAAATCAAATAGTGGAATCATGTCATTTTTTCAAGTAATTTTTTCAGTTCATGATTTAATGTAATGCTGTTGCATCCCTTACCAGCTAATAATAATAATAAAAAAATCTTTTGTGATGTAGGAGGAGCAAAGTGTGGGTTTTCAAACAAACTCATTTTTTCGAGCTGATGAGCAGTACTAGATGTTCTGTAGGGGAACCTGGACATCAGTACCTGGATTGGAGTTGACTTGCCTTTTGTTTAAGTTCCTGATTGTGGAGTTACTTGAGGCAACAAGTATGTTCTGCTTACTTTGTGATTCACTTGCTTACTTTGTGTGTGTGTTGCTGTTCTCTAGAGATGGTTCTGGAGACATGCCATCCACCAGTGATGCAGTAATTGCCAGACCTGCACGGAAGCCAAGCTCTCAGAAAAGAGTTTCTAGTATCCTTTTTTCTGTAAAGACTTTTTATCTTCTCTTCCATCATTACTTGCTGTGTTCACAAGGTGCATGTATTTTTATCACTGCTTTGATTTTGAGTATGTTTAGAATGGTTTTCAAATGTATAGCTAGTTACCCTTTGTTTTATATATGTTTAAAGTGAGGAATGTATTTATGTAATGTGAAATTGTGAGGTATTCTGGAGCCAAAATTTTGCTGTTGAATTGTCTCATATTTTCCCCTTTTGTAATCTATTTTCTGTGTGGTATTTTCTTGCATTAAGAAGGAGAAAAGTTCAAAAAGAAAACTATGATTGCAGTATGTAAAGATTAGTAGAGACTGACTGAAAGGGTGACTAGGCAATCTGGATGAGTTTCATTTGAAAAAATACAGCATTTTCAGCAACATGATTCATTACTTAGCCTTTACAGAAGAACTGAAGTCTGAGCCAAAAGATGCAATGCTTTGCCTTTTCTCAGGTCAGTATTTGCTCTGAAGGAAATTTTCTCTCTCCTCTCCTTTTCCCCACATTGTAGTCTCAAACCATGTCAAAGCTGTTGTAGTGATGGCTCAGAAGAGATTATTCAGTAGACTTCAGGGAAAATTAGAGACTTGTCAAAATGCTTGTATAGTCAATTCTTGACTATATTTAAATTGATTATTTTGCTTGTGCGTTAAATATGATTGCAGGGATGTTGCATTGCTTATCTCCTAAGCTTGTGCTGTAAGTTTGTGTGGTGTGGTATTCTAAAGTTTCTCATGGGCTTATGAACTCAGCTTGATGTCAGCCCAGAGAACTATGTGAGTCAGTCTCTGAGATTTTGAAAAACAACCCCAAGTTTTCTTCAGTCCATTGTATCTTAATTTTATGGTTTTATTATTTTGTGCATGTATTGTATATATTTAAGTGATAGCAACATATTTTTCCTGTCAAAGTATTCACAATCATTTTGAATAGAGCCAAAATCACATTTAGTAGTGTGGCATTAAGGCCTATTTTTCTGTATGAAAGAAATGCAGGCTAATTTAGTGTGCTTCATGAGAAAGGTTGAGATGCTTACAATCAAGAAATGTTTCTTAACTTGTTTATTAATCAGTTCTTACATCCCTGGATGACACTATTGGAAACATTACACCCAGAGGCCTGTTGCTTTCCCAAACTCCAAGTCCATTGCTTCTCCAGCCAGGTAAGTGTGCCCCGCAACAGTACGACTGCTTTCTTTCTTTGGCTCTTAGTTAAAGGAGTTGTATGCTGGGATTTCATAATTGATAGCATTTATAAGGTGGAAGACATGGATGCATTCTAGTGTGTCCAGTGGAGGGCTGCAAAGTTGATTAGGGGATTGGAATATCTGACATATGAGGAGAGGCTGAGAAGAGTTGGGATTGTTTGGCTTGGGAAAGACAAGGCTTAGGAGGATCTTGTCAATGTGCATAAATACCTGATGGGAGGGAGTAAAAATACAGCCAGGTTCTTCTTGATGGTGTCCAGTGAAAAGACAAGAGGCAATAGGCACAGCAGGCTAGAGAGGGAGTTCTGTTTATACTTAAGAAAAAAACTTTATAAGGGTGATTGAATGCTAGAACTAGTTATCCACACGGTCTGTGGAGTCTCCATCCTTGGACATTTCCAGTGCTGAATAGACAAGCAGAGAACACACATGCAAAGTACTCTGATCAAGAAGGTTTAATGTTAATTAGTTCTGTTAATTTGTGTGGCTGGTCAGCATAGAGATGTGACCTCAGGAAATGTTACTAGACAGCATATACTCTGTCAACCTACTATCTATTTTTTAACAAACACCAGAAGGAGACTCTGGTTTCTGAATAATATTCTCCCTGTAAACTTCCCTAAACACAGCTGACAGTTATCTGCATGTGTGGCTGTGATTTGTGATAAATTTTATTCAAAGAGTGTTATGAGTGGATAGGCAGTGCTTATGAAAGGCTTGCTATTTGATGTTCCTGCACTATTTAATGCAAAGACTTCTGCACTTCGTTGTTACAACTCTGCATTTCTCCTTGGCATAGACTACATAGACTAGAGCTACTTCTCTTTCAAACTGCCTGAAGGTTCTGCAACAAGCAAAGCATTGGCATTTTCGCTCATGTTTCTGTTCCCATTGTACAGTCCCATTCCTATAGTGGAATATTAAAGTGTTACTAGGACGCGCATTATTTCCTCACCTGAGGACATGGAGTTTTGCTTCCTTTGATGTTATTTGCCTCTAATTGTGGATTTGAGGGTTTTAGAAAATGTATTTAAGGATTATTGAAACCTAGTTCTTTTCTGCCACCCTGTAGATTCCTTACCCTTGAGTTCATACCCATATGATTATGCATGGAGCGGGGTTCTAGCAGTTATTTTATGGTACTGTGGACGAGAAGGATGACCCATTAACAATTTAAGTGCTTTGATCTGCAACTTCAGAGTCAAACTGTTAATGTTAGTAGCCATAATTCTAGTTCTGCAAATAGAAAATTGATTTGTCTCTTTGATCTTCAGTATGCCTGACTTTCACATCTCTGAGTTTAGGGAAGATACATTTTGGTGATTCAAGATGAATGCTAATACAAGGGCATAAATCTTGGGACAGAAACCTTTGGTTCTTCAGGTTTCTTGATCTATGTGAAGCTGATGCATGGAAAACTAAATCTACCTATTGATAGGAAGCCTTCTAGAGTCTCTGTACCTGTTTGCAAAGACCTTACCCACTTATAATTTGAGGGTGTCAGAGATCTGATGAGATGTGCTCTTGGTGATCTTCAGGACTGGAGACCTTCCAAGAAAATTCAGTTTACCTCAGACACTGGGGTGAGGGGAAGTGCCATAGGCATTTGGTCTTTTGCTTCCAAAGAAGATAGAGTCTGATGGAGACCCTGGACATGCTCTTTATTTTGTGCTTGTATATGCCATCTTGGCCATCTTTAATGCCTCTGATTCCAGCATTCCAAATAGAAACATTAATGATCTCAATGCTAAGTGGAGATGTCTGGTTATGAAGAACTGCTGGTGAGGTTTGTACAAGTGCTTCTCTCTCCATTTTCTAATAAAATGTTGGGAAATGAAGGGAAATAAAGCTGGACAGGAGCAAGTTACTTCTCCATCAGGTTGGTTTATCTGTTCTTTGTGTGATGAAGCAGGATTTCGTAAAGACTTGAATCTCCATTGTAAGATTTCCTTTGCAGCTCTTTGATAGATCATAGTGGCCTTAAATACTTTTTCTTTTCAGAAAAGTCTCTCTCTTTCAGTTACTGCACTAAATCGAAGCTCTATGAAGCAATCAGATGTGTCTGCCATCCTAGGAACAGGAGGGAAATCTCCTCTAATTCTGCCAGCTGCTGGACTTCTCGGTAATCTGTCAATGGTAAGATGGTTAGAGCAGTTTTTTTCTCTTTTGTTCCTGTGAAACTTAAAAGAAACTACACATTTTCAGTGTTGTTTGCACCAGGGATAAACTATGGGGGATACAAGCTTGCTAGTACTACTATTGCTACTTGTAGTGTTTATTACTGTGGTGTTCTTTGAGGTGATGCGGTGAGGAATTTTAAGGACTTGCCAAATACACTGTGTGTGTTAAGCTAGTCCTTATAACTCCAGCTTGTGACTACAAGAATACTGACTTTGCTTGTTTACAAATCCTTCCAAGACAATTGTTCTATGTCCTCAAGTTAAACATCCAGAATTATTTTTATTTTAGCACTCTCCAGTATTAGGCTTCGCTTGGATATTAAATTTGGACTTCAAAGAACAAGCTCTTCTTATGACTTCTCAGATGATGTTAATTATCTTCTACTGTAATATATTTGGAAAAACACTGATTAGAAAGGTTATCAGTAGGGACATCTGAAATATTTTATCTCTGTTTATTTTTAAATTTACTCAGAACAAGTTGCCTTCCTGTGCACTTTAATGCATTCTCCTTTCTAGTTATTTCTGTCCTTTGTTACAGCCCATTTGTTTCTTTAAATTATCAGGTTTGGAGGCCTAGTAGATCAACATATATACAGCTCTTAGCAGTTGCACTTTTCCTCTGATTCAGAGCCTTTTGTCATTCTGTAACTAATGTTTTGTCAGTGGAGTAACATTTTAGGTTAGCATTTAGCGCTCTGGCTTGAATCCAGTTTAGAATAGCAGGGGGAAACTTGGCACTAGACAAAGACTTTCACAGAGGGTGGTACAAAAAGGACTTAAAATTGTGTCTCGTGGAAATTTACTTTCCGGTAGGTAAGAACACTCCTCAGCCCTTTTTGTATTTCCCACGGAGACCTGATACAATTTTACTGACACTGAGTTTCTTGTTATTTTTACTCTGCAGTTGGAGTGCTGGGTAACATTCTGTTCTGGTTGGCTAGAGGTAAATAATGACAGAATCACAGAATAGTAGGGGCTGGAAGAGACCTCTGGAGATCATATAGTCCAACCTCCTTGCTAAAGCAGGCTCACCTGGAGCAGACTGCACAGGATTGCATCCAGGCAATTTTTGAATTGGCAGGTTTGGAATATCTCCTGAAAAAGAGACTCCACAGCCTCTCTGGGCATCCTGTTCCAGTGCTCTGTCATCTTCAAAGGAAATAAGTTTTCCCTCATGTTCAGATGTAATCTCCTGTGTTCCAGTTTGTTCTTGTTGCCCCTTGTCCAGTCACTGGGCATCACTGAAAAGAGATGGGCCCCATACTCTTGACACCTGCTCTTTAGAGCTTTCATAGAATCATAGAATCTCCTGCGTTAGAAGGGACCCACAAGGATCACCAAATCACAGAATGTTAGGGGTTGGAAGGGACCTCTGGCAATCATCTAGTCCAACGCCCCTGCCAGAGCAGGTTGCACAGGATGGCATCCAGGTAGGTTTTGAGTATCTCCAGAGACAGACTCCACCACCTCTCTGGGTGGCCTCTTCCAGTGCTCTACCACACTCAAAGAAGTTCCTCCTTATGTTTAGATGGAAATTCCTATATTCAAATTTGTGCCCGTTAGCCTCTAGTCCTGAAAGGATGAAGTCCAACTCCTGCCTATGCACAAGACAACCCCAGAAGTTATACCATGTGTCTAGGAGCACTGTCCAGATGCTTCTTGAATTCTGTCAGGCTTGGTGCTGTGACTGCTTCCCTGGGGAGCCTGTCCCAGTGCTCAACTACCCTCTGGGTGAAGAAGAACCTTTTCTTACTATCTAACCTAAACCTCCCCTGGCACAGCTTCGTGTCATTCTCTTGGGTCGTGTTGCTAGTCACCAGAGAGAAGAGATTGGCTGATAACCCTCTGAGTCCCCATGTGAGGAAGTTATAGACAACAATGAGGTCTTCTCTCCGTCTCCTCCAGACTGAATAAACCAAGTGACTTCAGCCATTCCTATATGTATAGTCTGTCTTCTGTTTTGGCCATTTTGCTGCTCTGATGTCAGAGATACTATAGTGCCTCCTCTGAAATATCCCCCACAAAGTATAGGTATGTCTTTATTTCCCCCTTCAGTATACTGATGCTTGCTATTATTTTAAATGTACTGCTTCATTTGATCAAATGGTTTTGAGCAATTCACCAAGAAAGCTGAAAGACTGGTAAATGGTTCTGATTCAGATTTTAAATATTTGCTTGAAATTTGACAGCTGCTTTACAATCTAGTTGGTGTTAGTATGTTTCTTTTTACTTAGAAGGACAAAATACTAAGTAAACACTAGCATACAGAATATGAATGTTTAGACTGATTTATTTAGGATTTAAAGGGATATATGGTGTTTTAAAGAAGTCAGTCTTATTAGATTATCTTCTACTTTAGTTATTTCCTGGGGGGAAAAAAATTGTGAGTTTCCAGATTAAAATTTATCTATTCAGAGCTGCTTGTTAAAGGCGGAGTTGTACCTTATCTAAAGGTAGTTATTTCACTACTAGTTTTTTAGGATTGTTCTGTTCATACTATTCACTTAGAAGGAAAAAACATGGAGCTAGCCCTCTAGTAATCTGAGATTGCTACTTATTTTCCTTATATTTTTGTTATGCTTTTAGTTGGATGAAAGCAGCTGGGCAATGGCACTCTCACCTCAGCAGACAGGAATGTTTGTAAATCGAGATATGGCCAGTATGACAGAAGATGTCACTATGAGTGCTGTCCTGTTACGTGAAGATGATCCTGGCGAAGCTGGTGAGACAGTCTGAAATTTCTATAATAATTGGCAATGCTTTTTATCTGTGGGATATAAATATATTTTTTACCTGTATTATTTTGCTGATATTTCTTTGTCAAAAAGAAAGTAGTTTAAGAAGTTCAGGAAGCTAAGCTCTTCCAGTTATTGGGAGCTTTGAGAGTTTCTGTCTTCCATGGAAGTTCATGGCGCAAATGGGATGCTCTGGTGATAAAAGATGCAAACTGTATTAGATTTTTAGTGTTACACAAATGCATTTGTTGTTAAAACTTTCACAGATGACAGGTTTACAGCAAAAGTTTTATAACTGACTTGTCTTGTAGCTTCGGTGTATCTTACTGTCTTAGCTGAAAAGTTCTTCTGACTTTATGGGATATAAGTAGTTCATATCATCATTGTCCTCATTTAGATTTACAAAAAATGAGATACCTTGTCATCAGAAGGATTTTTATTCTATTAAGGTTTTTTTACTAAGTTGTGACTGACTAATGTGGCTGTTTTTTCTTAAATCTGTTCTAGCTACTACGAGCATGTACTCAGATTTTTTGCATTCCTTCCTGAAGCATACATCAACTACCATTTTCGATCTTGTGGATGAGTATGAAAGTATTTGTAACAGTCAGGTAAGTCTGCTTTGTTTTTTATTTATTTTACAGTTCCTTCCCAAAGTAGTATTGCTATTTTTCTTTAAGCTGAGAAGTCACAGTGCTTGACATAGACTTTTTAAATCTTCCACCTAGTTGTAGTCTTATGAGTCACTGAACACCAGCATTGAATAACATCTCTTTTTCCTCATACACTACTTTGGCACAGAAATACCCATTGTGTAGCTGAATACTAAAAAAAAGTCATCTGGCTGCCATTCCATTGCAAGTGTCAAGTGACAATAAACATGAGCAGATCTATAGATTTTGTTGTTAATGATAGTAAGCTGGATTAAAATGTACTTATTTCTCTCTGGTATAAATAAATAAAATCATTCCATTATAACGCTTGAAGAGTTTTCTGCTATGTTACTAACAAGCTGGCAGCAGAGGGCTCAATGTTAACTTTAAAATTTTAGGCAGTTTTTTATTTGGCTGTTGGCTGACAGTTCAGAATCAGCAGGGAATTGACATTTTGAAAGGACAAAATTATGATGCTACTGTCAATAAGTGTTGATCACAAAAGAGAGAAGTGGGCAGATACTTTTTTTTTTTTTTTTTTTANGATATTTTTTTTTTTTTTTTTTTTTTAGAGACTTCATACTTATGTCTGTATTAAGAAAATGCATTTGGGGTGGAAGGTTGCTAGGCCTGTTTTGGGCAAATAAGTTGCTGGGACTGAGTTGGAGAACGCTGAGATCTTGAAGCACGTACCACTATTCTGTTCCCAGCTGGGAAGTAGACAAGAAAAGAAAAACAAATGTGGATTTGATTATTCTGTGAGATGATGGAACTTTCAGGCTGAAACAGAAAAGAAAGTCTCTTCCGTTCCTCTTGTTTGAGAATATGAACACCATCTACAAGATTAGGGAATATAAAGTGGTTATTTTAAGCTGTGTGGAGTTGAGGGGAGTTGCCTGTATGTTGCTAAGGACTCTACAAAAGGAGACTGAGGGATGCTCCTCCAAGGACTGGCTTGAATGTTGCTGTAGGGGCTTGGGAGGCATGTGCAGGGACTGAGATCAGCCCAGTGGCTGCTAGCAGCCATGAACATTTTTAATATTTTCTGAGAGGTAACAGAAGAGAGCAGAAGATCATGCTCCTCTCTTGCATTGCGGTTGTACATCTCATTCTTTTCTCCAAATCTGTTTTTCACCTCCCATTTGAAAACTGATCAGTGTGTTGATGCCTGACAAATGGGGTACTCATAAAGTGTAAGAGTTTGGGGAAGCTCTGAGAAGTAGTAGGAGCTCTGGAACTAGCTACTGATAGAGAAGGCTTTATTGTCTAAGTTTTCTTCGTAATAAATAAAGGAAAAGGTAATAGAATTTCTTTATGTTGATACTGTAAATTATGTATTAACCAAGAATTTTGAGTTGCTCATTTAACAGAGTTAGAATGAAAAGGATATATAAATGCATAGATGCTGTCACAAATACCAGGGGCTGTGTATGTTTGATATTGATGTATATGGAAAAAAAAATTGTGGATTTTGGTGGTTTGGGTTTTGCTTGTTTTCAGTGGTTACCTTCTCTCCTTCCAGTTTTTTGATGCTTTTTAATTGATCAATGTAAGCTGGTTTTATCCTGGGTTTGTACAGTGCATTGCAAAGCAAAGATACTCTCTTGATTTATGGCCTCTAGGCTGTGTTAATACTAATTTTTAATAATTAAGGGAATTTATGGTGTGGAATGTTATTTACCTGTTTTGAAGAGATGGTAATCGTACTTGGCTGTTGAAAGCATTCATGGTAATGAAAAGATTGCTGTAATGGCTTAGAAAAAATACAGTGATGAGGAATATTAACTGTGTATAAATTTATTTATCTCAGGTGAATATACTAGGGAAAATAGTTTATCGGGCAACTCCTGGGCAGCAAAAGTTCTCAAAAACTGCCAGTGTCTTGTGGCTTCTCAAGCAGGAGATGGTAACTTGGAGACTGTTGTCCTCACTTTATAGGTAATTCTTTTGAAAAGCATGTTATGTTTTTGCACTGAGCTGACTTTCTTGCATATGTTTTTTAGGAGTTTATAAATATGATGCAATGAAATACCTATTAATAATCTGTTTATGGAATTAGGTGCTGATACATATGTCTATTTATTATCTATTTACAGAAGTGAAAGTTTTTAATGGTCCTATTCTTACCTTTGCAACTTCTAGATTGTTTTTAAAAGAACCTATTTGTAAAGGTATTTTATGCACTTTCACTTATGTGTTCTGCTGAATTTTCTAAGCTTTATTTTAATCGTTTACATCTTGCACTTATTTCTAGAGACAGAATACAGTCTGCACTGGAAGACGAAACTGCATTTGATATCACAGTAAGCTTGGACTTCTGGGTTTTTTGTTTGTTATGTTTTAAGCAATGTAATAAGCTAAGTGCAAGCTAACTGCTTGAATTTTATTTTTACAATCTCAATATTGCAGCCACTCAAAAATCAAAGGTGAAAGAATGTAAACAAAAAATGAGACTGATTTGGTTTTAGCAAGACAAATATTAGATTATTTCATACACTGTGAAAAATTAAAATTTAAATTTTTAGTTCTAAAGAGAAAATGCTAGTGTAAAAAGTATTATAAACTATACTTTGTTTTATTTCCTTGAGTATTTCATGTACTCTTGGAAAATCCACTGGAAATAACTAGTTATTTTTCTTTTTAGAAGTTGCATCAGTAGTTGTAATGTTCCCATAGGTCAGAGATAATTTTACTTTGCCTAAAACAAGAACATATGGTCTCAAGCTGTCTAGCCTGTGCAGTCCTGGTTCCAGTTTATCTTAAGAGAAATCCAAGATTTTTTGCGTTCTTGGTGCAGCTGTGGTTTTCTTGTCTGTATCATTACAGTGCTTCCAGCCTTTGCTGCCAGAATGTGCTTAGGAAGACAAAACAATAAGTAAAGTGACTTTGCCTTTGTAAATGTTTTGATCGCAGTTGCTTTTTTCACAGTCCTAAACTAGCTTCCTCCAGTATTCCCACCAAGTTGTCACTATTAATTAAACATTTTTGTGCTAAAAACAAAAAACATCATCTGTTCTCTTTTTGTTGCAAGACTAATGAAAACTAAAGTAATGCAGATCTGATAGAGAGATCATGGTTCTGGGACTGGGTTTTTTCCACTTGTTTGTGTTAAGTGTGCATATGGTCATGAAAAATGTCATCTTTTTATGTATCCAGTAATAAATGGGATTTAGGATAATGTGAGTCCAGCCAGTGGAAAGAGTGGATCTCCTATATAGAATCTTTCTGTGGTCATATATTATATTCTGAATCTCATTTTTACAGTTTTAGTGTAACTGCATGTAAAAGATCATCCAAATAGAGCAAATGTATAGTGTCGTCCAGTTTTAAAATGGGTAGAGGGGAGGTAGCATACTGAACTTTTTTTTTTTTTAGGAAGTTTATTAGTTAATATGTATTTAATTTGGTATTCATGGTTTTGTGGCAAGTTTTATTTTCCATCAAGTAATAATCAGCTTTTTCTTAAATAGGTTTTAACTGCTAGTGAAAAAACACATGTGGACAACTTATTTCAGAAAGATTCACTTGTTCGGCAAAGCCAGGTATGATGGAAATTTTTAAGATGAGAATGGAAGTAGATCAGTAGATACTTAAATGTTTATAGTGCTAATATTCTATGCACTTCTAAAAGTTGTTTGTAATCATTACCTTTTTTTCATATTCACTGAAGTGGGTTATTCTTTGTATGCATAAAAATAATGCTCTTTAGTTTCTAAAGATTAGAAATGTTTTTCAGGCTAGCTTGGAGAGGATGAAAGGTTGAGAGCTGTTCCCATTTGGAGCGTCTGTTTCTGTTGATGGTGGTTAATAAACTATTAAGTAGCACTGCAACATCTAGTGAGCAATAGGGATCAAATAACTAAACAACCTTCACATTGGGTACTTGAAAGTGAAATAGTTTTCAAGATGTGTAAGCTTTGTTTACCACGTAGGTAATGAGTAGTTCCAGAGATGAGAAGGCGGCAGTTAAAATGTTGTTTGTTATATGTTTGTTTATAAAATGCAATTTGCCTTCATTCCAGCTGGTGGTGGATTGGCTAGAGAGCATTGCCAAGGATGAAATTGGGGACTTCTCCGGTAATATTGAGTTTTATGCAAAATCTGTATACTGGTGAGTTCATACTTTTCTTTGATTCTATGCATGCTGCCATCAAGTGTAAGGTTCACAGAAAAGTGGAATTTAAAAGCTTGTTCAGTTCATTTACCTCTTTAAATTCTTAGATGTAAAAATTTGGGCAAAGATGGAAGGAAAGAAAGCCATCAAAACAACATAATTTAAGATTAACCTGGATGCATATTTGATTTTTAGTAATAAGGCACAATAAGATGATTACATGCTGGATAAAATAATTTTTATTATGTGTTTCTCAGCTGGTTACCTTTTTTTCTGGCTTCAATTGTTGCATGTTTAAGTTCTTGTCTCTTTGTGTCTCAGACCATTCACCAGAAGCCATTGTCATCTTTGTTATCAATGATGAGTTTTACAGCGGAAAAGACTGAAAACTACCTTTCGTGCTAGATGCCTAGAATAAACCTGCTTTAAATGGCCAGTGATTACAGGCTTTTGGAATCTTGTGTTCATCCTAAGTTGAATTTCTGTCCGAGACCAACTCAATAGTGAATGCTAATGGGAAATTCTGTTCATGCAGAAATCAATTAATAGTCAAATACATGAATGATTGAAATAATGAATGCTTTTCAAAGAAATCAAAGATACATGAATTGATTCTAATATTGTACTTCCTGTGAAGTCTTGCATTTTCACAACAGTAGCACAGTCCATTGATAAACCAACCCAACCAAGTGTGTCTCTTCTGTAACCATATTACATTAACAGAAAATACTATTCGGTATTTGTGTCATATTAAAAGATGCTTACAAAAAAAACATTTTTTCTGAAAAACACTTCACTGCTTTCAGGGAGAACACATTATATACCTTAAAGCAGCGACGATTAAGTACATACATTGGAAGTTCTCGAGCTCTGGTGACAGAGTTGGTAAGTATTATTTTAATACAAGGTTTGGTTTCAAAATGGGTTAGAGCAATCATATAAGCTATTTTCACAATCTTCCACTAATTTTTAGATAATTATACTATGGGATTCTGTGAGAATTACTAAAGTAAAAGCTCATAGAAGGGAAGTCAAGGAAAGAAAGAACTGTCCAGTAGAAGGAGGTAATGAACTATCTCAGTGACAGTGATACAGTCGCAAAAGATTTATTCAATTGGAGGTATTCATTGGCTTGAGAACATTTGTTTGGATTAAGTAGAACCAAGTGCACCTGTTGTGAAAAGCCTTCTCAGTTAGAAGGTAAAGGAGGAGAAGCATTCTGGTAGGTAGAGAGGCACAAGGGGAAAGGATGTTGGAAGGTGAAAAGAGCTGGAAGATGAGAACTTTGGGGCAAAAACCAAGGTGATGGTGTAAATAAATTGCAGTGGCTTCTTCTAATAGGAACAGTGACAGAAGAGCAATAAAAGAAATAAAAGAGGAAACAGGGAAGTATCATGCTAGATATTACATGGGTTGTACAGATTGTTGTGCCAACATGAAGCAGTGACTCCAAAGTATAAAACAGGGCAGGAAATCATCAGGAGAGGCATGTAGGCATTGTGTGGATGGATGATGCCTTTTTTCTTGCAGGATCCAGATGCTCCTATAAGACAGAAACTGCCACTTGATGATTTGGACCAAGAAGATGATGCAAGGTTATTGAAGTATCTCTTCACTCTCATCAGAGCAGGAATGACAGATGAAGTAAGCTGCAGAAAGTTGTAGTATCTTCTTGGTTAACTACTGTTACTTATTTTCAGTCTTACTGTTAATGAAAAGATGTGGCTTTTAGTGATTTAATTTTCAATTATTGCCAGTAGTGACAGTGATGGGCTGCTAAATTAGTATTTTAATAAAACCTTGGATTTAGAGTAGCAGTTTTGGATGTAGAATAGATATTATGGAGAAAAAATGTTGCATCTTTGAGTTTTTTGGTTGTTTAACAGTATTTTTTTCCTAGAGTGGCTTGACACTAAATACTGCTGAATAAACACACAGAATGTTTCAAAGAACTTCTGACTGCATCTCTAACAATCAGTGGATTATCATACAAGTTTCCTTCTAGATATATTAGAGTGGAATACGCTTGCAATTTTAGCTAGGGAGAGGTTTCATGTATGCTTTTCCTAGCAATAGTGTTAAATTAACCAAACTTTACTTGCTTTACTCTTCTTACATTCCCCTGGGTATATGATCTAAGGGAAGGAGTCAGCCATATTTTTGTCACCTTGTACAAATTCTTGGTGGTGTGAAGTGGGCACCTATACACAAGCTCCATATGCTAATACTGCCATCAGTTGTTTTAAGTTTAAGCTTTGTGCTTATTTTTTGCACAATAGAATCTCTGCACAAATTAACTGTTTTAGTAGTGCTCAGATTTTTAAAGGAGAAGCTGGTGGTTTTCCTACTTTGAAATCTGCTGCTGAGAAAATCCATTATTTTTCAGGCACAGCGGTTATGCAAACGATGTGGTCAGGCCTGGAGAGCTGCAACTTTGGAAGGATGGAAATTGTATCACGATCCTAACAGAAATGGAGGTATCTACTTCAAAGTGCATTTGAGACAGATGTGAAAGTAGGTCAGAGGGATTTCTCTTAATATGTCTGTGGCAAAAAGAAATATTAAAGTAATACAAAATTGTTAAATTACCTTATCCTATTTATAACACAGTACCTAGCTTCTCTTTATGCTCAGTATGTTGCAGAATTTGGCAAAGAACTTAGGAACATGGCAAAGTGTTGTACACAGCCAGCTCTGGAAGGCTTTCCCTACTTTCCAAATCCTGATAGCCCATTACTTTTATCTGTAAACTTCACCAGTGTCCTAGCCTTATTCTGAGTGGACCTATCCTCCTGTTACTTGGATTTTAATTCCATGATGCATACCCTCAAGCAGTGACATTTTTTAGAAATCTGTATTCCTTAAGATATAAAAATTACTTTTCTCCTTCACTTGGTGATTTAAAAATGTTAGCATTGTAAATATGTTACGGTCAACAACATTTTCTTCAGCGCTAATTATCAGTTAAGCTTTCAAAATGTGGAAGCTTTCAATTTTGTGATGGAAGTTTACCAAACCTCCCGGAAAAGCCACCTTGCAGTCTAGTTAAGGCATCAAAATGCTTTGGAAAGAGTTCCAAAGGGATCGAAATTGGGTTAATAACAGAAGACAGGCTTTAACTTGTTACTGGTTTCTCTTTTTTTTTTTTAATAGCACCTTTTTATTTATTTTAACTTTTTTTTTTGTTAATCATCCTTCGCATGTAGGAAAAGAGGTGCAGCCTGTTCAAGGGAATCCATACCGCTGCATTTGGAAAATATGTTGTTGGCGTATGGCTGAAGAGGTAAGATAATGCTGCTTTACTTGGTATTAATATATAAATTTGAACTTTACTGAACTCTGTACCATGATTTTAAGTAAACATACCCCATCTATGGTTGCTGCTTATAGGATATGCAATCCTGTAAGTCCTATATTTCTAAGAGGACCTCTGAAATAACATATTAATGTCTCTTAGTGAGAAATCTACATAATCAGCGGCAATTTTTCAGGCTTAGGAAATGTCTGACTTTTTTTTGTGATTGAAAGTGAAATTAACACTAACTTTGATTTTCATTTTGACTTAATTGAATGGGAAAGGAAAAATGTTGCTTTCTTTCCAGATCAATATAAATTTTTCAGATAAATTGCAAGGGGATGCCAGTGAAGGGGAATTCACTTGCTATTCTTATTTTGGCTCATGATGTGTCCTGTGATTTTCCAAATATAATAAATTGTAAAGTAACTAGAAAAATTATATGCATTTTTTTACTCTTTATTTTAGGAGCAGTTTAATAGATATGAGAGAGCAATCTATGCAGCACTGAGTGGAAACCTCAAACAGGTACATCAAGCCACCTCATTAAGTGATGTTTGGTAGTTGTGCATTTTCTTCCTCATATGTGACAGGGATAACATCAGGAATACTGCAATTACTGGTTATTATACTACTTGTAAAGATCTAGTAAATTGGACAAACGTTGCTTTAGTAGACATATTCTTTGTAGGATTGATGTGCCTTAATTATGTGATAGACTTTCCTTAGTATTATTCCTGCTGGCTTTCAATATAACTAGTTGTAATATTGTTGTTATAGTTCTTGTCTAGTTTAGCATTGAAGAGCTTGTACAGTACTTTCCTGCTTGTGCATAGTATTCTTATAGAGAAGTTGGTGTATCCAGAGACTATTCTGTACCCAAATTTCATTATCAATATGTTTTATCCTCTGTACAATGCTCACTTTTATCTTAAGTAGTTCTATTTATTGGTTTTAATCCTCCAGATGTTTTTGTGCTCTCCCACTCCTAACTAGTGATTTTTATTTTTATGGATTATTTTTTTTAAGAATAATGAGGAACATTGCAGACTATCACAAAAGGTTCCTTTCTATTATAGTAATCAGTGGTAAGCTTCTACTAGACAAGCTTGATTTCCCATCCCCATTTCCCCTTGTCTTGGTAGATAATTCAGAAAATAATTTAAAAAAAAAATTAAATAGGGAATGTTTCCAGGTTTTATTAATTGAAATTTAAAATCAGTTCTTTTACAGGAAAAAAGGCATGCTAAATAATACCAACTAATGGGACAAAAGATACCTTCTCATGACAGAGCAGAGAGACATTTAATGAAATTGCATTTCAGTAAAATTCAGTAATTTTAAAGTTACTGTAAGAGAGGAATGTTCCATGAAATGCAGTGTTTTCTCTGGTACATCTCAGTGGTTCACTGCTGAAAGAGCCTAGCAAGATTGAGAGAAGAACCGGATATGAAATTCTTTATATCACCACCACAGTGGCACTCCCTTCCTCCTACCCTCACTGCTGCACTGAGACTTGTGCAACCATGAGATAAACCAGTAAAGCCAAGTGATCATGCTGAAAATGATTGGGTAAAGAAGTTGATAGTCTTCATCTAGAGGTACACAAGAGGGGTAATAGTGTCAGAGTGGTGCTGCCACTGGAAGGGGGATAGGACAATTTCTATTGAATACCTTTGATATAAAACAGTCAAGGAACTAGAGCATTATTTACAGAAGGATCTTTTGTATCCTCCTTTGATGAAGGAAAGGCTGCCTGGAAATCTGATTACAGTTTCTCTATTCAGATTGTGATAGTACTCCATCTCTGGGTAACTTTTGCTCTGTTTTTTTAATATGTAGCTCCTTCCAGTTTGCGATACCTGGGAAGATACAGTTTGGGCGTATTTCAGGGTCATGGTGGACACTCTTGTTGAGCAAGAAATACGAACCTCAGTAGTAACTGCAGAGGAGATGGAAGAACTCCCTAGAGATTATTTAGAAACAAAGTAAGTTTTAAATAAAATTATGTTGCTACACTCAAGAAAGAATACTGTATGATCTGTTGAATATTCAAGGTAACTTTTTTGCCTTTTCTCTCCTTTGAAGCTGGACTTCAGAAAAAGTTTTCGAAGAACTTAAGGCAACAGACAAAAAGGTACATATGAATTACAATGTTTCTTCTCATCATTTAGCATTCGTAACTATTCACTAAGTTCTACTTTTGCTAAGGAAGTACTCAAATATGCACAGTGACTAATTTAGTTTAGGTTTTCTACCTCTGTAATATGTAAGAAGATTTTTATATATGCTGCCACCTTTTAGTAATGAAAAGTACACAGGTTTTGTCTTGCCCCATATCTGCCGAAGTAGCTGGGTGTGCTGAAGAAACAGCTGACTATCAAGTGTTGTCAGACATACAAAGCAAAATGAGTAAATCAACTATTTAACACTTTGATAAAATGTGCAAAGATTGATTACATGCTGTTTGCTTTATAACAGGTTTCAGTTTTCTTTATAGGAGGCTTGTGTGCATATTTCAAAACAGGCCTTTCAAAATTTAAAAGCTTTTTTGCTTAAACAGACTCTTATTTCTTTGTTACTTTTAACACCCAGGATACTTAACTTTGTTTAAGATGGAGTATATAACATTTTTTTAAGATTATATTTAAATTACACTTTTATTTGGTGGAATAGCATTTATCATATTTCTGTGACCAAGACATGCTGAAAGACAGCTCACAGATTGACGCAGTCAGCCACAGAGGCATCTAGCTGCCTTTGCCTCTCTTATGCAATCCTCACCATATAGCAACTTTACAGGTGCATTTGAATTGTATTTCATGCATTAATTCCTCTACCAGTAAAAACATCTTTCTCCTGAAGTTTTGTGGGCCTTTTCTTTAAGGATTTATACACATTGTTGCTTCTGTGACTTTGTAGAATCTGTTCCCTGTAACATCCTTACTTATTCTCCTCTTCAGAGCAAAATGCTCTTAGTCTTTAATCTCTCCCATGAAAACATTAACTCCACAGACCTATATTCTGGTTATTTCTTTCAGTTTGTCAATATTCTTGTAATTTGACATTGAGATACCAAGTGCCTTTTCTCCTGCTCTTTTATGCAGAATACCCTTTGAAATAGGATTGCTTTTTCCCACCAAAGGAACCTTTGCTTTATTTATGAGTTTTCTTTCTTTATCCATTATGTTACACTATTTTATGAAGTCTGAACTTCCTTTTTATCTCCCCAGAGGGTTATAGAGGAGAATCAAGAACACTATCATGTGATTCAGAAATTCATTATACTGGGAGATGTGGATGGTGAGCTTTTTTTTTTAAGTGATCTCTAAATGTCAGCAGACTACATTATTTCTAGTGACCTTTCCAGAAACTTGTATGTGAATGGATTTTAGAAGCACACAGTAGGCAAACCCTATCTAAAAGCTAAGCTGCTTCTTAAATCAAGAACTCTAGGGACTTTCTGCAGTTTGACATACAAGGTAGTTTTCAAAGAAGTCATGAAATTGTAAATGTGTCAGAATAAATGTGAGACTGTTGCTATAACTTTCTCTGAGCAATCACAAAATATATACAACAGATATTTAAGCCAAAGAGCTAAATCTTTCCAAAAGTGTTGCTGTTCTCTTTTGTTGGACCTTTGAGGGCAAATTACATTTGTGGAATAAATGCATAATTTTGAAATATTTTATAGGTGTTTTTTCCCTATGATAGGGCTAATATTGGCATTTCCTTGGTGGCTATAGGTTTGATGGAAGAATTCAGCAGATGGCTTGCCAAAGACAGAAGTGCGCTCCCAGGACACCTCCTTCGTTTCATGACGCATCTTATTCTGTTTTTCCGCACTTTGGGTCTGCAGACTAAGGTGAGTTCACTTATATTACATTTGTCATGATAGCTAGTCTTTGAAGTAGAAATGCTTCTGTGTAAATGTATAAACTACATGCGCTGATGGTAGATTACTACTAGGCTGATGAAGAGCTGCATGTTTACGTACTGCATTTGTTGATCTTGGGGCCTGAATACAGCAGTCAATATTAGAAAAGAGTATCCTCTTCCCCTGCAGTTCAGCTTGAAAATTATTTTGTGAGAATGAGAGATGCTACTCATAAGCCCTTTATTGAGAAGGACCTGACTGAAAGTTCAGTGTTAGGCTTATTCATAGCACGGTTTTATAATGTTCCTTATATGATTTTTTAGTACAATTCATGTAGATATATGCTTAGATGAAGTTCTCTAATTTAGTTTACACATACAAAATTAAAATTCTAGTTCTTCACAGTAACAAACAGTTGAGTCTTGGCCAAAGCAGTCTTAGGTGCTCAGTTTATACTTTGGTTGTTAAGTATAGGCTATTACAGATGAGTCAGGTGATATCTAAAACGTGTTTGTCGTCGTGGCTAGGCTTCGCGAACGAAGATCCAGGGAGGGCTCCATCCACACTCCTCATCAGCGCCTTTTCCAAGTGCGCTGATAAAAAGAGGCTAGCGGATAGCACCCTCGAGCCTGCGCTATGGATTTTTTTTTAGGTGAGACACAGCATGCGCAGAGCTGGACCCACCCTTTAGTCCTAAGGTTCATCTGCCAGGGCCTAGCAAGCTTGGACGCTGGCAGCAAAGTCCTTAGGACAGAGGTTTAACCTCTTAGATGGAAGGCCTTCCAGGGCTCAACGAGCTCCATCTGCCTGGGTTTGGAATCAGAGTTGTCCTTCTCCTAGGATGACTGCCAGAAGGCTAATGAGCTCATCCTACCCATACAAGGATTATAGGAACATGGGTGTCACTCCCCACACTTTCTCGTGGGCAACGAGTTTAATGCTCCCTCTGCTGTTGGCACAGTTATCGCACCAGAGGCCACAGGAGACCCCAAGTGATTTTCAGACTGTGCCTGAAAACGTGTTTGTAGGAACATCAGAATAGTCAATAATACAACAGTTCATGTAGCACATTGCAGTAGTCATCTGTTTGCCTGACAGATTAATTAAATTGAAATAATTTATTAATTTTAAAATATGGTAAAGTCAAAAGATTTGAAAAATAATTTTTGAAGTAACTTTCCAGTTAGACCAAAAACTTTATTATCCAGTTGCTGAAAAAGAAAATCCTTGAAACACTAAGTCTTTGAAGAGGAAGACATATTGTTTAATCACTTTCCAAGAGAAACAGTTCTTCCAGCTGAGCCTGTTTGAGTGTTTAGATTACAGAAGCAATGACAAGCAAATAACCTTGCATCTGTATAATAGTGGTTGCGTGTAAAGTGTGTGTGTGGTGGAGGCTGTTGTTTTCTTTGTTTATTTTGCCACAATGACTGATTTCAATATCAACTTATATCTGTTTGCATTAAGGAGGAAGTTTCTGTTGAAGTCCTAAAGACCTACATTCAGGTAAGCTTTCAAAAACATAGTTTGCTTTCTCTAATATAGTTTAGATGAAAAGGAGAAAGCAAAGGAGACTTAAGGCTACAGGATGGAAAGAGCTATGATGTAGTTAATGTTCTCTTGTCAAGAAATACATAGAAGCTTGCCTAATATGCAGTTTCTGTCAGCAGTGCTTAAATAAGAGACAGTTTTATTGATCCTTGTTTGGAAGCTGAGAAGTGGAATCTTCCTGTTTCAGAACAAAATAGTCAGAAATTTTTTACACATTTATGTTTTCACATGCGTTTACATGGAGAAATATGTTTGTTTTTCTAAACATTCACTTCTTACTCTGCAGCGGATGATATCTGAGAAACACACAGATATAATAGCATTCTATGTTAGCCACTTGCCCCCAGAGCTCGCTGTCGCTCAGTATGCTTTATTTCTTGAAGATGTCAGTGAAAGTGATCAACGGCACCACTGCCTTGAATTTGCAAAAGATGCAGGTGAGATATGCTAATATTCCAGTTATAATTTTATAGCCTGGGTTATTTTGTCTTTAAGTAGTTTTTAATGCAAGATCTAGCTATGAAAATGATATTGTTTCATTCCTGTGTCTCTTCATTTTTTTCAATTAAACAAAACGAATTTGCCCATGACTTCAATTAGGATTATTGGGTGTTACAACTAACCTGGAGTTGCAATTCTTTTTCTAATTAAACTAAGTATCAATTTTGCTTTTGGATTATGTCCAAAAACAGAAGGAAGTAAATGGCAGCTGCCTGTCTCAAACATATGCTCTGAAGCTTTACAAGATCATATTATTCCAGGAAAGCTATTTATAAAAACATGTACCTGTTTGTGGATCTAGGATGGTTATCTTACAATTTTTTGTCCTATTTATAGTGCTCTTTCTTAGCTTAGTGGGTTTCTTGAATTAATTGTAAGCTTCCTTATAGACCTATACATCAAACTAAAAAGGACTACAGTGGAGCAGCACACTGTTGCTTGACAATGCCTCTGTGCAACTCAGAATTCACCAAAAAAAAATTTACTGCAGACTTCAATGTCTAATTTTTCTTCAATCATTTTTTAGTAATTTTCATTTAAAAACTTAACTAAGATTTCAAAAATAAAACATCCTGCTTAAGCATCACTAGAAGTGCTCTTCTGAGGTTTTCCTGGTACACTGCTGTCAAATCATAGTCTTGCCATCAGAACTCTTGGAATCAGTGGTCTTAGCAGATATATCTATATGCTGGTCTGCAGCATAGACTGAAAAACATGTTAGCTGTCTTATTCTCTTTTCAGTGTTCTCCATTATCTCAAATATCATTCTTCTAAAATACCTGAAATAAACTATGTATCTCAAAATCATATAATTTAGTCTGACAATGTGAACGTAAACAGATTGATAAGATTCTTAAGATCCACAACTGGGGTTTGGACTTTGTGGCTGATTGGAATTCATGATCGTTCTGACATAGTTCTGTCTTAACCCAGGTCTGGATGTTGCAGCCATAACAAAAACTGTTGTTGAAAACATCCGCAAGAAGGATGCTGGTGAATTCAGTCATCATGACCATGTGTTAGATACGGGTACAACAGAGGTGAGTGTGCTTCGTAGGGCAGATACTTCAGTTTGTCATCAACTACAGTCTTTTACCATGTATGATCCGTATTTCTCTTTCAATGGTGGTGGAAATTGCCTTAAAAAAGCCTGTGAGGGAAATGTACCAAGTGAGGGGTTGAATTGCATGAATTCATAACTACTTCTTCTACATCTCCTTCATCATCTGGGCTGTGGTGTATGTTGCTCAGCAGCATGTCTATATGCAAACAATAAGTGAAGATAAAGCCCATAAAATGACTATAACAAAGTATGTTGTAGCTAAAAGTAGGATATTATTGTAGCTTCTAAGAATTAAGTGGATTAAAACTTTGGATCTCAGACATACCTTGTTATATGCTGAAATGACATATCCTAGCTACAACAGACAATGCCTTCACTGGCAGTTTTCTTGTCATCTCTATTGAGTGTCAGTTGGATCCAACTTAGTACTTTAAGGAATGATGAGATACTGTTAATATCTTGCATTCAAAATACTGTTTATAAAGCAGCTGATAGTTCACAAACTTAAAGCAATTTTTTTTGCTGATCAGTACAAAGTTTTAACTCTCTAAGCTAAACAGGTAGTTTCTCTCATGCAAGAGCTGGAAACTTACATTGCAAGCCAATAGCCCTCTGAAGATTATAGCAAGGGATCCATAATACATGTTTGTACAGTGTATTCATATTAACGTTTGAGGAAGATGCATGGTAGTCCATAAACATTTTTGAGAGCTGATGCTCATTAGTTTAAGTATCTTGGGAATACAGAGAAATAGATTTTTTTAATGATTATAGATTACAGAGGTGTTTTCTAAGCTTTTGATACTAAAAGTGTGAGTCAGGTGATCCTTGCGAGTATGTCACAATGCTGTCCAAGATCTCTAGGCACTTGTGTATTTCATTAGCCAGATTTAATGTGTCTGACATCAGCTGTACACTTGAAATGTTAGTGGTTCTGTATGTTGGCTTTTACAGGCGGATCGGATGAAAATTGATGTAATTGACTGGCTCGTATTTGATCCTGCACAGAGGGCAGAAGCACTGAAGCAAAGCAATGCAATCATGAGGAAGTTCTTGGGTACTAAACTTCACAAATATTGCATACTTTTTAAATGTTGGTTTTGTTCTCATTGGCTCTTGGCACTAACATTTGATATAACTTTGAACATAGTCAATTAAAAAGCATGGGCTTATCAGTTTATAAAAGTAAAGTATGGATATTGCAAAGCTGTTGATACTTAATTCACATTCTCATAGCATCCAAGAAACATGAGGCTGCAAAAGATGTGTTTGTGAAGATTCCCCAAGACTCTATAGCAGAAATATATAATCAATGGGAAGAACAGGGAATGGATACTCCACTTCCAGCTGAAGATGACAATGCTATACGGGAACATTTATGTATTCGGGCATATTTGGTGAGTTTCAAATATACTATATTCCAGGTTAGTACTTAGAAATAATGATGACTTTGCCTTGGTGGCAAAACTTTAAGCTTTGTCCATTTGATTTAACTTCTGATTCGTGGATACACTGCCTCTCTGCATTTAATGACTTGTAATTATATGAGTCAAAAATGTCCAATGACTGTTTCCAATGCTGTCCAGGAAGCCCATGAAACCTTTAACGAATGGTTTAAACACATGAACTCGGCTCCACAGAAGCCTTCTTTGTTACCACAAGCAAGTTTCACTGAAAAAGTGGCGCACGAACATAAAGTAAAGAAGTATGAGGTGAGTAAAAGTTCAAGTTATTTACTATAAATGCTTATGTTCTTGTTTAGGATGCATTCTCAGTTTAATGAAGCAGAGTAGAAGACTACTAATCTATATTGCTTAAGAACTCTTATAAATTATATTTATGTTGAGGGAGTATGAGACAGTAGAACAGTAATGCCACAATAAATTCTTGTGGGGTTTTTTTATGACTCATCTTTACATATAATACTGTAATGTAATAGTAAATATGCATTACAATGTGTTGATTGGTAGTATTATTAATAAATCTGAGTATTTGATTTTACTATTAACTCTTTCTTGTATTTGTCACATGTTCTTTTCTAGAAGATGCTACTGTTTTATTTGCTGTGCCAAAAATTCGTTTTGCATGTTTATCCTGTATGAACATACTGTATTCAGTTAAAATGAGTATTTATTTTATAAGCATGGCACAATAAGTTGTTTAAAATTATCTTCCTCTGGTGGCTTTGCTTCTGAACAACTTGTCTGACTTTCTGGACAAGGAATTAAGCAGGGATGGAAATAGCTATTAGCAGCAAGATTTAAGTTTCAGCCATTGGCTGAAGTTTCTAATTTGAATTGGAGCCATGCTGGCTGTTGCATGCCAGGTGAAGAGTCTGTATTAAAATAGCCTTGGAAATTATTCTGTTCTGCAGTAGATTATTTTTTGTTTCTTTGCCAGATGGATTACAGTATTTGGAAAGGCCACTTGGATGCTCTAACAGCTGATGTGAAAGAGAAAATGTACAATGTGTTGCTGTTTGTTGATGGAGGATGGATGGTTGATGTTAGAGAGGTAAAATGAATTTTTATATTATGGCGTGGACCCCAAAGTGCAGATTGTACCTTTGTCATCTTTAGTTTGATGTTCTATTGTGTAATTCAGTCTGGCCTGGCTGTGATCAGTTACAGATTGCTTTCCCTTCAGTTACCATATAAATCAGATCTGACAGTCCAGTCTAGGGTGGTTAGTCCAGTTTTTTTGCTTCTGACGCTACTAATTATGTGACTATGCAGAGCTGCGTTGTAAGGTGGATGTTCATAACACTAATGTGTTATTTTCCTATGGGAAGGATGCTGAGGATGACCCTGAACGAACACACCAGATGATTTTGCTGCGGAAGCTGTGCCTGCCAATGATGTGCTTTTTACTACACAAGGTGTTACATAGCACTGGACAGTATCAGGAGTGCCTGCGACTGGCTGACATGGTTTCTTCTGAGCGACACAAGCTTTATGCGGTGAGTTAAGTGAGCGCTGCAGGCAGCTTAGCTTCCATTTAAAAGATCTGTGGGTTGACTGTGGAAAAACTTTCTATATAGAGAGGAAGACACCATATGTTCCTTAAGTTCCTAAGTTTCTTTATCTCTTCCTTTTCACTGCAGTAGTAAAGGGTTACCTTGTATGTTGGCTTAAGGAATTGAAGACTTAACTTCAAATCACTGAAGATGATGCTAGTGTTTTGACAAGCAGTTCCTCTGAGTAGTGCAGCTACTAATTTTTGGATGGGGGCTATTGAATTGAAATAAAACTTGACAGTTGGACTCAGTGATCATAAAGGTCTTTTCCAACCTAGATGATTCTAAGTTGATCTGTAGAATTGTAATTGATTATTTTTCTTTTAATTTCCATTACATATCAGACCACTGTATAAGCAATTTTATTTTGTAGCACTGATTTATCTAACCTTCTTTCCCTCCAAAAGCCTGAAAACCAAGCCCAAAAAACTTCTATCACTTACAATTATCCCAAACCCAACCAAAAAAAAAACCCAAAAAAAACCATAACAGTGTCCCCCGTCCCCCCCCTAAAAAAACAAGGATTAGAAATCTGAAAAGAAGCATCAAGGCTCAGAAAAATACTGTGACACATTTGTCTGGATTGGTTTAAGACCTCTGCCAGCAATAACAGGAAAATTAAACTTGGCTGTTTACCAATAATCTCTAGTAGTTATGAGACAGAGCCACCCTGAGGCTACCTTCAGGTTTTGGATACTGCTGCTAGATTCCAGTCCTTTACTAAATGCCATTCTGAAATGTCTGATATTGATATTGTCTTAAGAAGAAATTTAAAAGAAAAAAACCAAACAGTAAGTTAATTAACCACTGTTTACTTTGATACAACTTCTATTCATTATAAGTAAATATAACTTTTTTTTTTAATTCTTAGGTATTTTCAAAAGAAGAACTCCGAAAGCTTCTACAGAAGCTCAGGGAATCTTCTCTAATGCTTCTGGACCAGGATCTTGATCCTTTGGGGTATGAAATTTAGTGACAGGATTTCTTGTAGATACTTGCATGAACTTCTGAATATGGATATTCTGGTTATTAAAAAAAGAACAAACCTATGACTCGGGACAAACTGTTCCAGTCTTCAGGGGTAAAAAACCCAACCATCAGATTTCAATTCCAACTTGAAAAATTCTGACCAACTTCAGAGATACTTGTTACACAACATTTTTCATATTTTTTTTTAATAAAAGTGTTTCACAGACAGAAATGATCTTCATTCTAATCCAAAATGTCATTATATAAATATGGTTATTGTATAAACCTTCTTAATCTCTGCTACATGCTGAGGAAGTGCCTATATGCTGGAAACATTGCTCTGCAGGAGAAGATTGCAAGGGTACAGTGAAGAGGGAAGTGAGAGTGCAGAAGGATGTATGTGGAAAGCAAACATAGAGGCAGGAGGAAAGGAACATCAAAGGAAGACTGAAAGTGAAGGCCTACTGCCAGCCCTTCCAAAAAAGAGAAGGGCTTGCTTCAGGGCTTGTACTGGTCTCACATACGTTGTGTAGTAGCAGTGCTCCTGAACTGGAGTAAAAGTGATCATACTTTGAAACTCCCAAGCTTGAGATTTTGTAATTTATTTAGAAACCTTGTTTTGACCCTGTTGAGAGGTGTAAGCACACGTAGCTGTTATTCCCTTAACTGCAGAGGACATAGCTGTTGGGCAAGGGCTTCGGCGTCACCCAGTCTGACACTTGACAAAATGTAGTTTGTGCTATGTATAGAATGTACATGTATTTTTATGTACATGTTCATAGAAATACCCACTCCAGTTGTTGAGAGGTAGCTATACCCTGCAGAGGAGGTGTGTTTCTGCCCATCGCTGGGCAGACGCTGCGTATGCCTGCGGAACTGTACTTTGGTGGGGGGCCCGGTCGGGGTTGATGCCCTGAACCTTCAAAGCCTCAGGGCGCGTTTTCTGGTGCCCGTTCCCCGTGTGCTTCTTGGCCCTGTACGGGGGTCAGCGGGAGCGTGCCCCAAGGCCGCCGAGGGAGTGCCTGCAGCTCCCCGCTTCACCCGTTACTTTCGGAGAGCAAGCAGAGCCTCTCGGCGCCGCAGCTCCACCCGCGGGGATGTGCCGGGGCGGGAGGGGCCACCGGAAGGCGCGAGCCCACGTGTCCCGGCGGGGGCGGGCGAGTGGGCGGTAGCGGCGGCGGCCCGGCCGCTGCGCTGGTGCCGGCGGGCTGCCACAGCCGCTGCTGTCCGGCCCCGTAGGACGCTATGGGCTGGATGCCGGCGCAGGGTCGGCTGGCGGCGGGGCTGCTGGTAAACCTGGCCGCTTCCATCTGCATCGTCTTCCTGAACAAGTGGCTGTACGTGCGGCTGGGCTTCCCCAACCTCAGCCTCACCCTGGTGCACTTCGCCATTACCTGGCTCGGCCTTTACCTGTGCCAGGCGCTCGGCGCCTTCTCACCTAAGAGCCTGCAGCCCTCGCAGGTGCTGCCGTTGGCCCTCAGCTTCTGCGGCTTCGTCGTCTTCACCAACCTCTCCTTGCAGAGCAACACCATCGGTACCTACCAGCTGGCTAAGGCCATGACCACGCCGGTCATCGTGGTTATCCAAAGCCTGGCTTACGGAAAGATCTTCCCTCTCCGCATCAAGCTTACCCTGGTGAGGAGGCGGTGGGGCTGAGGGGAGCTGGAAGGGGCGACCCTCGGGCGTTGCCTCAGGGCGGGTGGGTAGAGGGTTCCCGCGCCCCCCACCCCACCCTTCTTCCACCCACAAGCCCTGAGGCGACGCCGAGTAGAGCGGCCCGGCCTAAACCCGTCTATCTGCACCTCCACAGGTCCCCATCACGCTGGGTGTCTTCCTCAACTCCTACTACGACGTGAAGTTCAGTGTCTTAGGGATTGTGTTCGCCACCTTGGGCGTCCTGGTGACCTCCCTCTACCAAGTGGTGGGTAATGACGGGACGAGGTGAGGGAAGAGGGAGGGCGAGAGTGTCGTGGTGGTTGGTTTTCAAGCTGCTCTCCCTTGGTTAGATCGCCTTTAAACAGCACCCTGCCTTTCTTCCAGGAAACCCTGCATATGCCGGTTGTTGGGGGTTTTTTATCTTAAAAAAAAAAAAAAGGTCATATTTCACCACAACCCTGTGGTAATCTTTTTTAAGGAACTGATCGTCCTTGCTACTAATATTGAAATGTCTTCTTTAACGAGGTCTTGAGCATGTTTTCAAGTGGTGAAAATAATCTAATCAGTAAAACTTGGTTTTTCTAGAGAGCACAGATTTTCTCCTTGCTGAAGCAAGTGCCTTGCATTTGAGGATTTCCCTAGCAAGGGCATTTTTCAGTCCTTCAGTTAATCTCACGGTTTATCTTTGAGCTATTTACATTCTAGCAGTATCTATCTTCAGTTTAGACTACAAAGAGTTTAAAGGGCAGTTGTAGAGGATGCATTAATATATATGCACAGTATAACCTTTCTGGCAGATTATGGTTGACATGCCTAAGGACTGCCTTAGCCCTTTCCACTGTAACATGGTACTAACAGTTCACGACTGGTTCATTACTTGCCATGGCTGTAAAAGCCTCCCAAATTAGAGACACCCATCATGTTGATGCAAGTCCTCATCAATTTAGATGTGAATTTCTTTCTAACAGATGTACTGTGCTTCCAAAAGGAGGAGGCTCTTTGACTTGAAGTGTGCAAGATGATAAATAATGGTCTCTTGTCTTGTTTTAGGGTAGGAGGAGGAAAGAGATGCTGCGTAATAACTTTAAAGCAATGATGTGTGTACTGGAGAAATGATAGTACCTGAGTGAAATTATTCTGTAATTTTTAAAGAAGCTTAGCAAGTTTATGTGATGGAATCCATGTTATGGAATAATGTGATTTATCAAGCGTCACAGTAAATATCATTCCTCAGTACAATATAAAGATGTTTCTTTTTGACCGTAACATCTGTCTTCATAACCATAGATAATTAGTGTTGTCTTCTGAAGCATGCTATAATGAAAATCCAAGTTACAGTCAATATTAAAAGAAAATCCCCTAAATTTGGAGTCAGCTAGCAAAAGAAAGCTAAACCTGTACTGGTTTTGTTGGCTTGTGTGTAGAGGAATATGAGGCGCAGAAGCAGATCTCTGCTTAGGCAAAGGTGCTCAGCTCCATCAAGCACTTTTCACTGCTTCTGTGTATTTTCTTCTCACATGGCTTGCATGCTTGCAAGAGACAAACATGTGGGCCTCCAGCTGGGCAAAGGTAGAAGATGATGCTCAATAATCTATGTAGTATTGCCCACGTGAGACTGTCTCAGTGTTGCTAGACAGTTTGCTTTTGCTCCAGTTTTCAATTTGTGGGGGGTTTTTTTGCTCTTGTTTAACATCGTTCTCTTTTGGTTTTAGTGGGTAGGAGCTAAGCAGCATGAGTTGCAGGTAAACTCTATGCAGTTGCTATACTACCAGGCACCAATGTCTTCAGCTATGTTGTTGTTCATCATACCCTTCTTTGAGCCAGTCTTTGGAGAAGGGGGAATATTTGGGCCCTGGACACTTTCTGCTGTGGTAAGGCTTTTATGGACTTTATTTAAATAAATAACCATTGATGTAGTTAAATTCAATAGTAAAATTTGTTTCTTTGTGAAACAGATTTTTGTACAGTCATTGACTATGATGAGATAAGAGGGACATGTGCAAGAGAAAAAAACAAACACCTTGTTGTGTCTGCTTCCCTTCCTCCTAGAGGAGTCTGTCTGTCAACTGCTTTACCTCCTTATTCTTATTTCTGTTTAGAGGGCATCTGAACAACAGGAAAATCTGACAAAATACAGAAGCTTCCCCTAGTTTATTAAATGAAAAATATGTAAGTGCCCTAGTTCCAGCTCTTACTGTCCACTTAGAAAAGACATAAGCATACTCACTTTTGACACTCTCAGTTCCTTTTCTGTGGAAAGATGCTAACATTGATGGTTCTCTAGAAATCAATTGTTTATTTTCACTAAGAAGGCTGTCCTTCTGTCCAAAAAAGAGCTAGTGGCATATTCTTGCCACTACTGATCACGCCTCTTAGCAATGGGTTATTTCTTGTAGTGCTACAGTTTTATGACTGGGATAGCAAGTATTCACAATAACAGAATCAGACATTTATCCAAAATAGTTTTTTGTCTTAGACTAGACTAGAGTTTGTGTCAAAGGTAAAGAACACAGCCTCTGTGTGTATGAGCAGCCAGATTTTCAAATCACTCTCCAGTGTTCACTGAGAGTAAAGGAGAAAAGATTATATATTGGTATATATTTATGGATATCATACCCTGAGCTACTTATACACGTCACCAGTTCCTGTACTGATTTGAAGCTCTTTCTGTTTTTATTCTCTGTATGTTTTTCTTGCCTAATATCTTTTCATTTGAAGGTAAAGGAAACTAGTAATAACCTTGAATGTATCTACAAATGGCCCAAAGCATGTTAGATTACTGACTGTGTCCATTAATCCACAGATAATGGTACTGCTGTCTGGAATAATAGCCTTTATGGTAAACTTGTCCATTTACTGGATCATTGGAAATACGTCACCTGTCACGTATCCTTTGTAACATTAGTTGTTTCTCCTGTTTCCAGATGATTTATGTTGGCATTCATTTGGGCTGATTTACTGTGGGGAAAATTGTTTNTTTTTTGGACTCGGTGATCTGAGAGGTCCTTTCCAACCATGAATAATCTGTGATTAAACTGGAAAAGCATGTTTGTGTTCAAGTATTTTGTTTCTGTGTTCAGGTTTTGTGTAGATGATGGCAGTTAACTTACTGACCTGACCTTCATACCTACAAAGAATATTTACCCACACTTTGGCTACCTTGAGGAAGTGTTGGCATGTCAGTTTGTGATGTACAATGGATGAGAGGCTTTAGGTGGAGTTTAATTCTCACAGCTCCAGGGATGCAGGAAAGTTGCATGAGTTGAAGTCAGTGTGACACGTACCATTGCATACTTTGGATGTAATGCATGAAGTTCCCAAGTGTTTCTTGTTACAAAAATTAATACTGATATTTGCTATTTTCCTTAACAGATGTCTAGGTATAACATGTTTGGACATTTCAAGTTCTGCATCACCCTCCTGGGAGGGTGCCTCTTATTTAAGGATCCACTGTCTATTAATCAAGGCCTTGGAATTCTGTGCACATTGTTGGGCATTTTAGCTTACACCCACTTCAAGCTTAGTGAGCAGGAAAGCAATAAGAGTAAATTGGTTCAGCGTCCATAAAGCAAGAGTTTCTGAAGATTAATAATATTGTGGAGGAAAACAAGTGTTTAAATATGCATTGATTCTAGAATGCACAAAATTGTCTGTTCATTTAGATCTATGGTTTTGGTTTAACTGCCAGGATCATTATTCTGTAACTAAACCAAATGAACTGAATTATGTAAAACACTGGGGTTTTGCCATCTTAGTGCATCCTGTTTTCATTAAATTTAAATGGTAACTTAAAAGAGAAAAAGGCACACTACAAATTGCTATGGAAATTGTGCTGCAGTAATTATATTTTTTGCATACCAAATGAGATCTTGATGGCTACAGTTACAATACAGAGAGAGAGAAAGAAAAGCAATACTTTGTGATCATGCCAGTATTGCTGTTGTGAAGAAACTTGGAGGCACTTTCATGCAGATGTTCTGCTATGTATTGATGTTTCCTCCTTCTGGTCTGGTGAACAATGAAGAGGAAACATACTTTGTTCAGTAGTTTTAAGGGCTGCCACACTCAATCCTGTTTATTTGTGTTTGGCTTCAACACATTGATGGATTTTGTCTGAAGATAAAATTGCAGGTAGAGAGGGACTAGAGGAGATACTGGAAAACTTGAAGCCACAGGCCAAGCTGTAGGAAAGTAGGAAATAGGATCTAAATAGTTTATCTTAATTTTTTCTTTTGTTCCATCAAGGCATTATTGAAGTCATTCATGTTCTAGAAAATTCTGTTACTGCTTTATAATTTTCTCTATGCCAGAAACAAGGCTTTGCATGAGCTCTTGTAAATACTTATGAGCCTAATAAAATGTCTGATTTTGTGGCAGTAAATATTTTGCAGCCCTTGCACGCAGACATCCATGCTAAAAATTTTTGGAGAAATCTTTGGCAAGGTCACCATCTGCCAATGGACATGAAGGTTACCCAGTTCTGGTCACCATCTGATAATGGACATGAAGGTTACCCAGTTCTCTCTCCTGCCTTCAGCCCCACCTGTCTTGCTCTCACACCTTTTCTCAAGAGTTACCTTCGGTGTGATCTGCAGATCTCTCTGTTGTCAAGAGTGACTGAGGAGTGCTAGGTAGGACCTGCTTCTGCTTTAATTCTGGAATGCTTTGAAAATTATTTTATGACAGTATCAGGCACTGATTTTGACAATGTGGAAGGAGGAAGTTGAGTGCTGTTCTATTTCAAAAAGGAAAGAGAAAACTGCTTTCAGTAAATCTGGTGAGAACATATGTTCGCTAGATTTGCAGGATTAGAGTTTATTTGCAGTATCTTAATCCTTACATTTTGAGATTCATTTTAGCTTCATCTACCTCTAGCAGATATAAAGAGGGGAGTTACATGAACAAAAACAGGTATTTAAGTTTTACAACCACCAACAGAAATGATATTTAGTTTCTTTATCTTTTGACAATATAGGCAACAAGTCTTTGTGTAGGAAACAGTGCAGATCTTCTCAAGCGTGTAAATTATTTATTCTGTTACAGACTTCTTGATCTAAGAAAAATATTTCTCTGTGCAACCGAAGTTTACATCATAATACTCTATATCATTTCAGAGTTAGAAATACCTGAATAATTTTACATCTTTACTAACTGTGTCTTAGGCATTTTACTGGTCCAAGAATCATTTTTGTATACATTTTTATAAATCTATGTAATTAGTTTAAAAATACAGCCTGGACTACTGAAAGACGTGTTCAGACAGTCAATCTCTGGATGCATCTCTTTCAGTATGGACACTGAGAAAGCCATTTGTCTTAATTTGTGCTGTGCACAATTTATTCTAAAATGTAGATAGACTGCAAAGACTTACAGTTAGAAAACAACAACCGAATTAGAAGCCTGTGTGACAACAATATTTGGGATGATACTGATGTAAATATACAAAGTGGTAGAATGAACAAAATAGCCGTGTCTGAAAATATAAAAGACTCCCTAAGTAGAGGAGCAGATGTGCAAGAGAAAGTTAACAGTATCATTGAAACAATACATTATAAATACAGTCTGTTGCTGGAATGTGTAAGTCGTGGAGGTCACTTAAGTGATGTGGGGTTTTTTCATACATTCAAGAACTCTCCTTTGAGAGTTACCTGTTGTATCTAACAAATAAAGTATCTTGAACTTTGTGATATGGTTCAAAATATTAAATCCAGGAGGCTTGTGTAATCATGGGATAAATAGATCTTTGTACGTATTGTTTCTTTGAATACCATGTGTAGAGTGGGAATAAATTTTTAACCACTTGATACCTGCTTATTGCAGAGGAGAACAATTGTTCATGTCTTATTTCATCTTCTGCTTCAATTGCATATGCTTTCAGGGTCTGAGTGTGTATAAGACAAAATGGTGCCACTTGGATTTCTGTCTACATATTTCAGGGAGTTTGCATGTTTCTGGGCTGAACTCATGATACAAATGAGGGAACTTCTAAATTGTGAGGTAAAATTACAGTCTTACAAAAATTACTGATACTTTCCTGGTGGGGAAACTTGCTCATTCTAGTTTATACTACATCACTTTAATTTGATTTCCTGCTAATTACATGTATTTCATTCAGTTTTGGCTTTCCTGAAAGAGAAATTGGAGACTTGACATCTTTAACATTTATGTAGTCGTCACTCTGTATGTGCCATTGCAAGTGGAGCCACACTCTACAAACCCTGGTGTTTACTTTCTGCCTTTCATTTTACATTGTATTCTACATACGACTAAACCATGGTAACAAGATGGTCTTTAGTCCTTTTCTGCCATCAAGTATTTTGCTGCTTCTTTTAGCGTTCTTTACTTTAAGAAACTATGCCAGATGTAGGCCCTGTGGAAATGGTAATGTAGATACCAGGGTGGCTCTAAATTAAAAGTTAGAGCAGCTCCAGATGATTCTGATTAAAGTATGAGTGACAAGTGGTAAGTTTTGTGTTAGCTAGCCTTGCCCTTCCAAACACTTTAGAACAACATACAGGAGGTTTTCCCATTTTCCCCAAAGGAACAGGAAGTATGCTGTCACTTAAAGGATACTCAGTTCAAAGCTTTGTGTTGCCTTTAACTTTGGTAATTTAGCACTTGTTTGACAGATGTTGCAACTGGTTTTGTTGAGGTGCGAAGTTCTTGCAGGCCCTGGAGGCGCTGTGCCAAAGGAGTTTTCCTGTCAGTGGGTGAACAGCTATGCTTTCAGTCTTGAGGTTGAAGGAAAGTGGTTTGCTGCTGTTACATATATGAAAAGGAGGTTTGTCTTGCAGGAAGTCTGCCTTCAAGACAGAGCTGCAATTCAGCAGGGATGTATCCTCTCTCTGTCTCATTTTTGTAAAGTGAATGCCCTGTGATGGTCCAGGGCTGAAGCAACATTAAAGCCTTGTTTAGGCTATCCATAGTTTGTATTAAACTTTTTAAAATATACTAACAGTAGTCAGTGACAGTTGAGTCTAATTTGTCACATCTTCTGCAAAATCTATCAAAAGGTAATAATGGATTTTGTAACTGGCTGTGTATATTTACGGAACTGGACTGCTAAGAAGGGGCTTGCTCTTGAGCAGTACTGTGGTATGAATTACTGGCATATTACTAATCTGTTTAGCAGTGACATAGAAACATCTAGCCTGAAATTCAGCAACTTGCTTAGGAAAGGAAATAGCTCTCTTGCATATAAGGACTGAGCCTCCTCTTGCTTTTAACAACAAACATGAAGTTTGCAGTTTAAAGGAATTGGAGAGCAGGCCTTAGTGTCCTTCAAATCACCTTTCATAAGATTTTTCTCCCAAGATGTCAGTTTTGCTCCCAGTTACATAGCTAATGGTTTACCTGGATTTTAGAAGAGGTAGAGTTTGGATTGCAGTCTTACAGATGTTTGCTTTTGTTATAGGGTTTTTTCCTCTTAAGATTTTATATTAGCCACTCACAACCCAATTTCCTTGTTCAATGAGAAAACAAAAAAAGGATTGTTGAATAAATGAAAGGTAGACTGGATATGCAGTGAAGATGTGTTTTGTACAAGGTATTTCACTATTCTAACTGTAAAGATGCAGCTCTTTCTCTTTAGTTCTTTACTGTTACAATCAGGCAGATGCACAAAAGCACCAATTTTCTGCTCCATGCAAATTTACTCTCTTCCTGCCAGTCCTCTCTCTGATCACAGTCTCAGCCTTCTATTTGACAGCTCAGTTGCTGCAAAGATGATTGGGATGTCAGCTGCAGAAGGTTAAGAACACAAAATGAAGAACTATCAGCAGGAGCTGATAGAACCTTGGGTAATGAGAAATCCTATTCTAAGACACAGAGACATCTTAGCAAAAGACCTGTGCTAAGCAGGGAGAGGTGCGGGTTTATCCCCAGGCAGGTATTGCAAAGAAAGCAAAAGCTGAATTGTATTAATTCTTGTTATGCTGCAGTAATTTGCAAATTTAAACTACCTTTTAATAATATAAAAAATGGATATAAATGCCATGCAAAAAGTAAATAGCTGGATTCAGACAGTATAAAATCTTTGTCAGACTCGTCCCACAGCAATGATTAACCTTCCAGAGAGAAGGGAGCTATTGTTCTGCCTCTCCTTTGCCCAGTGATGTGAGGCTTAGTGAAGGAGGGTTTGTGTTCCTGGAAACTGTTCTGCTTTTTTTCAACTGTATCAGTTGGTCCAATGAAAACATATCACCTCTCCCTATGGAGTGTTCCTGCTTTCCTGTAACTGACTGACTTCGATTGTGCTCCAATCTTCCTCCAGTAGCTGAAAGGTCTAACGGACCTTGGGAGTAGAACATATTCCATCTTCTTGTGTAACTGCAGTGTCCAGTCAGCCCTGCTGTAAGGGATCCAACCCAGCCCAAAGGGTCATAGTTGCAATCTGCAGCACAAGAAGAACTAAAGAAAGAGGAAATGTGATCCCTTTTCATTGTTTTAGTTGCAAGGCAGTTAATAGCCCTTTCAAATTTTAGTCTTTGTCAGTTTCCTTTTAGTAGGTGCATAAGAAAACTCCCTTTCCTGTTTCAGTCTGCCCTATCCATATGAAGTATAATTATGCCATATTTTAGGGAAATCTAGAATTGAGACAGAAGTTGTAATCACTGCTCACGTGAACATATTGACCTCACCTAGTGTTAACCTGAATAAAGAGATAATTTGCCAGCTCAGGAGTTGCACATGCCTTCCCATCTGTATTGGCTGAGTACCAAATAGGCGTGATATGCTACCTTTACATTAAACAAGGTAATGAAAGTAAATTACCTATTTTGAAGCAAGTAGTAGGGATGATCCAGAGGTTGCTTGAGGCTTAGCATTACAAAAATATATTCTGATTTGTTAGTAGCTTCACTGGAGTATGAATGCAAGCCTTTCATCTGAAGGTACATGATTATATTTAAGGATCTCCAAGAAGTCCAGCATGGTTGTATGGGTAACTACCTCATGCAGGATGCACATGCAGCGTAGCAGTTTGTCAAAAAAGAACAGGTTTAATTTTAGAGCTGTAGACAGCTGTGTCACATCCAGGAAGTGGAGGGAGGAGATCTCTGCTTGAAGCACTGCGTAAGAATGTAATTTTTAATGACCTTGGCACAGAAGACAGTTGTATATTTTGCTTTCTTACAAAGCAGAGGCTGAGAAGCAAACTTGTTTAAAGGAGCTGTGTTCTGATCAGACAAAGCACTTGGAGTAATCATGGCAACTGGGACCACAGAACAGAGGGCTGGGATTAAACAAAAAAAAAAAGGAAAAAGTGAGACAGTGAATTAAGGGACAACCGAGAGCAGTGTGGAGCACATATACATCTAGGCAGGTTTTGAGGTATAAAGTCTAAGCACAGATGCTTAACACGGTGATTAGGCATCTGAAGAGCTGTGCCAGGTTTGTTAGTGTGAACTTCTTCCTTTTCAGTTGTACTTAATGGAGAATGGCATGTGCCCAACATTTCCAGAAATGAAGCTGCATAGTTGACAAGTTTGACATTTTTTTTGGTCTCCATCTAAATTAGGTATGCTGTTTAAAAAAGAAGCTGAGTCCTTGTTCTGCTTCCTCACTCTGTCCTTAACATTTTTAATCCTTGCTGTTTGGGGGAAAAAGAAAATATTTGTGCACTTTTATTTTCTGTTTCTTAGCTCGGGCACTTGCTTCCGACCCTTGACCTGTCTGAACGGGGATACTCATCTGGCCCTCTGCTACTCAGAACACCCATAAGTGGTTCAGGACAGCAAGGTGGTGTCTTGCGCTGCTGGCAGGCAAGTTTCGGTGCTGGGACGAGGGAGAACAGTGACACCACACGGCTAGGAACAGAATTGAGGGAAGCAGGGAGGGATAGGAGGCACCCCTTTCAGTAGTCCACATGGCCAGCCTCGGAAGGCAGGTTTTGATGGAAAAGGTTTTACACAGAAATGAAATGGCGAGAAAGTCCTGTTTTTATGTACAGCTAACAACCTCTCAGTCAGAAGCCCTCAAATAGTTTCTCAAGCACTCCACAGCATCTTTATTTGCCAATAAGTGGTCCTGAAGTCTTTGGGAGACTGGCTGGCTCTGAGCCTCAGTGGCTGGTTGACTGCCTCTTCAGCCTCTTGTGGACTGGCAACTCTCTATTCTCCTTGTGCCCTGTATAAAGGGAAGATATTCAGAAGGTTTGTATGTGGGTACTATTTTTCACTGTGCTGTATTTAGCTAAATCAGTCTGTGTTACATCAGCTGTTTCTGTTTCCATGAAGACAGCTTTACTCATTTGAGAGCCTATAATTATTCACAGGGTGTCACACAAATCAGAAATCACTGGGATACTATTTTTAAAGGCTTGTTAATTTTCTAATCAGTTGCTTGTCCCTAAGCGGGCCAGGATTTAAATATTCTTAGTGTTTTCATTGAGTGTAAAAGTATGATAAGCAGTCCTCTGATCTCCAGTGATTCCTTTTAAAAATTAATGTAAATCAATGCATACAAAGATATCTAAGTAAACTATTTTAGGGTGTGACATCCTTATTGACTGACAGGATTTAATGTTCTGGGGCTACAAATGACTGAAATCATTAAAAAAAAACCCAACAAAACAAAAACCAAACCTCCTGGAAAGACTTTCCTGCAAAAGTGGCTTGATAGGATTGGATTGTAGTAGAAGCCAGAGACACTGGGCTCAAAAGAGTCATTGCTTGTAGTAAAAACTGGAACAAGCTAGTGAAAATGAGAGCTGATAAGCACAGATAAAACCGTGAAGTTTCCTTAGTTTTACTGCAGTCATCTTTTTGGTCTTGTGTAAAAAAATTGTATGGCTGCATGGACCAAAAGAACTCTTAAGTCTTATTCCATGTGTGCATGCTGACAGTGATATGAGACATTATTGCATCCCAGCTACTTGCATCTTCTCCTCTTCTGTGCCAGCAAAGAGGAATGTATGCCCATGTCATGGTTTCCCTTGGATGCAATCATTTGAGCAAGAATTTAACGTGCCACACTGTGAACTGAACTCACCGAGATGTGGGTAACAATCCCCCTGACTTATTGTTACAAAAGCAGTAACTTTTGCTAAGAAAGTACCGTCAACAGCAAAGGGAAGTGATGTCTTCAGCTGGAGCAACTTTATTTGCCAGAGCTGTTTGTTCAAAGCTGCAATAACAATAGCAAATCATGGCTGCTAGTAGGTAAAGAAATAGCAAGAAAATTTTGGAACTGTGTGGGGAAAAAGTTTTGAAAGTGATGGAAAGATTAGCCACAAGAAGAAAGAGAGTCTCACTTCTCAGTGTTTTATCAAAAAGAAAAGGTGCCACACTAAAATGTGTGTACTTTCTATCACAAAGGAAATTCCCTTTGTATCTGTACAAGTGGAAAATATAAAAATAAGCAAAATGCACAGCTGAGACATGCCTTCTACAGATGTCAAGATGCACATTGCCAAATAAGCTTTCACTGAAGAGAACAGGTTCAGCTTGAAGTAGAGAGCAAATGAGCTGTAAAACAGAACAGCTTGCAAATTACCATGAGAAGTATCTTCATCAGTGCAATCAGCCCAATTCGTCTTGCAAAGAAAGCTTTCAGCTCCTTTGCAACACATGAAAGCTGGCTAGGGCTAGTAATTATCAGTGACAGCATGTACTATTCTCCCTAAGGAACACCTGAGAGAAACTTCTGGGAATTCGGACTCAATTCTACCACAGGAGATACTGCAGGGGCTTATCAACCCAGGTGACTGATACCACTGGTAATCAGGTAGAACATTCAAGGTGTGGTTGGGTGATAAGGGAAAGACCACTGAATGGCTCCCTCCCTTTGGAAGGAATGCCTTCCCATCTCCATCTCCAGTTCTCTGCTTCTAGCTGTGTGTTCTTGCTGCTTTCTCATGTGCTAATGCAACTGCATGATAAAGCAAGATGACATAGTAGCAGCAAATGAAAGTAAGTATCTGCTGTTGACTCAGGTAAATCCAGTCAAATGAGCCAAAGCCAGCTCAAATACTTGACTGGGAATGTACAGCTCCTAGCAAGGTCATTGTTTCATTAGAAAATTTAGATATGCTCAAGACATTCTTTCAGTGAGATATCTGATGGGCTCAGCTCCATCACCTAACCATGCAAGGTGTCTGAGTCAATCCAAAACCACTACTTCCATAAAAGGTTTCACTATCAGAGCTTGCAGTCAGCAGTGAGGAGATGATGCGAAGAATGGGACACTGCTTTTGCAGTGGTGTGCTCTGAAATCAGCCTTTCTGTAGTTCTCCTGCTTAAGCTAGATGAAGCAGATCTCACCTTTTCTTCTGTCTCCCTGTCTGTTTTCATTCCAGTGATGTCCTGGCCCAGCTGCTGTTTAGCTACTCAGGTCCACCTCGGGGAATTGATTTGCAGAAAAAAATGTATTATTTCTCAGATGTGCCAGATCAATTTGTCTACTTTATGTCACAGATGTGCAAATATCTGTGCCAGTATAACAGAAGGGGCAGCAAGAGGATGGAAACGGATGTCTGTGAAGAAGCGTGCCAAAGAAATGCATGCTGAATCTTCACTATCTCATCATTTAGCACAATTGTTTCAGTGTGGCTATGCAGCTGAGTAAGCCCCACAACTAATAGGTTCCTCTGAGCAGAGTAAGTTTAATAGAAAATGTGGCTGATTAGAGATCAGGAAGAGGTAAGACAGGCTTAAGTTAATGATTCTCTGTGGCTTTATCTACATCCCATCCGGTAAGAAAGAAGAGATTAGGTATTGTGGCATCTCCTGCACTGCATGAGCTAAAGATCAGGATAGGTAATTATCTGCCAAAAGGGGTGGTCTGTGTTCTACCAGACCTTCTTCAGCAGATACTGGGGAAAACAAGTGTGTCTCATGAATCTTCCTGAAACTCTGTATTTTGGTGTGGAAAGCCAGAATACCTGTGCTCTCAAATATTTCATTACAATGCATTTCTGGATGGGTTTCTGTGGGGTTTGTTTTCTTTATGTAGGGAAACTGGAACCTGTCTCCTGACAGGCACATCATGATGCAGCAGTATCTTGCAGTTCCGTAACGGGGGATTTTGAATTTTCTCCTTGTGAATAACACTTCCAAGGTGTATTTCTCTCAAGGTGTTCTACCATACTGTGTCCCCTCTGGCCTTGGCTTGTGTCTGAGCAACATGGTGTTAAATAAGATGCATCAGAAGTCAAAGCCTAAGTGCTTTCATATCTATCTCCAGGTTCGGGAAGAAAGAAGAAACTGCCAAGAAAAATGCACAGACTCAAAGCTACCACAGCTAAAAAGATTATTTTTAAATGATAGGGGTTATCCAAACTAATGCAGTCAGAGTTTAGTTTGCGTCCTGCTTTACCAATGGCATCAATGGGTTTGTGTGACCTTTCTCCATTTATTTCCAAGAGCCTTTTTTGTGTTCTGTAGATGGAAAAAACCCTTTTCTCCACCAGATGGCACAACCACCAACAAACCTTCACAGACAAACCTCCTTACACAGCCAGCACAGTCTAAGGCTGAAGGCTTGTAAACAGAAGTACTGTCTCTCAAACATGCCAAAATCCCACTTAGCATTTCTCACTGCAGCTGTGAGAGTGGAAAACATGTATGAGAAGTTTTTCCCTTGATTCAAGGGGAAAACATGTATGAAAGCTTTCCCCTTAGTTTCTGTGACTGTCATGTTCCAGGGCCTCAGCACCCAGCTTGGCACAAGCAGATTAATCATCAAGGCTATTGCAGCATGCAGCTCCCTACTGCATCTCTATGTGTGTCACAGAACTCCTCCCAGGAACACCCAGCTATCTTCTTAGCTAGTCCAGTTCCCTAAAATTGCCCAGGCCTTTGGAAGGGCCTGGGTGTCTATGCCTAACCCCTTGCACCTGGTCTTACAGATCTTCCACCGAAGGGTTTTCTCTATGCTAGATTGTCATTGAAGGACAAAAAGTTTTCACAGAGATCTTTTGATCATTAAGGACATTTGCCTGTTCTGTTTGTGTTTAAACAAGTACTAATTCATAGGCTGGCAACTGGAGGCTGTAAAAATGTTTTCTTGCTTGGCAACAAGTAGTTGCATTACAGCTATTAGGTGGTGGGGTGACATATGATCAAGATCCACCTGAATTGAGAGAAGGCATACAGATAAACACAGATTGGGTAGCCAGGAAAGCATCGTGGTTCTTCAGAAGGAAGACAGCAAGGTATATCAGTTTGTTTCGGGAGGTATATGGATCTGTGCTTGATTTGGGGGAGACAATCTCAAGGAAACTCCTCTTCTCAACAAATTCACTTCCAAAGTGGGTCTTGGAATATACAGCCAAGATCAATAACATAGCCCTGTTTGTGATGTCAAGGAACTCTTGGAGGGAAACTACTCAAATTTACCTCCAAGGTTTCAAATTGAGGCTGTTCCAGACATGAGTAATGCCTCTAGTAAATACTCCAACCTACTTGCCTATCTACGAGTGTTGTTGAACTGCATGTGCTACAAGCTGTACTGACAAAGCTATGCTTTCAAAAGTAGAGAGCTATACCAGCAGAAAGGTGATTTTGTAAGTCAATAGCAAAATGAATCATATTAACAAAAGAAGAGTGCTGTGCTGAGGCTTTTCTCAGGAATGGATAGCTCATTCTGTGTCAAGCAAAATCATATGCCAATCTTTAAGGCTGCATTGAACAAACATAAAATTGTGGAATAGACCGTAAGAAGGTCTGCAAGGTAGGATGTTACAGAGACTTGGTGGTCCACAATAAAGGATATATTCCTTGTATAAAAGGCAGCTAGAATGCAAGTGTGGAAGCATGCTGGGGAGATGTGGACAAATGGGTTAGCAAGGCTGGAACAATTCTAGGAGATATATGATCAGATACATAGAATGAGTCTGAGTTAAGAAGCTTCTTGTGTAATAAGACACCCTGCTGGGTTTTGTTGTCAGTTCAAGTAACTGCCAGACAGTTAAAACCCATTTTTTGAACCCTTGTTCAGACAAACATGCCCCAGCTGCCTTTCAGCATCCTTTCTCCTCTGTCCTTTTATCTTGCAGTGCCTGACAATCTGCAGGACAAGACTGATGATCACGGTGTGACACTAGTAGAGATGCAATCTAGGGCTTCGGAAAAGATACATCAGCACAATGTAAGACTTTAAGACTTTTTAATTTTATTTTTTTTTTCTTAGAGCAGTTGATAGACAACATGTGAGGTTAACCTATCTCATAGCCAAGAAGCATCAAATGGATTGGAGGTGAGACCTGAGAAACCCTCACCACCTATGCATCTGATCAGCATTGGGGAACTTCAGACCATTTCATGTATGTGCTGCAGGAAAAAAAATTACAGTGAGGAACAGAAATCTGAAATTGGAGTCCATCCATTCACTTGAGCCTGGGCACCCCTGCAGCACAGTGATCAATCTTTCCTCTGACATTTGTGCCTATAGGTAGACCAGATTCACCTCAGAAAACAATTTAGCTTGTCAGTATCAAACAATGAAATGTCTGCAGTCTGAGTTTGTATTTTAAAGGGTCTCATAACATGCTAGTTAACCACACTGTAAAGTGAGTATCTCCAGTTAAGGCAGTTGGGCTACATCTGCTACAGATATTTTCTGTAGCATTATAAATAACATACACAGGAGGGGTCTTACTGTAGCAATGTCTCCTTTTTATGACCTTGATATAGTGAGGAACTCACCTCTCATAGCTATACAAGCTTATTACCCTTCAAGTAAAGCATTTTAATTGTACTTCTCCAGAACTATCAAGTATAAGAAAATAATTATGTGTGTTGATGGAATAACATGTGCTGTATTAGTGATAAACTGGGGACAAAGAGGACAGAAGTGGTGCAGCACTTGCATATCAGAAAATATTTCCCCATCTTCCTGAGCAAGCACAGACAACACATTTCACCTACTAACATCTTCTCCTTACTTGAGATTAGTCTGTCTAAAAAGAGAGATAAGATTGTCCTTGAGGACTCATAAAAACACTAGACAAACTGGAGGTGTTGTTTGGGCTTTTTTCAGTTTTAGGGTTGGTTTTTTTTTTCAATCCTTAGCAGTTAATGAATTGATAAGCAGAGTTATTATTTAAAGAACACAAATTTAATCTCAAAGTCATTGGTCACAAGGTGTTTATTGGTTGTGAAGTGGAAAAAGTTTGGCAAGTCTTGGACTGTAGAAAATTTACTGCTAATTTAAAAAGCATCTTAATCTCCACACAGCCTTGGGAAAATGATTCTGTCCTTAAGACAAGGCTCAATGATGTGATATAGTTTTGGAAGAACTATGTAAACACTATTTTTGTTTTGCTTTGGTTCAATAAAATGCATTTTGTGTAGGAATTAAATAGTTTTCATGCCACATCAGGACAAGTCTGAGCATTGATAATACTGCTTTTCAGTGTTACATCAACTGAATGTAGCCATTCAGTTCTATCCTCTTACATTTTTGTGTAGATGTAGTTTTCTTCTAACGATGAAGCTAACTAGCTAGGTAGCTATTGGAGTGCTGGGTAGAAATCAGCAGATATCTGACTTTGCCAGTGCCAGGACGTTAAACTTAGACCAGATTTGTCTCCCTCAAAGCTCCAGTGCTAACAGGAGGTGAGCATGCTTTGCAAAATTCTGGCAGCTTCTCGGCTGTCCATAACCAGACCTTGAGCTTTATGCTCTAAAGGGATAACAAGCTCTTCTTGCAAATCTGCCATAACACAAATATGTAGATGTAAACCATTGCTGGAAGTTTTACAAGGTGCTAGGGTTGGTGAGAATCTATATTTGGCCAATGGACAAGTCCAGGCAGTTATCCACTGCTGTTTGGACAAGTTAGTTGTCATGGAAAATTAGCATTATGCTCATTCTGCTCTAGCGTATCTTAAAACACTATCTGCAGGGCTCATGTTCTCTAATAAATCTTTTCACTGTTCAAATATAAATTTAAAATGTCACCATGGACAAAGAAAAAAATTGAGTTAGAAAAGGGAGTCAGACTAAAAACCAGTTCAGTTGAAGTGTAGCAATTAGTAAGTACCTGTGTAAATAACGTACTTCTAAATACCCCACACTTAAAGGATATTCAAAATAATAGAATGAGAGTTGACAGGAATATAGGACAATATGACAGCCTCCAATTCTCCAAACAAGGCCTGATGTTTCAGAATTGGAGCTCACAAAGCAGATGTCCAGTGGGCTGCAACAGGTGGGGGTTGCATGGCCTTGCCCCCCAGGGGCAGGGCTGCTGCACCTCAAACCTGCTGGAGGGGTCTGAGGGAAAGTCAGAGACATGTTCAACGTCAACAATTTTTAAAAATTTTTTAGTTAAGTGAGGATCTGCAGGGAACATTCATACTCTTCTAAGCTGTTAGCAACAAGCCCTGCTCTTCCAGTTCTGTCTCCTCAATGCCTCACGTCCACAAAGCACAACATGTTTTGTTTACCACAATCCTACAGTTTTTGTAGAGTGGCCGTAAACAAAGTTGGGATGGAATAAAAGGCACAGTGGACAAGAAGAGAGGGACGCTGTCGAGAAAACAAACACCCGCCGCAAAGCACAACTCGCGCCTCCAGCTTCCAAGCAGCGCCCGGCAAGTGTCTTACAGCGCCTGCTGCCGCCAGCCTTTCACCCTCTTTGTCCCTCCGCCCGAGAACCGCTTTTCCGTACCGCCTGAGGCCTGGGCTCTGTCTCTCCGTCCCATACCACCCCGGAGTCTGGCAGGTAGGATGGGCCAGCGTGAGCCTCAGCTGCCTGCCGGAGCGGCGTCGCTCCAACCCTGCGCCCGATGTGACCGTTGTCCTGAGCCCGTTAGGGGGCGCTAGGGAGATCAACGGCCCGCGCGGTGCGGCGGCCAAAATGGCGGCGTGGGGCGAGAACCGCGCTGCGGCGTGGTAGGGCCCTCCGTCCTCCGGCCGCTACGGGCCGGGCAGTGGAGCGGGCGCGGCTGGCCTTACGTGGGGATCCCAGCGGGCTCAAGGGTAGGGGTTGAAGGGGTCGCTTTTCGCGGGTGGCGGGTGCTGGGGGAGGGGCGGCTGAAGCGCGGCGGAGCGTTCGCTGGGGGCCCGCCGCTGAGGCGAGCGCCGCGTCTTTCGCTGGCGGAAGAGCTGTGGGGGAGGAGGGAGCCGCAAAGACGGGGCTGTTTCTCGGCGCCACCGCTCCCCCAGCTTCTAGTGGCCGTGATGAGTCAGCGTTGGAACCCGCCCGCCCCCCGCAGTGACTCGGCAGCGCCGCCGCGCCTGGTCATGCTCAGGCATGTCGGACCGCGGCCGGCGAAGGAGCTAAGCCCTGACTTGCCTCCTCTTGGCAGCGCTATATAAGGCCCGGCCTGACTTGGCCACATACTCCTCGCCGGAACTCGGCGTATGCGTTGGACGAGGGCACTGCGGTGGGTGGGCACAGCTGGGCTGGTGGCTACATCTCTAGGGTTGCGGAGTGCAGCCCCGTCCTGGGGTCTCCCTGTGCTGGGTGGGGAAAACCTGGGTTGTGTAGCTGGGTTCCGCGTTGTGAGGTTGTGCTCCTCTTAATTGCAGGCAAATGTGCAATACCAAGATGTCCTCCGTTACGGATGCCTCTTCTGTCACCGCTTCGGAGCAAGAGGCACTGGTCAGTAACTATTGGACGCGCGAATTTTTCACGCTTTTTTGCAGTTTTTGTGTGCTAATTCAGAAGGGGCCCTTCGCTGAGTGAGGATGGTTGAAGAAAGGCCAGGAAATCCGGTGAAGATGGTCCCTCTTTGATCCTGTAATTGTAAAGCAAATCTTTCTCATTCCTGTTTGAGAGGGTAATGGTTTCGGTCTAAGATTGTTTCCTGGAGGCATTAGATGGTCAGATAGCTTTATTTTTTAGCAAAAAGGATCTTATGCTCCAATTTGGTCATGGCAAATATTTCATGCTGGAAAGAGCATATTAACAGTTGAGAACTGAAGAGTTGTGGCAGAAGGTTATATAGAATTTGGCATTTTCCCTTACTCCTCTATTGACATTCATAAGGAAGTTGTAATGAGAGGAATCGTCTTGTTCATGGCTTTGCGAATCCAGGCTTTTTATGAAACAGTGACAGTTATGCTGTCCTGACTTCCTATGTAAGTTTTCCTGAGGATGGAAATTGATATGTTATACAGAGGTTTAAGTTTAAAACGACATGTGTACAATGATGGTAGAACTTCGTTGTTGTTTTCTTTAGGTACGATTTTTGCAACTGTAAAGAAAAATGTCTTGAAAATAATTGGTCTTGAAAGGCAGAGTGAGGTTCCTTATTAGCTTTACTCAAATAAAGGGAGAGTTCACAGGGGCATTCCCCTTGTGAGGTCTCTTAAGTTGCTGGAGGATGCAGCCCCCTTTTATCCCAACTCCTGGCTGCAGAAGGTCCCTCTCCCTTTCTCCATTATCTGCGGATACTCGGGAAGTACAAACTCCCTGATTCCACCTTAACATAAACAACTCTTCACACACACCTAAAAAGATACCTAGCTCTGTTTTGCATTGGTCTGGCCTATCTAGAGCTGCTTCTAAATAATGATGTTTTAGCCTAGTCCCTCCTACAGACAGGTATTCATTATTTGGATGGTCTCATTATTTTTGCAGGGACCTCACAACCTCTCCCTTGTTATTGCACTAAAACATAACGGAAGTTCCTATCTCTCTTTCCCTTAAGTATTTATTCCTTGTCTCATGGTATTTTAGTTACACTTTGCTATAAAATGTTTCTTTTCTAGAATACATCTTATTTTAGGGCTAAATATCAGCCTGTTCTTAGAATGGTTATACTATTGTTAAAGGGGCAATACTAGGGTATACTGCAGTGGGAACCATCAGTGGCTCTACAGGCCATTTCTCTGCCTTTGTGGCAGCCCCTGCAACTTGTTCTTATCTCCTGCACTGGTACTGGCACAGCTGTTTGTAGAACAGTGCACTGACTGGGATCAAGAGACTGCTCTGGCCAGAAGAGGAAAAAAAAGAGGGGGAGGGAAGTGTTTTGTGGGAGTTTTTTTGCTTGTTTATTTGTTTGGCTTTGGGTTTGTATGTTTAGGGGGTTTTGTGTGTTTTGTTGTTTGCTTAGAATTTTTTGTGGGGTTTAAGGTGTTTTTGGTTTTTGTATGTGTGTAATGATTTTTAACTTCTCTATCTCAGAAATTGTCATATGCTGGCTGCAGGTGTTAACTTGACTGGCACAGTGGGTGGGAGGTAGGAATGATGGAAATACGGTGGAAAGGACAGGGTGTGCTGATTTCAGCTATGGAAACTCTTCAGAGACAAAGCAGCCAGCTGGCAAATTCAAAACAGCAGCCATAGAAACTGTCACAGGAAGAGACTAGGAAAGATGTGGACTAGTATTTTGCTGTGTGGCTGCACTCTGGACCTGACAGACAAGTTACTAAGGTCCATTTGCCTTCTTCCCTGCCCTTTTGGAGCCAGTGGCTGAAGGAGTGAAGCTGAATTCCCCAGCACGCAGCCCTGTACTTCGAACTACCAAACGAATTCTGTAGCTCAAATTGAAGAATCTGTATGTACCAGTGAAAGACAGGGGTTTGAGCAAAGATGTAGTGTTTAGTACGATTGGATTCGTGTTATTTTTTTTCCAAGTTTAACTTTGCAAAGTAAAAGACTTGAATATAGATACGTTGTAATGTAGTTGTATGTTTGTAGATTGGATTAATACAGAAAGAGGAAGCCATACTGTTTTTCTTCTTTACACAGGTTAAACCAAAGCCACTTTTGTTGAAGTTGTTAAAGTTAGCTGGTGCAGAAAAGGACACTTTTACTATGAAGGAGGTGAGAACTTTTAATCACTAAAGTTAGATTACAGTGAATAGAGATCGATTGTTCTTTTGTTTTGGGTGAATGGGGTGCAATGTAGTTTACAGATTATGTAGAAAATAATTGAGACAAGTTACTGCTTTTATTCTGCTGATTTTTTTAGGTGATGTTTAGCAAGTTTCTCAAAATCTGAACAAAAATAACTAGTGGTCAGTAGTATAGCAGGAGTACATGAGGAATGATAGATCAAAATCACAGCTCAAAAGGAATTTTAAGCAGTCAAACTGAGAAGAGCAAATCTCAATGAATTTAATGTGTTTTCTCTTACACTTAAACATGAAACAACAGAACCTAGATATTTAATGTCTGTGTCATTTATTTTACAGGTAATATTCTATCTTGGACAATATATAATGTCTAAACAATTATATGATGAAAAACAGCAACATATTGTACACTGTGCAAATGATCTCCTGGGGGATTTATTTGGAGTAACAAGCTTTTCAATAAAAGAACACAGGTAAAATCGGCATTTTTTCGGAGAGTCTAATTTTGAAAGAATGGAGAACATAACACGTATGGCATTTTGTAACTCTTTGTATCTTCCAAGATGGTAAGCTCTCTTTTATAATTACATGTAGCTAACTTGCAACATCTCTTTCTTTATCCCCATCTAAGGAGACTATACTCAATGATTTCCAGAAATCTGATAGCAGTCAATCAACAAGGTAAGCTCCTTGGGGAGGACCTTCTGTTTTGGGAAACAGTAGTAGGGAAAATGTAACTTGGGTTAGTGTATCTTGTATGTAGAGATCAGATAACATTGATCTCTCCATAAGTAGCTATTTGGCTACACACACTACTGTCCAGAGTGATTGGAAATAGTGAATCAAAGTAAACACTGTTTCTTAAGGGGGATCTGAACAGCATTTGGGTAATTTTATCAGACTAGAAGCAGAACAACACAGTTGGAGCTGAACACAAAGAAGAGTAAAATGAAAAATTAGTTGTTTTCTTGTATTTCTTACAAATAAAGCCCTCAACAACAACAGAAGTTTTTTAATATGAAAAAAATTAGCTTCTTGAGCTTGTGCCAGCAGCGAAGTCAGGGCAAATGCTTCTTTTTGTTCTGTTAGTGTTCTGTTTTTAATTTTCAAAACTGAATGTGGAGTACGTTTAGAACTAGTCACCCTCAGCTACACTGAGTCCTGTTTTAAAAGGTCTGTATACTTCAAAAGGTAGCTTTGTGGTAACTTTGTGGATAGCCACTCTATCAATGGAGAATTGTTATATAGTCATCTTTCCTGCAGGATAAAAAATACTCAATATTTTAACTAGTATAACTGAACCAGAAGTTAAACAGCAGAAGCCATTTTGTAAATTTTCTTCTAAATCCATATTAGACACCGTTGGTTTCATATTCTTCCTAAAAGCAAGTGTTCAGCTACTGAAGATGGAAAACATTCTCTTCATTATTACTTACTGTTATGCTTGCAAACTTAAATTATATCTCAGAGTCTTCTTTTGAAAAAGATAATATATTAATTCAGGGTCTGTCTGGTAGTAAGACTTATGTAATTAACAACAATTATTTATTTCTTCTATTAATGTTTTTCTTTTAATTCAGTGTTCCCATGAGATGGTAACCAGTAAAATACACTTTGGAGAGTTTTTAGCGTGAAATATATCCTGCATATGTTCTTTTGTATCTGCAGAATTCTGAATGATGCACAGCCTTTTGAAGGCATTTATAATAAAATTTTGAGCTACTTTAGGATTGAAGTTTTTTCTTCCTTTCCACTTTTCCTGCTTCAGTAATGTTACAGGGAAAGTTCTACAAACACCTGAAAAGCAAAGGAACTGGGTTGTTTTTTCCACTGTTGCAAAATATCTGGATTTTGAGTTCTGTTTAGTGCTCTGTAAATCGTGTGCAGTTAAATTATCTCGCTTGCTTTTACTGTAGTGTTTTTGAGCCTGAAATTGACTTTTTCTGCTGTGTTGCATTGTTTGTGTTTTGGTTTCAGATTCTATGCTTGCTGACACACCTGAGAATGATGCCAGATTTCAACTTGAAGAAGAAAATGTTCTTAAGGTGATTTAAAAAAAATTTCTAAGATGCAAATCCTACTTAGTTTTGCCTGATGGTGTCTATGGTTTAGACACAATTAGTTGATTCTAGCCTTTTACCTCATATTCACACTCAGGCTTACTCAGTATTTGTTAACCAGGAATCTATGCAAGAATTAGAAGAGAAGCAGACTTCGTCAAATGTGACTTTGCGACCAACTACATCTTCTAGGAGGAGAACACACAGTGAATCTGGTATGTGCAGATATATGATGCAGAGTTTTCAATAGCATGGCCACTTAGGAAAACATACATTCTGCTGCCTTACTGACTTTGAAAGCTGCTGACAAATATACTGTTCTTGTTCCTCTGCTTATCTGAAAGAAAATGTTCAATCTGGAAAAAATGCAAGAGTCCTTGCATTGCTCCAGTGTCTTGTTACAGTTGGGATCTCTAGAACTGTTAGTAAGATTATAGAACAAGTTGTTCTACAGACCTGTGAAACTTGTTCACTTCAGCAGGACTTAATCAGTTGTGTTAATCTTCATGGTGAGAACAATTTTTATTTTTTTTTAAATAATAGACTGGTTGACGTAAGCATCATATTTGTCTCCTCTTTGCTATAATTAGCAAATTGCAAACTTGTCAGCATAAACCTGAATAAGTTTGTCAATGGAAGTGTTCTCTACAGTCCTACTTAAATACTATTCTGTGGAATTCTTAACGTTAGGTTTTTTCCATCACTTCTGTTACCTCATGACTTGGCGCTTGTAATTACCTGGACAGTGATAACCTTCTGTCACTGCATAGAAATTCCTTTTCCTCAGTTGCTCAGGAACATTTTTTACCTCCTTAGCTTTGTGTAGTAGTTTTTTGTGTTCATGATAGGCCACTGTTATGTTGGTCAGTCCAAAAACTGTGCTGCATTGCTGAGCAATTTGCACTAAATTAAAAGAACATTTTAATGTTATAACAAAAGTTGGTGAAGGGATGGAAAGTCTTGGTTAAACATCATAACCTGTAATAGTTAGGCATGACCCAGAGCACATAAGGTCCTGTGTTGTGCTTACTTATTATGGGTTTGATTATTAACTCTTGTCTTTGCATCCATTTATCAGTTTGTTACAACCTTAAAAGTTCTTTTAATATAGTGTTTTATATACACTTCTTTTCTAATTTATAGGAAATCTTCCTTTTAAACCACTATTCTTGTTAAATTGGGATGGTAGCGGCTCCTTTGGAGCCACTTATATAGTGTATAGAAACCTTGTGGTGGTACAGTATCAGTACAGCATGGAGCCATGACAACTAAATGAGGACAACGATGGACAGGAGCAACCCTTGGGCCTGGGGGCACCAAATTTGGTGGGGCTCTCAGGGCGGAAAAAGAAAAGAGAGGGGCTGAGCCAAGAAGCACCAAGGGAAAGTAAGAGAAGTCTCAAAGTATGTACAAGTGTTTCGTTCTCTTTTCTTTTACAATGAAAGATTCAGCAGTTGGAAGACTCGTGGATTGTCAGTATGTTTTGCAAGGCGAGAGAAAGGCTGGGCAATAGAGGGTGGGTGCATAAGGCACCTGTAGAGGGGCAGGCAGCAGGCTCTTACCAAGGTCTGTTGAGCCAAGTTGTCAGGCCTCTTGAGGAGTTTTCTTTCCACTGCGCTTGCATACTGACTTTGCAACGGCTTTATTAATAAAATTATTTCTTACCAAACACTCTGAAAGTCAGTGGAGAAGAATTACCACTTACCTACCCCTAAAATGCTGTCCCTCTACTCCTTATGCTGCTGTAGGTGTTTTTTTCAAAATACAGTATCTTTTAAAAGCATTGTCTTTTTGCCTTCAAACCAAACATATTTAATAAGCGCAGGTTAAAGCAGGGCTTTCCAAGCTCAATTTTCACATAGTTTGCCTTGAAGATTCTCTTGCTAGTGTATGGAGTTTGGTACAAAAATCATGTTGAGTAAATACAATTATCCATTAATAGTTGCACTATATGTAGATTTGTTGATTTGTGTGAAACTTGAACTTACCTTGCATAGCTTGAGGTCCTTCTTATGCATGTGACCTGAGAGCTAGTTGCTCATGTCTCCCCCCTGCAGGTTCTGGGGTGGTTCAGAAGCCCTCTCAATGTGCCTTTCTGTTTACTGACTGTAGAGGGAGCTACGACACTTAAGATCTTGGCTGTATTTCTTAAAATTAGGAGGGGTTTAATGTGTCATATGTGAAGTGGAGTTAGAATGCTTCCAAATTTGCAATTATTTTATTTCCTGCATGTGGAGACTGACATTGACAAGCCGTTCTGATGGGACAAGTGGGGAAAGCCAGCCCCTGAATTACTGGTTTCAGAAATATTTCATGCCTTTTATGTACTTGAATGTAATGTGTCTTTTTCTTTTTGAATAAGGTTTTGGTGCCTTTACTTTTTCCCCATTAAACAATACTGATTGACTTTACTTAAATATCTATATAAATAAATTATATTTTAGGCTTCTGATAAGAATATTCAAAACTGCACATTGCATAGATGTTTTTGGAGTAATACAAATTCTTGAATATACCCAGAAGAAAATTCTTCAGATGATCTGCATAGTGACAGAAGAAAGCGACACAAGTCAGACAGCATTTCGCTGACGTTTGACGAAAGTCTCTCATGGTGTGTGGTCAGTGGTCTGTGCCGTGAAAGAAGTAATAGCAGTGATTCAACAGATTCTCTTTCCATTCCTGTAAGTCAAAATATATGTTTTTGTGTTACAAATCTTGCAGATACCACCAATACAGATACGCATCTTAAAACATCATGCTCTTAATTAAAAGCAGCAGTGCCTTCAGTGGTGTCTGAAAGAAAGGAGGCTGAAAGAGAAGTTGATGTGTGGGTGGAGTGGAATCTTTTTGTAGATCTGCTGACAAAGCTGAAGTGAAATTAAAAAAAAAAATTCTAAATAATCTTTAAAACCCACATTCTAACTGCTTGGCACAGTATTAAAAATATCTGTATTTTTATCTAGATATTTTGTGTTTAAAAATAAGTGTTTTTTAGAAAACTGAGAAGAAAAGCAGTTGCAGACAATCCACAATTGAGAATAGTTTGGTAGTTCCAGTACAGCTTTGGTAACTGTATGTACTGGTGCTTTCATGATATGCTCTATTCATTTTCCAAGCCTTTACTACTTTTTATTGTTTTCAGCAAAGACTGAGGCAAATTACCTGTGGTTAGATTAAGTCATGATGAGCTAAACTAACAGTCTTTGTAATCTTACTGAATTCTAAATTGCCAGAACTATTTACTCTTGGTATTTTGTAATTGTTTAGCCATTCAGTTTAAGGTTAACAAAGTTGATGAGAATAGAGAATGTAATGGCATGCAGCCAAAAGACAACATCTTCTTGCATCTGTTTTATTTTTTAGGAGAGCCTCTGTAGTAGATGTAGTCCTCAAGATGAGTGTTGGTTGACTGCAGCTTCTTATTACAGAGCCGATGAAAAGCATTCAGATGTAGCTTTATTTTTACCTACCTGTAATTTGTCTCATAGATAGTCTGTCTAACAGCAGCTGGTCTCATGTCTTTTGTAGCTAATTAAAATGAGTAGTTCGGTTTTATCTTGTGAGTTTTCTTAAAAATAATGGTTATAGATATGAACTGATGAGATTGAGTGTGTACTTTCTTCCTGTTTTTTTTTCAGGATCTTGATGCCAGTTCATTAAGTGAAAACTCTGATTGGTTTGACCATAGTTCTGTTTCAGACCAGTTCAGTGTAGAGTTTGAGGTTGAGTCAATTTATTCAGAAGATTATAGCCATAATGAAGAAGGACAGGAGCTCACAGATGAAGATGATGAGGTATACATTTGTTTGGTTTGGGTTATTTTGACTGAAGGGTGGTGAGAGGGAGAAGGAAATAGCAATACTTCATGTTGAGATTCTTACAAGAATAGATAACGCTTCAGGTTTATTTCAAGACTGCACATGCTGTCTTGCAAACTGCACCCAGTCGTTCATTAAATCAAATCGCATGCCTGCGCAGTGGGGTCAGCATTATACACCCACCAGGCAGTAACCAGAATGGTGCTAAGGCTTTCCACAAGCTGTGAAACAGACTCTTCACAGTCTGGAAAAGTCTGTCTGTGTAACTTTACTCATGTGCTGTTGGAGTTGATTGCAGAGTGTGTACTTGAGTCTGTGCTTTGACAATACTTTTCATACTGAATGAAGACCTTCCTAGTAACTCGTTGCAAAGGGATACTTCTGAATCCTTTGCCTCCATGAATCATTCACATTGGTGCTGTGACATTTCCATTAGGAGGCAAGAAGACAGTAAAATTATGATTGCTATAATTTTCAAGAGATCTAGATAATCGACTGTCAGGAATGAATTGGGAAATTTTTTTTTTCTGAGCTAGTTTTCTGTTTCTTCAAAGAGGTAAATCAGTTTATGGCAAGATTGAGTAAGTACCAGTAGCAGAGTTTGCCAGGGACATAAATGTTTGTGATACTTGAGAGGCTGAATGAGATGACTGTACACTGGGTTGTAGTGCTGTGGAGCTGCACCCTGAGATAGGATGGTGATTTGGAGGAAGAAAGGTTTGCGGTCTGCTCCTACTCTAACCAGCATTGTTGAGAATTGCAGAATGGTTGAGGTTGGAAGGGGCCTCTGCAGGTCATCTTATCCACCCACTGTGGCTCAAGCAGAGCTGATTGCCCAGGGCCATTTCCATATGACTTTTGTGTACCTCCAAGGATGGAGTCTCCACAGCTGATCAGGATTATGTTATAATTTGTTCCAGTTGCCTCTTGTCCTGTTGCTGGACACCTCCTTACCTCAGCCTTACTTCATATGAGAGGTCCTCCAATCCCTTAATAATCCTAGTGTCTCTTTGCTGGGCTTTCACTCTCCAGTAGATCTATATCTCTCATGTACTGGGGAGCCCAGAGCTAGACACAGTGTGGCCTCACCAGTGCTGAGGGGAACAGAAGAATCAACTCTGTTCTAGAAAGCAGTACATCCTATCTGTTTAGTCTACATTTTTCTTAAAACTGTGTATTACAGGTGTGAAGAGAGTTCTCCTCCTCAAAACCAGTCATCAGATTTTGTGGAGTTTCTTGCTAACATAAATTAATATACATGCACTGCTTATGACATTTGATTAAAAGTCATATCAAAAAATATATCAAGTGTCAGATTTTTAGTCGAATGCCAAAACCCCCACTTACATTAATATTTTTTTAATTTAAACCAGGTATATCAGCTGACTATTTACCAGGATGAAGATAGTGATGCTGATTCATTTGATGAAGATCCAGAGATTTCTCTAGCTGTGAGTAAAAAATTTACTGGCAAAGCATTTTAAATTGGGTGGACTGCCAGTAGTAGATAACAGAGTATAGATGAATTTTACTGCACTGGTGATTTATTTAATTTTTCTTAAAAAAAATTAAATTGATTTATTTTTGTATTCTTGAAGGTTCTAGACAATATTTTTATTGAAAATGTGATTATTAAGGAACCTTGATTTTTTTTTTTTTCTTTTTAATTTAACCTTCCTAATTCATTAAAAAACCCAACCATGCTATCTTACAGTTTTACTGACTTAATGGAAGGAAATTATTTGGATCTCGAGTCTGACTTTTTTGCACAAAATGCAAAAAGAAATCCATAACAAATCTTAAGGTCATACATATTTTTAGAAGTCTTCCTATAAATCATACTATCTAGTTTTATTGTCCAACCTGAATGAAGGAATCTGTAGCATACAGGTGTGAAGGCAAACTTTGTTTTCAGAACAATACTGTTAAATTAAGAGATTTTGAGGCTTTTTCTAAGTTCTGTGAGACCATTTGTGAAGTGTGGGAAGAATGTCAGGCTTTTGAGGCTAGATATGTAGACATATGCAGAAAAGCACACCCCAGAATTGAAATGCAGCATATCCTTTATTTATACTCGCTTTTCCCAGTTGAAGGCTGTTGTCCTAAACAGGAGTGTTACAGTCCCTTGGTGGCCTGTAGGACTGAGGGACTTCACTGTGTGTATAAAACACAGGGCTAGCCACCATCTAAAACCAGCATTGCTTATGTGTGGGGAAAAATATGTCTGTGAGTTATTTTTAGGAATTAAAATTGGTCTTTTAAGCTTTTGATGTTACTGACTCAGGACTCAAAAAGTGCTTTGAATCTTATTAAGTTTGGGGGGTTTTTTTTGTTTGTTTGTTGTTTGGTTTCTATTTTTTCCCTATGGCACATGTTATTTCTAAGGAGGGTCATCTTAAACGAAGTATATTTTTATAGAGTGGCTTATTTTTAGCATAATGAAGTAATCTCTGAGACAGTGATGCGGCTTTTGGTTTTTGGTTGGGTGTTTTACATCCCGTTTTCTGTTCTCTCACACTACTGTGTCAGAGTGCCCTCATCCGGCCCTTTTGCACATCAACAGCTTAGCATCCCACAGGTTAAATCTCCATTCAGTCTTAGTTTCAGAAGTCTGTTGTTGAAAATAATGGGAATGGCGACAATTTCATGAAAAGTTATTTTTCATGAGGTTCTCTGAAGACTTCTGTGGTCTGGTTTATTCCAATTTTAGTTAAGGAATAGTAAATCAGTATTGTCCTCTCTCTAATTTTATTTCACAAATCTACTGCAAAAAAGAAAGAACATCAGAAAGTCCTTTTAAAGTCAAGACTATATTTTAATGTAGAACCATAAAATGGGGCCAAACACTGAATGGAACTTTTAAAGAGGCTCATAGCTCAAGATAGTAATTATTTTGGCAGTAATAAATTGTTTTATAATCTATGAATACTTCAGTTGTAAGCATTCCAAGTAGCTTAAGCTGTTCCAACCTTTAATTCACTAAAGGATTATTGGAAGTGTCCCGAATGTAGTGAAATGAATCCTCCACTTCCACGACATTGCCATAGATGCTGGGCCCTTCGTGAAGACTGGCTTCCAGATGAAAAGTGTGATAAATTGGAAAAGAGCAAATTAGAAAGGTCCTTCCCTCCAGAATCTGAAGAAGGTTTTGATGTTCCTGACTGCAAGAAAGTGAAAGCAACTGAAGATAAAGAACCAACTCTGGAGGAGAATGAGGACAAAGCAGTACAAATTTCTGAGTCCCAGGAAAGTGAAGATTATTCCCAGCCATCAACATCAAGCAGCATGTTTTGTAGCAGTCAGGAGGACTACAAGGAACCTGAGAAGAGAGAAATGCAAGAAAAAGAGGAAAGCATGGAATCCAGTCTGCCTGTTACTAGCATAGAGCCCTGTGTCATATGTCAGAGCAGACCTAAAAATGGCTGCATAGTACATGGCAAAACAGGACACCTCATGTCATGTTTTACATGTGCAAGGAAACTTAAGAAAAGGAACAAACCCTGTCCAGTGTGCAGACAGCCCATACAAATGATTGTACTAACTTATTTTAGTTAGATTGATGTTGACTGGAAAACAGCAAAAGGAACTTCATGAACTGGTTAAGAGAGTAAGAAACTATTTTTGTATGCTTATTGGAAGATTAATATTTTGGGTCTCTTTACACTTGGTATGAAAAGTAATTGCTGAAATAAATGCACTGGAGTTATTAGACTAATATTTGTAAGTCAACTTGAAGATTTTAAATCCCTCTCAATAGAAATAACCATTTCCTGTAAGCTGTCTGCCTCCAAGTGTTTTATGTCCCATACAAGTTAGTGACATTTGTTTTACTGGATTAAATACATTAAAAACCCAAAGGCAATTATTATGAGAGGAGAGATGTTGAAGAGTTTGTTCATGTGAGTTCCTCTTCTTAAGAAGATTCTCCAGATTCTGGTATCTCTTGCTTGGTGAAGACACCCGGCTCAATCAGAAATCTCTGAACAAGTCAATAAACTAAATAAATAGAATCTTGTCTCCCTTGTTCCCAAAACTTCAGTTTCCACAAGTAACAAAATTGAGAGAGATCTCACCAGAAAGAGGGGAAAGATGCAATAGAAGATAACGTAAGGTTTTGGGAATAGAAAAATGTATTGTGTTTCTCCTATTTTTATAGTGTGCATTGTAAACTTCACGGCTCTGTGTGTGTCCTTAGAAGTCACTGATCCAACTTCAGTCTTACAGTTTTCTCATAAGCATCCTGTGAAACTGGCTCTAAAAGCTTTGTGGGTTTGTAAGTCTGTACTATCCCAGTTACTATTTTAGCATCATGAGAATAGACTTGAACAAGCAAGACAAATGAAGGAGATGCTTTGTGATGATAGTTAGGCAATATTGGGGGGCAATCATGTTCTTTTTCTGCACTCGTTTTTGACTTCAGCAGTATAGCATGCAGCTTGATCACTACATTCACTTGAATAAAAATAGTAAGAAAAGAAAGTTCACCTCCATCTGCAGAAACAAACAGTAGTAGTTCTACTTCACATAGACATTCTTTAAATTAAGTAGTCTTTCCAACTTAGTTTTTATCTGTATCACAAGAAATCTGAAGTCTGTTGCCGTGTTTGAGTAACTCAGAATTGCTCTCATTGGACCTGTCCTTTCCTGCTTTTAGCTCTTCTTACTGTACTTTGTCAAAAACTTGGTGATATCAGTTCATTTATTGAGGAGTCTGATGACTGATTCAGTTCTGTGGTGTGTTCAGCTCAAGTATCTTCATAGCATAGTTAGATTGTTCATCTGAGCTGCTCTTGAGATTGAGAGTTTCTGTACCAGTAGATTGTACTTATTCCTTTGGAAAACTAGATTACAAGAGGAATTGTATGTTTTTAGCACTTTTTAATTATCCAGGTAGTTGCTGATCATCTGACCAATAAAGAATGACAACTATGTAGTGAGAGGAATGCCAAGAGCGGAGATGTGGCCTAAACACAGGAATGGTGCTGTTACCTCCTGCAGGCTAAGGTTTAAGTGCTTGTACACCACCAGTACAAAACTGTTGATGTGTATGGGCTAGCTCAAAGACTTTGCTATAATTGCCTTCATGTCAGAGCTGAAATAGTTACTCTGGTATAAAGTGTCTGTAAACCAGGGCTGCAAATGGAAGACAAGGTGGTGCCTAGGAAAAGGATATAAAGCTGTAGAGGAGAGACTCTGTAAACCCTTGGCTGTTACCTGGCTGCAAAGAAATAACCTTCAATAGGTAAAGACTAAATTACCAAGATCAGTCATGTTTTTGTTCATACATTTCAGCTGGTTTTGAAAAATACTACTAAAAGATACTGGTGTCTCTGAAGTTTTACCATAATTAATTTTAACTAAACAAAATGTAAACCCCAGTTGTATGTGTTTCTTCAAATTCTTTTTTTCTTTGCTTGCTCTTTGCAATTTGTGAAGTGGCAGCAGGTGGCTGGGAGTTCTTGAAGTTCTTTGGTCATTAGAAACCTTTCATGGGACTTGATAATCCTTCAGCCTGAGGTAGAGAAGTCCTTTGAGCAGATATTTATATTTTTCAAGTAGAGCTGCTTCTAACAGAAGACTACCTACTTCACACTGCTTCCTATTTATTTTTCTGTATATTTGATTTGATAAACTGAAGTGCAGTGAAGCTTACAGAGGCTCTTCCATTGCTGCAGGTTAGAACCAAACAAGTGGTTATATCATGGTCTGGAATTTGCAGCTGAGAGAGAATTGTAGATGTTTGTGTTCAGGAAAAGCACTGATTACATGGGGACTATACCTGAAAAGCTTTGTCCAATACATAATCTCCTCTGTCTTAATGCTTTTTCAGTGCGATGCCTTCTTTACAGTCACTGTGGTGCCAATGTAACTGCAGTTCTGGGGGAGCAGCTGTTCTTACCCTAGGGTTCCTGCTGGACAAACCGTACCATCCCACTTTTGGCATTCCCTTCCAGTTAACCCCTTGGAGTGGTCTCTCATGCATGGTCAGAGCAGTGATCCGTGCTGTTCACACTCAGCTTTGGGATTTTTCTTCAAAAACAATCTCCCAGTAACATTTAACTGTTCTGGTGAAAGATACACTGAGACCATGGAGCATAATGAATTTTCCCTTTTATAATCTAAAATTGTACTTCCCTGGCATGTCTGCTGTTGTGCTTGGACATACCCTCCACTCCATACAGTGCTGAGGAAATGGATAAGTTTTGATTTCTGTGTCTGTAGCCAGACTCCTGTGTCAGTGAATCTTCGTTTTGAATGGTGTTTTCTGGCTTAACATTACTCTTAATAACTTGTAGTAAAACTTCAGGTTTGGTTTGTTTGGGGTTTTCCCTCCCACAAGCATACCTTACAAATAAGGGAGGGATGGGTTTTGGTATCCTATTCTAGTCTGTACAGGAGATGCTGGCAGGCAAGTGCATGCCAGGGGTTGGGGGGTGGGGTGTATGTTGAAGCCCTAGCCCAGGATGGGTCCTTGGTCCAAAAGGCTGAAAACTTTGGGTCTGCTTTTGCCCTGGTCCACGCTCGGTGTGTGTGGGCTAGGAGCAGACTAGCCTGTTCTTTCTGGCTTTGGGTAGTGGCACAGGAGTCAGCAAATTTTTAGTACAGTAGCTGAGAATTGCTCTTACTTGATGAGGTCTTTGAGATCCTTATTTAATATCTTACACATTTTAATCTTTAATTTATTGCAGTTTGTAAATACTCTTGTGCTTACAGTTGGTGTTTTGAGCTTTAATTTATTGAATTAGTCTATTGGTACGTGTGTAGATACAGAAATGTGCCTACTTAGATCAGAGTCACAGGAAAAATATTTAAGAAACTGTAGCATTTAAAAGAAAGATTATGTTCAGATTAAGAGGGGGACAGAAAGATTTATGGTTCTGTTTCCTCTTTTCCTTCCCTTAAAACAACTTCTGTGTTGAACCTGAATTTTTATGAGAGATGGAGGCTGGTGCAACATTAGCAGAGTGAAAATGTTTTGATGGTGTTTGTTGTCCTTTGGAATGCTTTTGTATCTCCAAGTACAGCCAAGGAGCTGACTGACCACGTTGTGGTGCTGGTGAGAGCAGAGATGATGGTCTGGAAGATGCAGTGTGGTGGTGAGAGGTACCAAGGTTAATTTGCAACAGGTAGTGATTGCTTTTGCCTTTGGCTGTGTGACCAAGACAGCTGAAGGAACAAATGTGACAGTACACAATTTTCAGTAATTGTCTTAGTCTGTTCCTTCATGCTCTTCAGGTATGCAGTAGTTACATGCAAATGTTACAAGAACTCACACGTAGTATTCTTTATAAAAAAAGTGTAATAAACCCACTCTTTGATTAAATACAGCTTTTTCACTTTGTAGCTATTTATTCGTTAGTATTGAAATTCAGCTCTTGACCCAAGGAAGCAAAGTGAAGTAGTCAAGGCAGATGGCAGAATTGCTTTACTTAAGTGTCTGATGTTTCTCAAAAAGCCTGAATATTAAGATATTTGAGAACCTTTAGTAGTCAGTCTTCTCTTAAGATTATTAGTAATGAAGGCTGCTGCTTTTGTCCTTTGAAATACAGCTGAAACAGAAGTAGTTGGATTACTGATTCTGTTCAACATTCACGCTGCAAAGATGATGCTTTCTGTTGAGCAGAATTCCTTGGGTGTTGTTTCAGTGTTACTGACGAGCATACTGGAAGAAATGTGCTGTGCTGAGCTGTGCAGGAGCTATGGCTGCCATGGCTGTTAGCAGGTTGCTTTACAAAGGGTAAAAGAGCTACAGAATTTTAATTAATGAAAAGTGTTTGGGTTATTCTAGGAGCATGGTACAATTTTTATCACTTGAGTTTGTTTTGCTGTACATTTGTTTGTGTCCCTGTCTCTGAAAGGTCTGTTTTTGCCTGGGTGTGAAGTCACGTGGAAGACTTGAGGCAGATTTTTTTTTTCCCCTTGAAGATTAATCCAAGGGAAAAATAACTTGTCATTCTTACAGAAAGTGTCAACAAGAGTAATTGTTTCAGAAGACTGTGTTCTTACAAAAGAGAGATTAGAAAATTATTAGAAGCATAATGCAACTGAATAAACAGAAATGAATGAGTAGGATTTCTTCAGATGAAGAAATTTGCTTCATCTTAATCTAAAGCTGCTGTTGTGTTAGGACATAACTTTAGAAGTAAGAGTTTATAATTTTAAAGAAACTAAGTTATTCATTGTGTTAACTTGCCACATGTATGGGGGGCAGCAGTTACCCCAGGAGGGTAACCACCTTTTGTTGTGCCTAGAAAGGGATGTCTGTTGCTGTGGTGCTTCCCTGCAGGAAGGAGTGTTGAAGATGTGCACATGCAGGGGACTGGCAGCAGGGCAGCATTCCTACCTGTGCTGAGCTTTCTTGGCCACAGTGCTGGCAGGTGGATGCAGGCTTTTGAGTGCTGGAAGGGTCCCCTCTGTACTTAAGTGCATAATGTAGTGTGGTTCTGCTCTTCAGGTGTGCCCCCTGCATTACAGTACATCTAGGTCCCACAGGCTAGCACGTCAGCAGCTCTGTGTCTGTTCCAGGGGAGCTCCTGCCTGACTAGTTGAACTTCTCCAGCTCATCTGTACCCCAAAGTCATGTCTTCAGTTACTTGCCCTTTACCTTGCACAGGCAAAAAAGGAAAAAAAAACCGCCCCTGAAACCTGGGCTTAAGGTAGCTTTTAACAATGGAGTGCACTTAGTGAACATGGAAAATTGCTTTTTAAGTAATGTATGATTTGTTTTTTTCCTAATTTAGCACAAATGCACTGAAAGTTTAAAGCAAATGCCTCTCTGTAGTGTGTGTATATATATTCTACATGTAAAATTTGTTGGTGATACTTAAAAAGGTGTTGTTTCATCTTTTGAGTAGATGTTGCTTGTAACTTAACAGCCTGATTTTAAAGGAAAGTTCTTGGTTTTGAGCTAACATGATTATTATGTAATACCTAAAATAGCTTTTCCAAAAGCAGTCTTGCTTTCTTGTTGAACTGCTATTAAACAGGCTCATCAATAGTGAATTTAAATACCTATGCAATTTTGCCACTGCTCCTAGATGAACAACCCTTTCAAAAACTTACCATGGTACATGCCTTCTAGATGCCTACTGCACATACTACTACTACTACAGCCAGTAACCATTAAAAATACAAATACCCACACAAATTGCACAGAGTATACGTCCATTTATGAGAAGAATTTTCTGTATTGTTTGTCTTTTGTTTTTTCAGTTTTTCCTTTTCTGAGGAAACTAAATATGATGTTGCATTTAAAAGCTTTAAATAAAGAGTTGTCTCTATATTCCTTGGTGCTCTTTTTTCATGTCATGTCACTGACTGGATTGTTAGAAGTTCTGTTGCTTTGTTTTTGTACAGATTTTTACTTTTGTGAGCCAACATGCCTGCTCTCTCTGCCACTGCCTTCTCACAGATTTCATGCTTGTGGGGGATTTTCAACTCAAGCGGTCCTAGTCCTTTGCTGTAAGTGACAGTCAGCAACCAAGTTACCAGTGGCAGGATTAGAGGGTAATTAATTTACTCCTTTGGCTGCTAAACCACAGCAGTGAAAAGAGGGAGAAAAAGTAGAAAATGGAAATGGACATGATGAAATGCAGCCCTCATTCCAAAGCAATGTTGCTGTTTCACTTTCTAAAGTGTATTTACAGCTTCACATGCTGCACAGCTGCTGTGACAGGCAGGAGTGCTGTGTCAGTAAAGGTGCTATGTTTAAAAGACATCAAAAGATTAACTGCATTCCTGCATCTTTTATTTAATGTATACAGGAAAAGATTGATGTTGACAAAGACAATATCCTCTGGTTACTTTTGGAATTGCTTAAGAAAACGCCTGGCAGAAGAAGTTTTAAAATAAACACAGGAGATGGTACGAACTGGCTTTTCTTGATAAATTTTGTGTGTTTATTGGACAGCTTCACAGGGTCCTGAAAATGACTTGCAACTGGTCAGGTGAAAGGGATTTGCCAATTAATTCTGCACAGCACAGCCAGGGGCATGGGGTGAGTTCAGCTGGCACCAAACCCTGTCTCTGTAACAGGCTCTGGTCTGCACCAGTGCTGGGTATGTCAGCCAAGCATCTGGCATGTGGGAGCTGTGAAAAAAAACCAACACTCTACAGCTATTGCTAAAACCATTCAGATACTAAAAATTCTGAATTGTATGTGGTTCTGTGCCATACCAAATTCATTACAAAAATACAGCAACAGTATAAAGCTGTCAGTGACTTTCACATTGTTTTCCACAGTTCTGTGCCATTTTCAGAGGCCCAAGGTACTTCCTTTTGCCTGATGGCAGAGATTATCATCAGGCTTCTAGCAGCGTGGCCCTTCGGCGCATACTTGCACTTCATTTCCATCGCCTTGCCTTACAATGTGTCTGGTACTGGTCTTTACCTTATTTCAGCCCTGAGCAATCTCACGTGTGTCCAGGTAAGAAAGAATATATGCAAAAATGCCATTTCTCATTTATAACAGTGGCTTTATTATAAGAAATTAGGTTTGAGCTCATTGCTTATAGTTGTAGGTCATGTGTGGTGTTGGTTCAGTGAGAAACCTGAGCTTGCATGAAACATTTGCAGTACAATCCTAGACTTCTTTGAACTCAGGCAAATACTTCAGAATGTATTTGTAGTTTCTGTATCAAAATTCTGCAGTTATCTCTATAGTCTGTACAGAATTTCTTTAGAGTGAAATACTTTTGTAGAAAAATATGAGTCTATTATAATTAAAGTAAAACATTTGATTGCTGAGCCAGTATTTTACAAAATACAGTAAACATGATAGCAAGTTTGGTTTATAAAAAACATACATTCTCTTGCATATATAATTCCTTGCCTGAAAAACCACATTTGTGCAGGAAGATTTTGCCTTGCCCTGTCAATTCCTGACTTTATTTGAAAAGCACAAGCATAACTGCCATTAAAACCAAGATATTTAGAGTTGGTTTAACTGCAGCTGAAGCCCGTTCAAACTCTTGGTAAAGGGGAATTTTGGGACATGAAGCAACTCTTGATCTGATGGAGGTTTCTGAGAAAGAGAAGTCATGCTTCACAGCACTGAAGTTACCAGTATTGTCAGGTATTTCCACTGTCTTCAGCATGGATTTATATCCTGGTACAGTAGCCTAGGAGCAAACATTGGAGCTTTCTTACTTAGTGTGAAACAATCATTGTCTAGTGTGCTTATTTACACTTGCAAAGTATAGGAAAAACTGTTCTAAAGTTTGAAAACACAGAATGTGAAAAGAGTAAAGTTTTCACATTATAGCAGTAAGACTGGAACCCCTGAAAGCTGAGATAGAAACAGTGACAGAATATTTATTTATAATATTAAGCATAAGCCCCTGGCTGGCAGCAGGCAGAGCCTGCACTGCAGAAATGTTCCCTTAATACCCAGCTAGTGACAACCTCTGCAGAGAAGCCATGTCAACCCAGGGATGTAACAACTGTCATTGATGGTATTGTCAGCCTCCTGCTGCCTGGGTCTATGTCCCGTCCCAGCTTCCACCTCCTCACCCTCCAAAAGCTCTGCAGTTTGTTTCAAACACCTCAACCTAATGTCATCATGGTCCAGACTCTCATCCCAGCTGGCTCCACCATCCAGGTCAGATGACCACTTATCTCTAGACACTCTGGAGACTCATAATCTTACTGTACCAAAAAAGTTTCCTTTCTGCTGAGTTATGTTTTAAGATACTTTCTTTTAAATCTGCTAGAGAGTCTTTACAGTTCCTGTGTATGACTTGAGTCAAGTTCAGGTCATTGGTCTATAAGGATGCAGTTGCACTGTGCTCAGAAACTCAATGCAGTTAGAGACAATAATCCAGTACAGTTGCACACTTACATTGATCACATACGTCCCAGGCAGAAGGAGAAGAAAGTACTCTCCGTATTCATTTGTTTTGTAGGGGCAGATGTGAGGCCTTCCTTTGGCTTCCACGATGGCATTGGGAATAGGATTCCCATTCTTATCAGTAACTTGACCTTTGACACCTAGGAAAAAGGGAGAGGAGAGAAAGATCATACCCTGTAACTTTGATGAGCCTCCTTCTCTGAGAAAGCCAAACTGTTAGTTGCTGGATGCACTCAAAGGCTGTTTCACTGATTCTATCACTTCTGTCTTACTGACGGGAGTTAAACCAGAAAATCCGTTGTTGTTGTTAATAGTTTACCCTCACAATAAATTAGAAAGCAGTATTGTAATCTCTGCTTCTAAATATCATTTGCTGAAGGCATCATATATAGTTAACTGTACATGTCTTTTACTGAAGGGCTTCAATGCTCAGTATGGCTTTGGGATTTTTTTCCCTTGTTTTTTTTCTATAGTTTACAGTTAGCCAGCCTCTTATCTAGTACTCCCCAGTTCTAGAAAACAAATAATGTCTCCTTGTGAAGTAGTTTCCCTAAATTCTTACACATCACCTTCACAGCAGCACTGGCATTAAGCAAAGATAAAACAGCAGTCAGACATTCTGGACAACAAAACACAAGAGAAGCAAGGGAATTGTGCAAACCCTTCAACTCCTGATGCTTCACTAAGCTGTCTCCCAACTGTGAAGTCAAGCTCACACCTAGATAAGCCTCATAAAAATACCAAATCCAAGCAGTAAAGACATATAAGATATTGTGTATAGACACTTTGAGACTTCTGAAATAACCTTGACTGTCCCAAGGCTGCTCAGGAAAGCAGACTCCTCAAAGGAGTTATATGGTAGGATGTCCCCAGGGGCCTGTCCCTTGCTCCTATCCCAGTGCATTTTAAGCCTTTTGTACCACTGTTGTAGTGCCCATCCCCCCACACCTGACACACCTGTAGGTTCTCCTTCCTTACCCATCCGTGGCCTTGTAGCACTTACTGTTCAGAAGTTGTAGCTCTCAAGATCATACCCAGAGCTCCTCACCTGTGAGCTCTGACACTAGCCAGGATGCTGAAGAGTTCTCACTTTGCCCACTGGCCTGGTCTCAGCTTTAGCTTCCGTCCCCATTTGCATACCCACCTAGATGTACTTGTTTTATATATTCAATCAGAGCAGCTTTGTTGTCTCTCCAGAACTTTTCGAGCTGGTTTTCTGGAGGATATTTACAGCACGACAGCTCCAATGTAATTTCAAAACACTGTCCCCAGACGTAGTTGTAATCTTGCATTCCACCTTAAAAGTGAAATAAAACAAGCAGTGTTCAGCTGCAAAGAAGCATCAACTTCAAGCTAGAAGAAAAACAGCAGTTACAATGATGTTACTTGCTTCATGCCTGTAAGAAAAGTAAATCAGATAAATTATTCCTCAATGCCATACTTCTATTTCCTGCCTTCTGTGGAAAGTCAACTTAGTTACTCTAGTTAAATACAGAGTGTTATTTTCTAAAGCACAGTGGTATTTTGGGAATGATGACTACTGTGGCCGAGCAGGGGTTGGTCTTTGACTTAAACTCACTCAAGCACTCCCAATTAAACAGGGACAGAAATTCATGGGCTGGCACGGAGTTTGCCACTACCAAAGTCATCTCAAGACTTTTAAAGGCTTTGAATTCAGACAATGAAAGTAACATGCAGTGCCACAGTACACAGGACCCATATTCTATTTGGTTGCCTGTAAACAGTAATGACATGTATTTCAGTGATGAAACATTAAAAAAAAAGAAATGGCATATGGACAGAAGATTGGTTTATCTCTCTGAAAGGACAAGACCTTGGTGCCACACCAGTGCATGCTAATGTATGTAATCTATACAGCTATGTAGACCTTAAGAAGGGGCACAGAAGCAGCCAGGTAGCAAAGACTGCCTCATTCACTTGTGTAACTGCTGACTGGGAGAGTCTGCAAATACCCAGGTCCTGCTCAGAGAATCTGCATGAATGCATTAGCTTATTCCTCTCATCAGCCTTCAACTCTGGGCAAAATCACAGCCCTTTCATTATCAAAGACAGCAGGAGAAAGTGAGAACATAATACCTGAAGCAGCTGAAAAACATATCACTGACATCCTTACCTTCCAGCTGGTACCAAGAATACCCATTAGTAATGCCTCCTGGAAAGGTTGGTCTGTTGTCACACCCAGTCCCTTTGTACATGCTGGCATGGTTGAAAGAATAGGTTTTTGCCAGATGAATAAAGACATCATCATCTGGAGACCTGCTGTAGCCTTTCAAATAGCCTGTAACTGCAGAATAAGTACAGCCATCGTGTAACTGTCATTACTGGTAAAAGATACAGTGCTGGCTCACATACAGGATAAACATTCCCCAAACAGCCATATTCCTGGGGTTTACCAAAGTCTGCCCATCCCAGCTCAGAAGCTCGAAAAACCTTGCAGAATTCCTTAGAAATGTTGCTTTGCTACAGCTAATATCCCTAAACCAAATCAGAGTTTGCCACTAGCTTACCTGAGTTACCATTATCAAAGGTGTAGCTGGCAACCAGGGCACCCCCATGCAAGTTTGCTGAAAGAACAAATGTTTCATTTTTTATCCAGTTCATTACTGCCTGAGTTTCTGGCTGAATGCTGGCATTGTTATTGTCAAAGGCATCAGGAAAATTTCTGTTCAGGTCTTCTCCATTCTTATTGTACCTTAAAAAGACAGTAGATATTCCCATTACTGTTTTGCCTGTAGACAATTCCACATCACCAACCTCCCAGTACTGAAGGTCTGTGGCATCCTCCTGTGTTCAGCAAACAGGTAAGATGACCATTGCAAATCTTCCCAAGCATTAAGAAGACAGACTTGTGTTTGCATTTTGGCAGCACTTGAATTCTGGTAGAGCACAATTATATTTCAGATGGAATCTGATTGTTTAATATGCATATAGCATGCACACACCTACACATACGTGAATTAGAAAAACTTAATCCAGATAAGGAGAATATTGTCCTTTTGTATGTGGCTTTCCTACTTATATGGAAGACCAAGGTAACTGCTAACTGGACTGGATGGCTGTGTCCCTTGTACTGCTGTCATTCCGGACATCAAGAAAAAAAACCTGACTCAAACACAGGATGTGTTCTCTTCACCTGGCACCTGAAGGTTCAGCTTGTACAAATGCTTTCTTCCTGTTTCACTCAGGTCAGTACAAGAGCAGAGTGGGCATTTAGCATCAGCTGTATTAATTTTTAAACTCAGTTAGTTAAACTCTATTTGACAGTGAGAGGATAAGAAATACCACCCTCCAGAACAGCCTTNTGGATCTTCGTTCGCGAAGCCTAGCCATACATACAAATTTATTTCCCAATAAAAAGGAGAGCCTACATCAGTTATCCTGACAACTAAACTACCTTTTCACTTGCTTCTGACAGTGCTATGACCAGTGATCCAAGACAACTTCTAGCTCATGAGTTTGCTTCCCTTGCACATCACAACTTTGTCCCTTTGGCAATTCTTCCCATTCTCTCACTCTCTCTTCTTCATCCCTCTTCCAGCTTGTTAAACTTTTCCTCTCGTTTTTGATCTCTGCAACAGTTACATTAAAGAATGCAGAAGTAGCACAAGATGCAACTCTAGGTTACATTTTCTTCTATGTAAGTTTCTTTTTTCCTAGCTCTGCTTGCATAACTCATCCCTCTTACTAAATCTACATTTAACACAATCTTTAAATACATTTCTAGAAGTCCATTCAACAAGCTTAGGCACATCTTTTTCTTATTAAGAAGGGTTACAGGGTTCTCCAGGTGAAACAGATCCCCGTGGGTGGACTTTTCCTTCTTTTATTTGTACACTCTAAAGGTCTAAATGGGTAATTGTGCTTCTATTAGCAGTCTGGGTCTCCTGCTAAAAGGTTAGGTCATTACACCATTCTGACCAATATTCTTTAGCTGTACCACATATAAACACCAGCCTGACTCAGTCTTCTGAAAACTCTGTGCTGTAATGTGTCTTCAGAACAGCACAGGCCAAAATTAGCCCTAACACATCCCCTAGGCTGTCCTCTCCACCAAGTATAATTCAGTATCTTGGCCATCTCCGATTATTACTCCCCACCCATTTCCTTTACCCACTCCCACCCTCACCTTCCTCGTGTGTAATAGCAATCAGGCACTTTGGTAGCTTCAAATCCATCAGGATTCATTGTTGGCATGATATGAATCCGGGTATGATTGAGTAAGCGAGTGATAACTGGGTCACGTCGATAGCTGGTCACCAGGAAGTCTATCAAATGGAGCAGGAGTTCTCTCCCAACAGTCTATAGAAAGAAGCATAGAGTTTATTTTAAGTCTGCTTATGGCAGAAGAATAACAAGAACAAAAGACCCACCAGCTTGCACTTACAAGTTTTTCTTACTGGGTTACAGACATGTAAGAGCATTCTAGTCAACACTGTTTTGTTTTATGCTCTCTCCTAAATATATTTAAAGTACTTTAATGTGGAGGGTTTTCAGAAGGGCCTTGCACTCAGATCAACCAGAGCTTTTTCTGAAACTGACTGTGTCAGCTGCCCTGCTTAAATCCTGCATGTGTAAGGCACAGCCTTATCAAAAACTAAAACTGCATAGGCTGCCTGTTAGAGATCATATGGGCTTGGAAACACAGCACTGCATTATCTCAGCCACACTGCAGAGTGAGTTCTGTGCTGATGCCTGAGGGACCATGGGCCCTGCATATAAGCATCACCACTTGGCAGTGATGGTTCAGGAGAAAGGAAGGAGATACCTTCCATATTTTTCAGGGTGCTACAGGGCAGTATTTTCTTCTTTTTGACCCCCTTTTTTGGGAAGTCGACTTCAATATGGGATCAAGAGAAGCTCCATAAACACTTGTGTTATATTCCCTGTTATATTGCTTTATTTTGATGCCATGAACACAGGCACCAAGAAAACCAAACAGATATATATAAATTCTTAGGAAAACAAATGGAAGGACATTTGGATGGAGACTTCAGATCAAGGGAAAGCAATGGCAGAGAAAAAGCTAAATATATTTTTGTTCATGTAAGTTTGTATAGGACATGAAAGCTGGCAGGATGTCTCCCTTTAGTCTATCAGATTTCAGGCAAAATAGCGGCAAGTTCTGCAAGTAAGAACAATCCTATTCTACCCCAGAAACAACTAGTCCAGTGTTCACCGGACCATACTTTCCAGAAGCACTTTCTATAGCACTATGACCCATGCCTCACAGGTGCTATAGGGTTCCTTAGCCCTTGCTGGCATGGGAACAAATAAAGACTTACAACTAGATGTGCTCTGGAGATAATTTATCTGACTTTATCTCCAAGAACAAAACCTGGTGAATTAGGCCCTAATTCAGAGCTATAGCATCTCAGTATCTTTTAGAATTAGTCTTGCACCACTGAAGGGAAAATATTGCAAAGACTCTTTTTTTTTTTCCCTGAAGTGAGGAACATGGAGTTGCATTACTGGATGAACCTGGTGTCACAGATAAACATCTTCTCACTTTCAGACTGGTACATGCTAAGATGAAAGGCAGGTGAAATCAGGCAGGGGAAAAGGAGAACTTGCTGCGCAAATACCTTGTTAAGTTTTCACATTGGTGCATTTTAAGTGACAAATCTTGCTTTGGGTGTTAAGGTAAATGGGAACACAGATGCCAACCAGCAGGAGCTCTGCCTGCAGGAGCTGGGTTTGTACATGACAGGGCAAGGAGGGCTAGATATAACTGCTATTCAGGTTGGTAGCAAACCATGTCTTGCCAGTCAGCTGACAATTGCTGTTTATTGCAGGACGAACAAACAAAGTAGTGCCATACATGACTCTGCTAAGTTGCAGATCACACCATATGAACTGTCTTACTTAAAGGCAGCCATGGACTCCAAGTTGGTACTTCAGCAATTCTGCCATGCTGTTTGTACAGGGAAAAAGAAGGATCTCTTCCCACCCTGCCCTCCAGCAGATTTGTTCCCAAGTTTTCTAGCCCTTGCCTGCCAGTTCCTGCTAGTCTCCTGCAAGCCACCATCCAGTAATCTGCAAGGGGAAGATGTGTTACATAAAGGCAGGTACTGTGCCAGTAACTGGTTCTTATTCTAGGCACTGCAGCGAAGGGGCTTTGACAAGCGGAAAAGGTAGCTAATTTCCCTTCATTGTCAGTAACTTTCAAAACAGCCCTTGAGTACCTGAAAGTAGACTGCTCTGCAGGTTTAATAAATTTACTCCATGAAATTTAAGAAGGGTTGCAACAGAATCTGTCTTGTACAGGCAGCTCAGTTCCAGCTCTGAGTGATAGACATCTTGGGAAGCACACAGAGCAGAAGGAAAGAAAGGAGAGGAGAGAAGCCAGCCAAATCATGGCCCTGGGCAAAAGAGATAAAGCTAGCAGACTCAGAAGCAGCAAGAACGGCCCTACCACAGAGATGGCTAAACTACAGACAAGAATGGAGGGCTCTGAGAAACTGGGAAAGTGCCTCTGCTCCTCCTGTACTTCTCTTCAGTGCCTGACAAAAACACATCCAGAAAAGAAAGGCCTGAGAAGCAGGAAGAGGAAAAAAGATTAAAAAAGCAACAAGAGAAGGTGGTGGAAAAAGACAATGCTTATAAAGAATGGAAGAGGACCAGTTTTTCATAGATAACATTCTTTGCACTTCAAAGTTAAACCCAGACTTACCTACATATATAGTATTTATAAAACTAACCTTACTTTATAGGGTTCCTCGTATAGCTATTGATGTACCTGAGTACTTTGTACATTAAGCTATTCAGCTAATCTCTATCACAGAGAGTTGGTACTTCGATCATTTCCCAGTGGGTGAACAGTGTACTCATTACCACTCTGTTTTGGTGGGGTAGTTTTGTTTTGGTTCAGAGCACCCTGCATTTTTAAAGAAAGCATAGCAGGAGATCTGTGAGGGGAGGGAAAATTTGTTTTGGGGAAGTATAGCTCAAGTTTTGATCAAAAGTCCTTGGAAAGCAACTGCTGTCCAGTCAAACTTTACCCTGTTACTAGACAGGTCAGCTGTACATGTGAAGTTAGAAACATTTTTTATTTTAGAGCTTCAAATAAAGAATCTAGACACAGTGGAGGGAGATTGCAGACAGTAAAGTCAAGGACAGACACCTTAACCTGCCTCTTGTCTAACATGAAGATGCAGAGAGCAGAAGACAGTTTCTATGTGGTCTGGGGCTTTGAGAAGACATGATTTGGGTTTAATTACAGTATCCTAAGGGTGATGCCCAGGTGCATTATTTTGCTGTAGCTCAGATGAGGAGTGACACAACAGCAAAGGAAAACCCTTCTCCCACCTCTAGGGATACAGTTAGACATTAAGTTTCCTTGTGTGCCTCAAAGGAAGAGAGTCAGCAGGAAAAGCTTTCAGTGATCCTCAGGGGAAGTCCTGAATGAAGCAGCATGTGTGTGTCAGGGCATGGGCCAACACTAGCAAAGGGTGTGACTGCCCTCTCTGTAGACATACCCCTTACACTCGCTGACTACCACTTCTGGTATGGCTGGGTCAGCATCCTGCTCAGCTTCTGAAGGGCTTACTCAAGAAGCCCTAGTGAGAGCCAGTTAAAAGATTAGGGTTAGCTCCAATTACATGGCACTGTAACACTTAAATGTTTAAAACAGGGATGCTGCAGTATTGTTACCACATGATAGACCTAATACCAGGGGACTATGGGTGGATAGACTCTGCCTATTTTTGTGATTAAAATTATTTCCTTGAACATGGCCTGGTTTTTATGTTGAACTATGTTGAAAGAAAGAGCCAAACCATCAGGCAGAACCTGTTTCAAAGCAACATGGTCTTGCCAGCCTCCTTGCTCCAGTCCTGACTGCTCTACAGACCTAGCACAGCATACCTGGCACAACCCCACCTAAGGAAGTGGAGTTACAGCAGAGAAACCAATAGTCCATCCTGGTTTACCACTTAAATGCCACACTTACAAGATCTTATTGAACACTTGTACAGCACTATTATTATCATGGCTGCAAAAAATCCCTTCATCCTTGTCCTTTACTAAAGTACACTAGGGTTAAAAATTGTTTGTGCCCATACAGTTTGGCACATATCTATTTATTTCTATAGCAGCAATCACTATGGAAATATGATGACTACCACATGTATGACAGAAGTGCAGCTCCTTGGATGGAGGAAATGGTGACACAAAGCCTGCTTTTGAACTCATAACTTGTGTAAGATGTTACTACCTGGACAAATTACACAAGCTTCAGGCTTCTCCCCTGGCTGAGAAATGGATCATCTTTCCTACTCAGAAGAGTGAGAGTAAAGATAAGGAAAAGGTAACTGGAGTGATGCAGCAGCCCTACCTGTGCTGAGAGAGATCTCAGCAGCATCAGACTCTGTTTTGGGTTTTTGTTTGCTTGTTTTTTAAAATTCTGTTGTTAACAGATTTGGTTGCTTTGGATTTTGAAATGTCTGGTGCTTCTGACCTTCTTTACATCACATCAGCTGATACTGAAGTCAGGTGGAAAATAGCTGACTATACAAGAAATATTTTATTTTCTAGACCACATATTTGTTTCCCTGCCACACCACTTCCATGCTATACTGCACAGTGCAAAGGACCTAGGAATATGTGCTGAAGATTCCTTACAGCAGATTGTGTAGTATGTGGGCACTAGTCTTTTTGCCTCAAGTGGTGATTAAAAAAAGAAATGTTTTTAATAGTATTATTTTGATAGTGTAAATGCACCTTCCATTATTTTTTTGGAAACATGAATAAGTCTACATAAGACTCATTAGTCTGGCATTGGAAATTTTTTTTTTAAGCCTCTATTATACTAATCACAAATGAACTTACCCCACTGGTAAACCACTGTATCTCCGGAAACACTTCTGTAGATATGACTATGTCTATGATGACATAGAAAATAGGGTCTAGTTGCTTTAACTTACATCACAAGATAAATACATCCTTTCATGCCTATCAGTACAGGCTCATCTTCATGCAATGACAGAGGCAAAATACTGTAACACTAAGAAAAAGTGATCAAAAGTGAATGATTTAATAGAAATGGGTTGGTATCAGCATTATCATCCTGGGAAAGAGTTTATCTTGTGATGATGGCCCAGTTACATATAGCTTCAGAAAGTTAAGGAAGCCATATATTAATTCATTAAAGGGAACAAGCAGGAACACACAAGGTAGTTTACACTTTGTTCAGACATGCTTTTCCTTAAAGGGTTTTCCTGCTGTGATATACATGGTTTAGGAACAGCCTTCTGGCTCTGTTGCACAGATTGGACTCAAGTCACAGGCACAGCTGGTCAAAAGGTGACAGTTCTGCTCCATTTATGACTTAAGAGTGTTTGGGGGCTTGGTTGTGGTCAATGTTAAGTGGAATGAGTTCTTCCCCGGAGAGGAACACATGAATGTATGTACAAACTGAAGAAGGTAAGAACTTTCCAGCGAGAGGACTAGCCTAGGACAAGAGAGACTGCTGTCTAATTCAGAATGAGAGCTGCACTAGAACAGGAAACCTCTCCCTCATTACAGACTTTATGAATGTTTTGTGGAGTCTATCAGTGCTATTTTGATTAGTCTCACATAGCTGCAAGTGACTGAACTACATCTAATTATCAGTTTTAATCTGGCTTGGTTTAAACAGTACTGCTAAAAATGGTATTCATAGAGGTACACAAGAATGGAAGTAGACTTCTTCTGCATTCTCTGGGGATCTGGGGCAAAAGTTCACTCTATTTGGCAAGGGTGATCACAAAAAAAATCATTTCAACCTTGGCTAGTCATGTGTTACAGTATTAAAATTAACCTTTAATCTTTCTAGTACTGAAAAAAGTACTCTCTTCCTAGTATTGTGTACTCACATTATTTTTATTAGACCTCCTCTGTTGGGAAGCTTTCCAAATAGCCTGTTTTCTTCCAGCAGCATGTGTGAATAGCCTGTACAAATGCAATTTAACTCCCTCTCAACTTCTAGGCTTTAGAAGCAGCTGGCCAGCTAAGTCAAAGTGTCTTTGTGTGAATATGACAGGTTAGAAGGCAGCATCACCAAACAACACTTGGAAAAAGAACTTTTCTCACTTTGTACCATTTGTGGAAAGCATCATTAAAGCACAGAAGACCTAACTAGACCAATGAAGCCATAATCTTGCAATTTTAACTTATGAAAGATTGTGGAACACAAGTTAAACCCTGTCATACAGTTAGTGCAAAACTTATCTGCTTAATGTATTATAAGAGTACTTGAATCTTTCCCCAGTGAATAGACCAGCAGAATCTTAGATTATGGAAAGAAAAAATAATCAAGTTTTCCAATGGTTCTCTATATGAGGAATTCATTTCCTGTCATCTGAAATACATTTATGGTCAGATAGGAAAAACAAACACAAACTGTGTGTTACATCCACACACACAAAAAACCCCTCACAAAACAAAACACAAAACAAAAAAATCATAAGCAAAGATATCATGAGGACCTGAAAAGGAAGAACCAGAACCTTCCCTAGGTGCATGCTTGGTCTAATGAACAAGACAGAAAGTAGCATCTCATTTAGTGCTATATTATACCCAGGTAGCTCAAGGATCAACCCTGCTCAGAGACAGGGCCAGATACCTAAAAAAACCCCAACCCAACAGGTTTGCCTTATTTTCTCTCAAAGTCAATACAAAAATGTAAATCCTAGGCAGTGATCCAGGTTGCTTGATCTCCAGCTGTTCCTGACCCTGTCGCAAACAGTGCATGTCTCCACGTAAGGAACAAAACTCCTTGTGCATACCCAGCTGGGCACTGATAACGGGAGGAGTGCTTCCTTATGGAGGTTTCAGAAGGATGAGAGGCCTTCTGCAGTGCAGCAATATTAGATTTGAGAGCCAGGCCATTATGGATGAGACCATATCCTGCCCTCCATCTCTTTCCTGTCAAAGCTGGGTTATCTGCAGCCACAGGTTTGCAATTCCCTTCAGCAGTCTGCAGGAACTGTCATATGGAGCCCCAGTCCCTAGGTACCCTGGACTACCCTGCTGATACATATCAGGTAGTAGGAATTGCAAACTATCTTGGGCATCCAGTAACACATGTATCCATTTGAAACCACGAATCAGCTTCCTCCTACACTGAGTTAAATTCCAAGTAGTCAGACTCCCAGCAGAGTCCTTGAGCATAGCCACCGTCAAACAAGGTAAAACTAGTTTAACTTGGAGAAAACTCCTGGCACAATTTCACAAGAGCCTGTAGGCGTACAAGCGCTTACATACTCATTTGATAATAGCAATATCCTGTGATATGTTATGCTTTACACAGGATACACTTCCTACTACATCTATTTCTCTTAGTTTTGGGAATTCACAGTCTAGCATACATGTATAAATTGACTAATATGAACACGTAAAGCTAATCAATAAGGGAAATAGAAAGAAAGAAAAGATTATAGAGAAGAGTAAATCCTTGAGTCTTTCTGTTCCAGATTCATGTACTACACCAGGAAGGCTCATAATCACCATTTTTTCCTTTACCGTCAAGAAGTGAGCATTCATTCCAGAGCAAGTCAATCCTGAAATTGTCTTGTTATGTACTCACCATGTAATCTCAGGTGAATCTAGGTATTCCTAGCTTAAAGTTCCCAAAATTCTTTTTCTTCCTAAAATAAATCATTTGGTGCTTCACAGCAATGATTATTCAAACTTAGGATGTATTTGAAGAGTTCTGTCATATTTCATGCCTAGGCAATTATAACATACAAGTAAACTATTGCATCTGACTAATTGCCAGGGAAGTTAAAGCCTCTGTGTTTACTCACATGAAGATAAAGCTCACTACTTAAGAAAGGTCTTAGGTGTAGGATTCTCCACCACGATGTAAGATCTCCTAAAGCCCTTCCACCAAAACAAAGGAGCTTTATTCTTGAAATTCCTCAAGAAATACACACATACTAGGTCCAATTTGAGGTATAATATACCTCAATAATAAGCAGCACACACTTAAAACAAGTTCACTTCTAAACCTCTGGCAAGCGTATTTGGTATAAATGACATTGCAAAAGTTGAAACGTACCTCATCCCCATGCATATTAGCAACATACTTGAACTCTGGAATGCCAATCTTATGATGGGTTGGAAACCTTCCCAGAACAAGAACCCACAGCTCTCTACCTTTAAGAGGGGAAGGGGAAAAGACACTTTTGTAAACAAATGTAAAATCATACGAACTTTAGAGGAGAAAAAAAAGAGTTGGTCATTAAGACCACCATACAAATTCTCATATTTCATTGCTGCCCAATCAGTCCTATATACAGCATATCAAAGTAGACCTTGGGGTTTTTATTCCGAGTACTTGCTGTATTAGTTATAGGAATAAATGTTTTGCCTTCTGACCAAAAGTGTGTAGTAAACCTTGCAATTTCAAAAGCATTTAACCAGTGCTAGAAAATAATTTGGCGTGTTGTTTTTTTTTGTAATAAACATTTTTCAAATCAATTTTAGCAAACAAAATCTTGTCAAGCAAAGTCACAAAGCAATTAAAGAGTATTTAAAATATAAGACACCCTTCTGCAAAAACAACAAACTATAAAGGTTTTCTGAAATACATACACAAGTTCTTATTATCACACAGAGTGAGCATATTTCCTTGTATTAAAGACAACACAGAAAAGCTAAGCACGTTCATGAGTTACTGCTCAGAAAACAGGAGACACCAAAGCAGAACTGTATCAGAGTCATAGTCCAAAAAATCAGCAGGGAAAAAATTAATAGCTACAGAATGAGTATTAGTCAGGACCACTAGAGCTGCACAGGAAACTGGACTTCAAGTTACAAATCAAACATATATGCATTTTGGAATGTGTGGTGGGGGGAAGCATTTTTTTATTATTATTTTTAGCAATAATTGTGGCATTTCAGATTTCATCTGCGAAACCATGGTTCCCACTAGTCTGCTCAATGAGGTGGAAAGCTCTAGCTTCAGTAGATGGCAGCAAGGAAACTGGACCAGTTCCTTGGTAATAGCAGTCACAGCCCATAGATTCCTAACGCCCAGGTTTTGCATGCATGCTACCTGTCCCCAGGTCTCACACAGGGCTTATTGGGACCCCTGAGCTGTCTCAGAGAGTCGTTGTCATTTTTACTTAACGGAAAGAAGAATGTAGGTGTTGCTATATGCAGTACTATAAAAAGCATTATTTCCTAAATCTTTGTGGATCATCAAATCTGCAATAAATAAATTCTGGAGCATAACAGTTTCCCAGAGGTGTAAGCCATGACCCTCATAGTATAGCTGCAGTGAGCATGTTAAAAGGCTAGAAAGGTAAACAAAAAAGCTGTGACAACTGCAGTACCTTCAGGAATGGGAAAGAAAGTTGAAGAGGACAGAAGTAACATTACGAGATGCACTGAAATAACTGCAAGACTGGTAAAACTGAAGATAGTGGTTGCCAAACTAAATTCTCACTCAACGGGTTCAATCAAGATGGTTTAGTGCCCTGATCCTGTATTAAGCTATATATTAATATATATTTACTACATTTATATTACCTTTCTGGACATAATTGCTACCTAATATATAAAATAACTTACCAATCACAGCAGCCAAACAATATTGTAGTCCCTAGAACATGAAGCATCTTACCTCACACCCATAACCAGGCATTAAGATTAATCCCTGGTTTTATATGAAAGGAAGGAGATCACAAGGCCTATTTCAAATCCAACTACTAGCAATGATGACATCCATATCCATTGCATACAGACTTCTTGGAGCATCTCACAAGCCAATGTAGGACAGTGCCATGTTCTTTAGCCACTTAACCATAGCAGCACTATTACCACTTCATTACTACATATACTAAAGCAACAGAAGTCCAAGTACAGCTAAAATGCTATAGTTATTTCTGTCATTTAAAACTCTCTACAAATAATGTATTCCAGCACTTTGCCATCAGCAGTGCTCACTCCTGCTGCTATCACTGTGAAATTGCACTCCTGCAAAACAGAAGGAAGAGTTAAGTATAGACTAGCACTAAACACTGATTTAAATTTGTCTTTACAGCATTAGTTTAGCATGTTTACAGTTTCTGTGAGGGCCATCTAAATGACAAACACTCCCATGAACTGAAACACCATTTCCAAGCTCGCAATTCCAGCTTGTGACAAGTATTAAACCTACCATTAACAATTAAAATAAATTCCTGGGTCTGCTCAGCCTGCAGTACTGGATAGTGTACCTATAAGGGATGATGTAAGATTTCTTTCCATACATATAAGAAGATTCAGCATATAGATAAAGTTTCCTTTAATCAGTAAAGTCTAGATAACTCTGGTTTTGTACCTGAAGTTAACCACTATGCTGGCTCCCACGCTTTGAATCAACTGAACATATATCAAAAAGCCATTGTCTTTTTCCATGTTGCTCCTTGTAAAGGAAGAGCCTCCGTCCTCTTTGTAGCCACCCTTCAAATACTAGAATCCTGTGAATCTTGAGATTCGAAGGACCAGAATGTTTCAGCAACAGATACACTACCACTGATATAGTTACTATGCTGGGGCCATTTCTGATTTCTTCCCTTCTTACAGGCATATGGCTACTGCTCTCTCTTTAGAGACAGAAAAATAAAAGTAACAGTTTCCCACTATTTAATAAGCATCTATCTACTTCCAGAGGTTATACCAACCAATCCAATTTAGTCAGTACCTTATAAGTAGAACTGTAGGAATGACCAATGACTCTTAAAAGTGTACATACTGTTTATTTGTAACCTTAAGAACTTAAGAAGGGAAGGGAGTCAAAACAGTTCATGATTCATGTGCATGCTTCTCTTCTTAAGGGTTTACAAATCTGTGGTTGACTGGAACATCCATAGCTGGTTTAGACACTTTCACAGGACTTGTATCCTATGAGAACAACACCATTTCCTTTCCTACATATATGTGACTCATCACTCTGTACCATTTCCAGTTCTCATAATCACTCTTTACCCAGAAAACCATGAAAATGTACCAACCCAAAGCAGAGTTCTGACAATAGCACCTTATCAGTTATTTGAGCACAACGCAAAGAATAAAAACAAATTAAAAAAAAAAAATCAAACCAAACCAACCCAGAAGGGAATACTGTTTTTAAATTAATATACGCTAACCTTATTCAGATGAGAATACCACATACACGTAGAATTAGCCTGAACAGGCTTTCCCAACTATTTATACTAACTGGTTTCATAGCCTGTTTGGTTTCTGGGAGTGAATATTTTTCTGTACCACTGTACAGATTGTAAGAGTTACTGTGCCAGAAGTGGAGCCCTGGTCTCATCTGGGAGCGGAAGAGAGCTACAGCCAGCCCTTTCCACTATTTGCAGCAATTCAGTAAAAGTTCTGAAAGCAGAACCTGTAATCATGTGCACATCCAACTTCCATTCAAAGAAAAAATCCAGCCTTAAAAACACAAATCTAGATCTCTCTTCTGTATAAATAACACATGAAACAAATACCCAAGGCACAAATGCTTCAGGGCAAGGAGTCATATCTTGCCTAATACATCAGCTAATTAATGTATTATGAATAGGTCTCATTGGTACTTATGTGAACTAGCTGAACACAATTTGCCATACCATAGCTACATACAGTAAAACTTTAATTAGACAGCCTTAAGAATAAGTAACGTTTGTAGCTCCAAGAGCCTACAGCCAGAAGTCCTAGGCCATCCAGAAGGACTGCAAGGGGCACTGCTCTTCTTTGGTAGGATGTGAATAAATAGCTACTACAAACACTCTTCTACTAAAAAGCCTTATCTCCTAAAGTGGAGTAGGAGGGATATGTTACTGCGCTCTCCTCAATAAGAGGAGAATGCAGACAGATCGATTATCCAGGTAGAACACAAGCAGAGGATAAGAGTTTTATTTCTTTAAATCTGCAATTAGAATTTGTTTAAAAATTAGCAACATGATACTGAAAGGGCAATTCAAGCCACATCACTGATCATTCATATCTATCCATGTGATTTTCCTTGTTTCTAGGGAAATATAGGCCCTGTAGCATGACCAAAAGACCAGCAAATGTAGGCTGTGACATGCTAACAAAGAGACTTAATCTTCTGGTAGAAAACCCTTAGATGAAGGCCATCTCTTGACTAATGGTTTTTATCTTTTTTTCTGTACTGGAGAATCTTTCTCTTGTGCTACTCTACAGCATCCAAAAGACCAGCAGTCTGGAGGAAGTTAATACTTATCTGGGACTAGTATAAGTCAACACCAGGACCACAGTAACCATTTTCTGAAACCAGAACACTGTTTTATAGGATGACAGGACCACAATGACCAAATACATGCTGCAACTAGACAACTACAAAGCAAGGATTGAGAGGAAGCATGAGAGCAGAGATTCTTCTGACAACTTTGGTTTTAAGTAAATCCGGCTCACAGGAACGGTGCAATATTTCTAAATCATAGAATTGTTTAGGTTGGAAAAGACCTTTAGGATCATTAAGTCCAACTGCTAACCTAATGCTGCCAAGTCTACACTAAACCATGTCCTTAAGCACCACATTTACAAATCTTTTAAATCCCTCCAGGGATGGTGACTCAACCATTTCCAATGCTTGACAACCCTTTAAAGAAATTTTTCCTAATATCCAATCTAAACCTCCCCTGGTGCAACTTGAGGCCATTTCATCCTATTTCTTGTTATTTGGGAGAAGAGACCAGCACTCACCTCACTACAACCTCCCTTCAGATAGTTGTTGACGGCAAGGTCTCATTTTCCTCCAGGCTAAACAACCCCAGTTGCTTCAGCTGCTCCTTGTAACACTTAATCTCTAGACACTGCACCAGCTTCACTGCCTTTCTTTGAACCTCAGTATCTTTGTTGTAGTGAAAGGCCCAAAACTGAACACAGTATTCAAGGTGCGGTCTCACCAGTACTGAGTATAGGGGGACAACCTATTGGCCTTTTTAACCACCTAGGCACACTGCTGGCTCATGTTCAGTCAGATGTTGACTTGCATACACAGGTCACTGGACAGCTTTCCAACCACTCTGTCCCAAGCCTGTAGCATTGCATGGGGCTGTTGTGACCCAAGTGCAGGACCCAGTACTTGGTCTTGTTGAACCTTATACAATGGGCCCCAGCCCATTAATCCAGCCTGTCCACAGATTAAATCTTCCCATTTTGAAGTTACAACAAAGATTCCAGTACTAGATAATTTTTATATGAGAATTGTTTTATTCACATTACTAAGATAGGTTCCCTTCAAACACTTGTTTGAATTTATTTTTTTTAAATGCTAGGACAGGAATCTCCAATATGCAAGTTGCAGGTTTCACATAAAAAAAACTTCCCACAAGATGTTCTGCAAGAACTGTATTTGCTTCATTTGTGTGTGTATGCATGTAGGTAAAGGAAAACTGCACAGCACATATAATGATGAAAGTGTATGTATTTTTTTTTAGGTGTACGAGGTAGCATAGAAGGCAAGGCAAACATAATTGACCAATTCACAGCAAAGAGAAAGTGTAAGCAAATTACAAAAAGAATAGGAATATGGTCAGAGTCAGTGACTGTATCTCTAAGAGTAATGTCTTAACTCATCAGTCTTTTAAGCATCTGACACTGACCAAGCTGCATACTTTAAGTTGTGTAAAAAGCATAGCCATACTGATAGTAAAACAAATATTGAGTTGTGTATCATCAGGAAAAACCTTAGTACCTGACTATCCGAAGACTGACTGCACACAAGCTGCCTGTGTTACATTGCTGTAGTCAAACCACTATTGCAAAGGTAGAAAGTCTATGGCTTTTCTCTTATAGACAAAAAGAGTATTCATATTTGAACTAATTCTGGTAACTAAATTGCTAAAGGATGCAGTCAGATGAAATACGAAGCCACATTTCAACATGTGCTCATTTTGCCTGGGACAGAGTTAACTTTATTCCTAGTAGCTGGTACAGTGCCATGCTCTGGATTAAGTGTGAGCATAATGTTGATAAAACACTGATGTTTTAGAATAAGCACTACTTTGCAACAGCTAAGTTAAGGGTTTTTCAGTTTCCCCTGCTCTGCCAGTGAGCAGGTGCAAAAGAAGCTAGGAGGAAGTGTAGCCAAAGGGATATTCCATATCATAGAATATCATGCTCAGTATATAAACTGGGGGCGGTTGGCCAGGAGGGGAAGATTGCTCCCTGGGCATCGGTCAGCAGGTGGTGAGCAATTGCTTTGTGCATTACTTGTCTTGGGGTTTATTTTTCTCTTTCTTTGTATTAATTTCTATTACATTTTCTTGTTTTGTTATTAAACAGTTCTGATCTCAACCCATGAGGTTTTGGGTTTGCTGCATTTTTTTTGTTTCTTGATTTGGTTCCCCTGACCCCCCAACTCCAGTTCTCCTCTCCATCCCACTGTGGCGGGAGTGAGCAAGCAAGCAGGTGGGAGCAGTGCTTCATTGCTAGCTGCCGTTAAACCACAACAGATTTGAAGACTTTTTAGCTTCCATTAGGACAAATGGACTTAAAAGTTAAAAGCTAATGCAGTAATAATATGTTCTATTCAAGCGTGTATTTTAGAGCAAAACTCATTTGGAAGCTGAAGACTTTTGAAAAAAAACACAAAAACCACAGGTTAATACTTCTTACTTTTAAAGTCATGGTTTAGCCATGACTAGATAAACTCTGAAGGAGTCAGTCCTCCTCCTCCTCCATTTTTCTTTCCCTTTTCCATCACAGTGACTCACTGTGCTGTAAATAAAGTTTACAAGGCTGTTAAGATGAATTCCATCCAGGAACTCAAATGCCCTTTCAATAATAAAATTAACATAAAAACCTATGTAGAATCTTGCAGACATACACTTATATGCCACAAGTGCTGGCAGACTAGAACAGAACAAAGATTGTTGCTAAGGAAAAGACCAAAAAAAAAAAAGCAAGTTGCGCATAAGGAGAAAATGTTTTCAGAAGAGCAGCAGGCAAGACTGGGTAAGAGTTTAACTATCACATCAAATTTTAGAATGCCCATTTTTAAGTGAAACTCTGGATCGAGTGACTTTAGTGTGCTTTACATGGGGCCCTCTGAGTGGGAAATCTCATTCATTCTCCTTTCTAAAAATGAACACTGAAAATCTCAATGCTTATATTATCTACACACGCCATGCTTGCATGTTGAGCCTGTCATTCACAGTACTGAGGAAATCTGTGGGGCTGGAGAGAAGGAAGGAAGGGAAGAGAAGACATTATCAAGGATTGCAGACAGGAGGAAAACCATCTGCAGCAATCATTCAGATGAAACAAGCCAAAAGTAATACTTTTCTACACAAACATACCTCACATCATGTAACCACAGAAAAAATAATTGCAATATTCTCTTTAAAGACATCATATTCCCTGTAGATTTTCCTCTAGAGTCTTCTTTATCATTTTTTATTTAATTCCTTCTTTTTAAATATACTGGTACTCCATTTAGTTTGTACAGACATTTAATAATATGTAACACTGAACCACTTACCTCATACACTGGGCTATGCATAACCCTCTCATTCTATTTTTGTACAATGCCAGAACCCCTGAAACTAACCTGATAAGAACAATTCCAGTACAAATTATTATATGGACACAGTTTATTTTCTAGTACTTTAAAGAAAATACAAGCATGCAGAATATAAGCATTTCTAATGTAAATTCAATAAAATTTTCAGTGCATTTTAGTCTTTATGGTAGTAACTCAGGCTCCTTCCATACTGTGTTACACTAAATGTCTGAAAATAAGATCCTATTTTTCATTTGCATTATAAAACCTGGTGTTTTACTACTAAATATTTTCACTGTAGTGCAATAAACCTGAAGTTATCACTTCTGTTCACTCCTGTAAATGCCTAAAAGAATCAATCATGCTCTATCAGAACAGTCAGGAGATTCAAACTGACCCCTGGCATCTCTTGGGCACAGGCTCCACTGAAGTTTGTTCAGAACGATGTCAGGGACAGGTTAACTGCCTAGGTTCTCCATTAACCCTGTTACCAGGCAAGCACACACTTCCTACTGTACTACCTGAGCCCTAATCCTAGTGTGCCCTTTTGCAGGGAGTCCTACAAAGTGCATCTCCCCTGTAGTACACAGTACCCTCTAGGCACACAGCCATGTGGAAGTCCTGCACGAACTTTAGAAACCAAACCAACCAGACACTCACCCACCCTGCTTGCTTCAGCCTCTGTTTATAAAGCAGAGGTAGCAGAAGGCAATTAAGCGAGCTTTTTTTTTATGGACTAGTCAAAATTTGCAAAGTGCTTAATACTAACAGATGGAATGTACCACTTCAAGGGCAACAGAGTAACTGAATAGTATGAAGCAGAACGGGATGATTAAATGACAGTTCTCATCTAAAAAAGCTTTCAGGATAGCTATTTCACACAAAGCTATTTCTGAAACTTTTTAATGAAACCACAGTAAAATCTGGTCAGTTTGCTCAGCTTTTTGCCTCTCCAATCATAGAATCTGCCAAAGAGATGCTAATCTATTAGACAACTTTGAAGCTCTTCACTAGGTAAAGACATAGGTACTTTAACCATACACAACTTCTTGCTCAATGAACAGGAACTGGCCTAAGGATGATGTTTACAGCTGTTCCAATTTGACTGGAATCCTAAAAATGCAGACTGGCCTCCAGAAAAGCCAGATCTAAACCAAGTTGTAATTGACACACTATCAATTTATCTGAATCTAGAGGTATCTGAAAAGTATTTTTAAAGAGTGTGGATCTACTACAGAACCCACTTGCTTGCCTTTTCTCTCCTAATGAGGTCATTAGGTCTATCTATTAGCTTTCTACTACCCTCTTTTCAAATAAAAATAACAGCATGGTATCTTGAACAACGAAAAGCTACAGACCGTACACATACATCAAATATTTTCTTGTTGATAATGCACACTAAGGTTTGCTTGCTGAAGAGTCAGTCTGTTTTTCACCTTGGTGGTATTAGGCAGGACAGGTTAATAGGATTACACCAGGTTGCGTTCTCTGGACTGATACAGCTCTGCAGCCTCCTCTTTTATTATAGAGTGCACATACTGTACCAAGGTTGGATATTGTGTGTATTAAAAAAACGGAGCTCCTGCCAAAGATCTTTTATGAACTTATTTAACGACACATCTGAAACAATATAAAAGAATCAAAGCATTTTCTAGGCCATCACACCTCTCCGCCTATCTGCTTATAAGACCATATCACGTCTCTCACAAACACAAAAAAATCCTCAAGATTTGTAGGTGATGAGGTTACCTACTGAATTAGAACAAACATAACACTCAGTTCTGTCAGCCAGTGAGTTACATCTTAAGCTACCTTCTCCACTTATTTAAGGATAATATGTTAACAGATGAGAAGCATAATTAAATATCATAGCTTCCAAATGCACAGACCTGGTGACTGAACAGGCCATTGCCAGGCTAGAACACATTCTTCCTATTAACCTAGCAGAGGTGTTCCCAGTAATCTGGCAGAGGGGCAGTGAATTTCCATGTGGTGATGTAAACCACCACAAAATAGATTGAACATTTTAAAAATTTTCCATTGAGGCTTTTGTTGTGTACATTGCTGTAATAGTTTACATATATCAAATAAACACACTTTGTAAATCTTGTTTCAGCTTTATCTGTGATGAATTGTACTTGACTGCTTACCTTTTATGCAGAAATAACTGGCTTAGTGGTGGAACAGACAGCACGCTATTTCTTTAGCCTTAACCTTAGAAACTCTTCCAAGAGACTCATAGAATCTGTTGGAAGAGACCTCTGGAGGTCATCTAGTTCACCGCCCCACCCCACCCATCCCCCAATTCAAGCAGGGCCATTTGCAGCCAGTTCCAAGCTCCAAGGATGGAGACTCCACAATCTCCCTGAGCAGCCAGTTCCAGTGCTCAGTCATCCTCACAGTATCTTTGTAAACAAACTGGAAACATTCAGATTAGATGAGCAGCCTACAATGAGGTCAGAAGTTGGCCTGATATAGCAATTGGTGGTTCAAATGACAGTAAATTATTAGCAGCATTCCTCAACTGTCAATACTGAAGCCAATACTATTTAACATCTTCATCAGGGTCAGGGTTGGCATTCAGAGGAGCCTTGACAAGTTGAAAGAATTGCTCAACAGAAAACTCTTCTAGTTTGACAAAAGCAAATGCAAATTCCTGCATCTGGAATGGAAGAACCCCATATTGGGATTATCAGCCCAAGATGATAACCCCATGCTTGTATAGGCTGCAGACTAGCTCGGATGTGGCTCTGCAACCTGGGGCTTGCAGAAGAATGAAGACATGACATGAAGAATGCTTAGATATTTCAGTATAAAAAACTACATGCAGTCACTTCCTGAAGTGGTAATACACAGTTCCAGTACGCTTCCAAGAATGGATTCCTTACGCTTGCAGAGAGCCAAGTCTACACATGCCAACCAAAAGTCAGCCTTTACTTCATATTCTTCATTAATCCAAGTTTAAAAGGAAGTATATAATATTAGATTATTGGATAAAATTAGAGGAAAGCCTAGATTGGATTTAAGAATAACATGGGAACAATAGTCATTCATAGTAACAGTAAAATTATCTGGTGGCTTTACAGCCATCACTGTGATTCATAGGGTTTTGTATTCATTGTAATTCCCCTATCAGGATTGTCAATAGCTTTAAAAATTTACTTCATCACATTGATCTCAATTTTATGACATTAAATTAATTTTTTTTATCATCAATAAATATATTTTACTATCACAGTTTAGCTAATTGCTAGAGGGACACCACTAGTAAATTCATACAAAAGTGCATGTACATACACACATTCTTGGTTTTGTCAACTTATCTAAGGAAGGAGGAACAGAACTTTAGTCCATTGACTAAAATTTAAACTTCATTTATTTTCACTAAAATTATATAAATACTATTGTCATAAAATTTTCTTTAAAGAGAGGACACCCTAATTCAGTTTCATCCTCTACCACAGAAGTATAAATGTCTTTATATTTTGTAAAAAGAAGGAAAGAAGCCCTGAACATTTTTCATTGTCCTTCTGTTTTGTATGGCACTGAGTTTCCACTGCCCATCTATTCCATTCAGAGGAATACCACAGGCACAAAGGACATGGAAGAAGCATAACTGATCACCTTGTTTGTGAATCATAACATGTAGCTGGCAGAACAAGGAAGAGCTCACTGATTTCTCATACAGTTTGGCAAAGCAGAAGGCAATATACCAAAATCTGAATAAAGATTCAGTGCATTGCTCAATCACAATCAAGAGATTTTTGTGCTAATGGAAGTCAATAAGTTGAACACTTCATTATCAACTTTCAGATGTCTAGATATGTAAACGCCAAAATTTCAATCTCAGTTTAGATGAAATGTTTTGTCCTACCTACACAAAGATAAGCCAGCAGAGTTCATGCCAGAGAAGCCAACACCTAGTCTTACCATTAAAATGTTAGCTAAGTTCCCTCAAGGTAGGAAAATGAACATCTGGATAATAGCTAGCATGTACTGGAGGGAACTCAAAGGGAGTAGCCTTCTCTTGAGTGTGTGAATAACTTAATCCAATATGATTCTGCCTTTGATGAAATCAAGAGCACAATTTTAAAATTTCTTGTCTAGTTTGAGCCTTTCCATGAATTTCTAAAAGAGAGTGCAGAGATGCACAGAGACAAGATCACATAACCATAGCAACAGGACAGCTGTTTGATACCTCATTGAAACAGAGCCCTCTTTTTAACTCAAATTTATGTCCCAGGCAAACACTAGTACATTTAGAAAATTTGAAGACACACATGGTAACACAAGAAGGAAGTGTGAAAAGAAACTACTAGCATTTTTCATTATTATCCACCCAAAAGTTGTGGATTTTTATTTTTTAAAACACAAACACAGATTTGATGATAGATGTTAGAATGATCTCCTTCCAGTGGTATGAAATAGGATTAGACAAACAGATGATGTTTCTAAAGAATGAATGTCTGTTTAGTTTTATACCTCTTTATCAAAGTGATTTAAATTTGAGTTAAAATCTATGTAAGAGTTTTTTGCTTGAAACTAGACAGATGTACATTAATTTATATGCTAAAACCCACAAAAGTTTCTAATCTCTTTAAAAAATGAAAAAGGGTCTTTTTCTATAAATTTATCGTAAGAAAGTACCAATCAGAAAGATAAATTCAAGTATCTATATTTCAAGCTTCTCCTGTAGGGTTTGGGACTGTAACCCTATTCTTCATTTAAAGCACAAGACCTTATATCAGTATGCAATCTGACATCCTTTTTCTAGTCAGTCCAGATTAACAGGAATAATAGGTGAAGCCAAAAGAGAAGATATTTTTAACATAGCCACAAGCTGGACAACACACACTCCTATTACGGCCCCACCTAGAATGAGCACTTCACAAAAGTGGCACTGCACATTTTAAGCTCTTTGAAGACAGCCCTATCTCTGAAACTGCCACTCAGGAGGTTTCCAATTCTCCAAGAAAATAAGTATTGGGAGAAGTCCTACGCTAGCTGAAGTGTCACACGTGCCATCAGAGTTTGTTATTCAAGCTGAAGCAAGAGGAAAAAGAGGAAACTTCACAGAGGCTGAAGCAGAGATGCATCCAGCAACCAGAGCTGCGATCAGAGCCAGCAAGCATGCACAAAACACCACCGCAGCCACCTTTTGTCCCAATTTAAGTAAAATCAAAAGCCTTCGCTTCTCCACACACACCCTCCTACCTTCCACCGAGCGTCCGATGCTGTGCAAGTGGGTGAGGGAGGGATAGGCGGCATGAACCCCCTTCAGGTACGCCTCCAGATCCTCGGTGTGGTGGTACTTGAAATCCAGCGCGGCCGCCACAGACAGCAGGCAGAGGACGCGCATCACGTCCTAGAAAGAAATAAATCAACCAAAGGGCCGAGGGGACCGGCGGGTTTGCCGCTGCCCCGGCTCCGCCGCCGCCGAACGGGTTGAGGCGGGAGGAGCCCTTCCGAGGGCTTGTGGCTGCCTCGGCTCTCGGGGGGGACGACGATGACGACACCTTCTCGCCTCAACCCGCCTCCCCTCACAGGGAGCAGGTGCCTCCCACCCACAGCCACCGATCCTACCCCAGCGGCCGCCCGCATGGTACCACCGCGTCTCCACAACTGCAACTCCAACACCGGGCGGGAGCCACCATCCCCTTGTCTCCGGCCTCGCCCTGCCCCTGACTGACGCAGAGTTCATCCACTCAGGTGCCCCCGTCCCGCCCCAGGGGCAGAGGAGGGGTCGCACACCCCTCCCCTCTACCCCTCCCTCTTTCCCGCCTCGCTGAGGGCTCTCACCTGTGGCAACAGGGCCTCAATCAGGCCAAAGACAAACACAGCTGCGTGCTGAGGGGCTCTGGAGACGATTTATTTGCCCAAATCTAACAAAATCCCTGCCTAGCGGTTTTGGTGGATTTTTTTTTAGATGAGTTTTTAATAGGCTTATACTCAATTACTGAAAGGCATGGATTATACCTGCAAAATTAAAAGCTTTCCTTGGTTTTGCACTAACCACATTGCCTTGGGGATAGCCTAGTCTTGGGATTTACCATAAAGGCTTTTTCATCAACTTTTTGTTGTCTTTAAAATTGAGGAAGGCTGAGAGAAAAAAGTGAAGCAGGCCTCCAGCAACAAAAATTAGGATAGCATCTAGACTTCTTCTAAAATATGAATGTGGATATAGCTGAGTGATAGAATACAACTACTTGTAAATTCCGCATATTTTATCTGAGAAAGAAAAATGGCAGTTTTCATTCCAAATAGAAGATGCTGTGTTTAATAAAAAGCTCTTATTATATAAAAAGTTACCTTTTTTTTACCCCAAAACTTTAAGAAAAAATTAAAAAATCGAACTATACTTTAACACAAGTATCTGTAGTATCCCAATGTACCAGAAGCATATACATCTAAAAATAGTGGTAAAATACCTATGTCCAGGCCCCTCAGGTATTCTTAGTTCATGGGTGGGACTTGCACACCACATATGATAGGAGAGGTATGCAATGCGCAAGGCTACTTGGTTAAAAGAGATATATTAGGCTTCTGTTGAATAATGTTCCTTCAAGTATGGCATTTTAAGGGAGAGGACAGCCCTAGAGCCTTTCTCCCACACTCTGACTCTACCTGGTTAATAGCTGGTTAGAGTTACTTGCATTAGTCCATTACATGGAATGGTATAGAAACTGCTGTGTTATACTACAAGCATGTCTGCGGAAAAGTAGGAGGCAGCAGCTTCACATTTGAATTTGTGAGGCTTGGATGTATATATATTTATAGGCTCTTTGAAAGATGATCTGGAGACACCACTTGAGTAAGCAGGGAAGAAAATATACTGAGGTGGTAATCCAGCATATAGATACTTGGAAACTGTCCTGAGATAATCACATGAAATCAGAGAACTCTGACTCCAAGAGAGAGCAGGGTGTTGGCAACATGGTAAAAACCACAGGGGGGTGTAAAGTCTTCATCTGAGTGAAATTACTGAAGTCACCTTTGATACTAGTAAATCACCCAGTGTTATCTCCTTTGGAAGTTGCACCACCCTTTAATGTAGCCAACAGAGTCATGGTTAAATGAGAGCATTACTGTATTTAGGAATGTTCAAAATGATAGATTGTTTCCATGCCAGGGTCTTGCAAGTTAGGACAAGTCAACCTGTTTAGCAATATTTGAGGCACATGTGACAGATTCAAACTTTTTTCTTTTCCTTTTTTTTTTTCCCCCTCAGCCTGCACAAAATTCAAAGATACCTGCTGCTCTTGAACCACTTTTCAGATAATTAGTTTAATCCAACCCGGGCAAATAATATTCTTCTATACATAGCTGTGGATAAAAGTACCAAAGACAAACCCTATAAGAAATTAAGGTAGTGATAGATCTCCCATTGGCATCAGTAGTTCAAAATCAGTGACTACGTTCCTGAAACTGATTGCAGCTATTGTCCTCAGCAGTGTACAATGACCCCTATGAGGAAGTGAGACTAGCAGAGAAGTTCTATAGCTATAAACAGACTTAATTGTTCTCCTCTCAATTCCAGATCGTCCATTCTAAAGTATTGCTAGGCTTCTCGAACGAAGATCCAGGGAGGGCTCCATCCACACTCCTCATCAGCACCTTTTCCAAGCGCGCTGATAAAAAGAGGATAGTGGATAGCACCCTCGAGCCTGCACAATGGATTTTTTTTTAGGTGGGACACAGCATGCGCAGAGCTGGACCCACCCTTTAGTCCTAAGGTTCATCTGCCAGGGCCTAGCAAGCTTGGATGCTGGCAGCCAAGTTCTTGGGACATAGGTTTTATTAGAGTGTCCTTCTCTTAGATGGAAGGCCTTACAGGGCTAAATGAGCTCCATCTGCCCAGGTTTGGAATCAGAGTTGTCCTTCTCCTAGGATGACTGCCAGAAGGCTAATGAGCTCATCCTACCCATCTAAGGAGTGTAGGAACATGGGTATCACTCCCATGTCCCTCTGCTGTCAGCACAGTTATCGCGCCAGGGGCCACAGACGACCCCAAGTGTTTTTCAGACTGAGCCTGCCATTCTAAAGTATTCAACAAATAACTGAGCACGGGTTTTGCAGGGGGAAAAAATGCAAATTTCGATGTGAAATATGCACCCGTGGATCGCAGCAGAGTTGCTTGGGAGTACATGGGGGTGGTGTAATGATGCAAGTAGCTGTGTCGCCCTCTAGTGACAGATAAAGAAAATCCTGTCACAAGCCACAGGTACGAAAAACGCTGCTTGCAATAGTTTGGAAGAAACGTTAAGACTGACACTTCACAGACACAGTTAAGATAGTTAAAAACAGTAAAGAGGTCTTCTGCAAACTTTTGTGATTTTTGGAGAGCCATTCATAGAGGTGATCCTGGAATTTGAAACCTTACTCAGTGCTTTGTCGTATTTCATGCAGGACTTCTGCACTTTCCAAAGGTCAGTAAGAAAAAAATCAGTGCCTAACATCGTATGTGAAGCTTCAAAATATTTTTGGTAAGAAATACAAAAAGGTCACTAACAAGGATTAAATTTTTTAAGGATCGCTGCTGCTATTCAAACTTTCTCATTTAAAATCACTTCCTAGCCATACGGGCTATAGCTTCATGTTCTTTGTACCAATGTAACACCAAAGACCTGACAATCAGATTTCTGGTGTGGGAAAAACATGAGATAAAGGCTTTCTCAAGTGAGATGGACGAGACAAGTGCGTTCAGTACAAGTGATGACACAGACACATGAATCTGATAGGAAAGCACAGTCCTGGATTAGCATAAACCCAGTACCAATCACCTGAATGAATGTCAATGAAGCCATTCTGCTGTATAATACCCACACAGATTAATTAACAAGCTGATATTAGTATAGTGAAAGATAGTCTGTATGAAAGAGCACAAAAGCACCAGAAATAGTTCAAGCATTCACCAACTTATTTGATCTCTCTTACAGACAGGCAATTCTCAGCTGGAGCTTGCGTACTTGGTTCATAAATGTCCTCGCCTACATCCCAGCACTAGGATTACTCCAGGAGAAGAAAGGGATGTCCTGCTGTGTTTAGTTGTCTGCAATTAGAAAATGACCCTGAGGGGGACTATTAGCAGCTGGTATAGTTTAGAGCTGTCCAGACAAGCACTAAATTAGCTGGAGAATCTGGAACCACCACTACTTCCCTGACATGCCTTTCACTCCCCACGTCTTACAAACAGCAAAATCTGCATACTGCAGAGATTTTTAGCTGTCATATGATAACATGCTGTCATGTGCTATGGTGGAACAGGTCAGTTCTGCTCTACAAGGGCTTGAAGTGTGGGAACATAATCTTGTACAAGACAAATGTCTTTGAGTGTTGTGTCTTTGGTATTGTAATACCATTGTAGAATGGTTGATTTATCTTTCTCCTCTTAAATTTGCTTGTATTTGCCCTCCCTATCAGTAGTTCACACGGAATTAGATGTAATTTGAAAACCAATTATCCTTGGAATGCCAGAACTTAGTTTTGAACCTGTGGCATAATGGATGCCTGGATAGGTAAAAGCACAGGACTGGGAATGGGGAAAGCCAGGAAGGTTTGCTGGGAAGTTCAGTTGGCTGGGGACTGATGGATTTCAAGGAAGTAAATGGAAAGAGTGAAGGTGAGAAATGTCCTTAGAGTGTGAAAAGGTTCTAGATACTGTTGTTGGGTTAAAGCAATTGAGAGAATTCAGTGCATGTGTGTGTGTTTGTAAAGCACATGGAAAAGGACAGAAAGTGTCTTTTCTGTTCACTAACATCTTTCTAATCTGACCCCAGGATAACAAAATTTGAGGGATTTAAGATGTCGACATAGCATCTTGACAGGTCTGCTAATTTGTATATGAAATGCATTGCAGTTAATACCATGGAAATTACAGAGATTCTTCATAGCTGATTTCTTGTTGACGTTAAGCAATTATTTTGCATAATCTGAAATTTGTCTCAAGAGCTGCTCTCATTCCAGCCTTCATCTTTTGGAAAATTCATGAAGCTCTGAAATAGCATTTTGCTACTTTTGCTAATTGCCTTCATATTAAAATATTTTCCTAATTGGCTTTGTCAAAAACAATGCAAGACTCTTACTCACAGTGATGGGTAGTCTGTCTCCTTAAGTAAAAGGAGCCCTCCAGGCCTCCTAATGTATCTGTTTCAAGTAAAAAACGGTGCCATTTCCTGGACAAGAAATTAAGACATTTTTGGAAAACTTCATTGTGTAATAAACAATCCTCTATTTCTCTACACTGATTTATGCATAATGGACCTCTATACAGACAACTAAATAAACAGCATGCACTGAGTTCTCGTAGCGTTGAAATTGCAATGGTTTAAAATAACCATTTTCTTTTGGGAGAAACATGAAAAAAGAGCTTTCTAGATATACAATATCTATGAATTTGCTGATTAGCGGCTTGAAAATGAATGGTTAGTGGTGCAATAAGCAAATATGCCACTTGCTTGACCTCATTTAAAGCAGCTGGCAAGTCTTTTCTTGGGTTAAACTGTACTGGCTGTGTGCTGGTTAGATTATCATTATTAAACCATATGGCTCTGTGAAGGCTCAGTTTCTCCAGAAATACAAGTATGGTTTTGTGGCCATATTAAGCCAACCTGAAACTGAGCTGTCCCTGAGAGAGGCATCCCTGCACCCAACCCTGCTACCTCCATTTTGTCAGTGTGAGCACTCAAGTAACCATGTGTTCAGCTTGACTGCAGAACTGGTGCATCTGGAAACTTACCAAACACACACAGAGTCCAAAAAATCCCTTCATTTTCACCTGGCTCAGCTCCCTGATCCAGCCCATACAAGCACTGGCCTTAGCTGAGGGAGCAGAAGGGTTAAATGGCCCATGGAGAGTGAGAATGAACTGAGTGAACTGCTGGCTAGGGGTGGGTGTGTATGTGATACCACAGGTCAGAAAAGAGTTTCTTTGAAAGAATGAGCTGTGCTCAGGAGAGATTCTTGAGCTATGCCTCAGTTCTGGCAATGGCTTATTTGTTAGAGATAAGCTAGACATGAAATTCTGTTACTGTCCCACCCCAATAAAGGTATGGGAATAGTAATGCTGAATTGAACTGTAGATTAATCAGTGCTTGTCAAGAAATGTTGCAATGCTGATTAAATAAAAAACAGAGAAAAAGAACGCTCTTTCAAATATGAAAACCTCTATTAGACTTACAGCTTGTTTTGTATAGAAAGTGATAATATATGGATAGTTCCTCCAGCCAGATGAGCCTTCCACAGCACCTGTCATGACAGAAAGCTTATTAAGGTTATCTTGATACAATCGGTGTTTATAAACACAACAGACTGCAGAAAACAGCACTGAAAATTGTAAATTTTGTTCAGAATGTTTCTAAATCCACAGAGAAAATCTGCTCCCATGGTGGTTATGGAGGCTGGCTATAGAGCAGCCCTTAACAAAACATAACCTGGAAAGAATCTTTGAGTCCTCAGGCTTTGAAGGTAGTTTAGTGGAGGTCATGCATAACCTCATCAGAAGATCAAAATTCAGGATGAAAATAGTTGTTGCTGACACTAGAGGACTTAGGGTTTTTCCTACTTCATGTTTTACAGAATGATTAGAAAGCTATAAAAGTAGTCAAGCTTTGCTACAGAGTAAGAAAGACCAGGTAAACTTTAATTTTGGCTTGGCTCATTGATTTTTTATATGATTAAGCTTCTTCTAATGTTACTTATTTATAAAGATTTTTAGGTGATTTCTTGCTTGAGAATGGTTTGTACTTAAATTATTAAATTACATTGTGTAAGAAGAAACATTTTGCTACCACAATGCTTCCCTAAGACTAGCTACCCAGCATTTTTTCCTGCACAATCAAATCCATGCCTAGAGAAGATGTGTAGGATAAGAGACACCCTTGCATTCTTGGCACATCTTGGAATGGATGTTTCAGAACAGCATACGTTACAGCAGCCTTAAGCATGGTCATGGGGCACCAAGCTGACACATAAGCAAGCCCCAGATGGGAAGAGTTTCCTGTACTAGCTTCAGAAGGAGACAAATCTTGGAGGTTAAACCACTTTTATTTTGTTAATATGTGACTGTCTAAATATAATATAAAATTCTCCATTGGGAATGAAGATTTCAAGTGTTTAAGGAAGAGTAGCCTCATCTCATTTGACTTGGTAATCTTTTCTGGCAGTCTACCACACAGGAAGCCTGAAATTATACAAGAAGAAAAACATTCATCCCCAGAGACCCTGTGGTAAGGAGATCACTAAATTAAGATAACTTGAAGTATATCCTCATTTCAAGACATCTACTCAAATCTCCATAACAGGTATCAAGGTTGAATGTTGCATGCACTGCAAAGTTTGACACATTGCATTCCAAAAGCTTTTCTGTAGTTGTTTTTCATGTAGTTTTAATTATTGTTCATCCTATAAGAGTTTTAATCACAGAATCACAGAACATTCATGGCTGGAAATGACCTCTCAGATCACTGAGTCCAACAAAAAAAAAACAACAACCCAACCAACCAACCAACCAAAAGNGCCACCTGGGCACACTGCTGGCTCATATTCAGCCAGTTGTCCATCAGCACCCCCAGGTCCTTCTCTGCTGGGCAACTTTCCAGCCACTCATCCCCAAGCCTGTAGCATTGCCTGGGGTTGTAATGAATGATAATGGAGCCTTAATCTGTTCTTTTCATTACATAGAGCAACTTCTTCTGAGCCTTTTATTTACCATGACTACTCCTGGCAAGCCTAACTACATGAAGGATTTTGTCTTTGATCAAAGATAGGACTATTCAGAGAACTAGCCCTTAAAACTAACTGGGTTAATACTTTAAATTGAATTGTATATTACAGAAACTTCCATAGATTGCCATGGATATAGATAATTGATCATTCAAAAATTTCCACTTACCATATCTACCATCTTTGAACATAAATTATTTTATCTTCTCCTAATATTCATAGATCTATTGTGCTCTGCCATTTGGTATTTTTTCAAAGTGACTATCACAATTATTAATGTATTGCAATATAAGCCTAGTGTGATTGCTGGCTTACAGACTCATGGTACAGATCTTAGCTTCATGGTGACAAAGAGATGTTTTACAGGACTGGAGTGTTAGCCAGTTCTCATGTGAACTAAATGAAGTTCTTTTTTTTTTTACCTGTATACTAAACTGAAGGGAGAACCTGAGTTGGCAGAACTTGCATCTTCTCCTGATCTTATCATGTAAACTCAGATTTTTTACTTGTCCTGGTTCCCTTGGAGTCACATTTCATGAGATTGGACATTTAAATTTGGCCTTTTTAGTGTAAATGTAACCAAAATGGGTGGTCACTCTACTAGGTCATTTTATCAGACTTCTTTCTTTGTCTTTGAACAAAGGATTATTTATTTTCACTGCATGTGAGAAAAAACCACAAAATATATTATTCCTTGCATAAGTTTATATCTAGAACATTATTCCTTATAAAAGGACCAAAACTTACTTCCTCTCCAGCTAGCGTTGTCCTAATTCTCTTGGTATTTTTGGTACTTTTGTCTAGATCTAGAATTACAAAAACAGATCTTTATCTCTATCTGTTGTCAAGCCTCACCCAGCTGCAAATAAAGAATCTGAGTCTGTAAATCCCACAACCATATGTTTAACAGCTTTAAACTTATGCCAAAGTTCTCCTGACTTCATTCACAGCTAATCATGTTATTAAGATGATGTGTGCTGTTTTGTAGGGTAGGGGATAGCCTCAGGAGCTTTCACAGTTGGGGCTTCTACTGTTCTGGAAATGCCTGTCTTCTTTAGTGACTTTAGAGTTTACATTGCTTTATATTCTAGAGCTGATCCATGGACATACGCATCTCTAATTTCTATTGTGTCTTCTTTTAATGATTTAGGCTCAGAATTTTGGTCATCATTAATTCCTCCCATCTTTTTTCTGGAAAACAAACAAACAAACGAACAAAATTAGTGAGGTGTGTCACAGCTTAACCCTATCCAGCAAATAAGCACCATGCAGCCATTCATTCACTCTCCCCTGCAGCCCCATGGTGGGATGAGGAGGAGAAATGAAAACAAGTAGAACTTGTGGCTTGTGTTAAGAACAGTTTAATAATTACAATAAAAATGGAATTAATAATAAAATGACATTAATAATAATAGTAAAATTAATAACAGTGATGACAATAACAAAAAAAACCCCAGTTAAATAAAACCCAAGAAAGACAAGTGATGCACCAAGCAATTGCTCACCACCTGCTGACCAATGCTCAGCCAGTGCCTGAGCAAAGATCTGCCCCTCCTGGCCAACTGCCCCCAGTTAACACACTAGGCATGACATCATATGGTATGGAATATTCCTTTGACAACTTGTGTCAGCTATCCTGGCCATGCTCCCTCCCAAATTCTTGTGCCTCTCCAGCTTTCTCACTGACAGGGCATGAGAACCTGAAAAAAATCTTTGATTTAGTATAAAGCACTACTTAGCAACAACTAAAATATCAGTGTGTTATCAACATCATTATCACACAAAATCCAAAACATAGCACTGTAACTGCTACTAGGAAGAAAATCAAATCTATCCCAGCTGAAAACAGGAAAAGTTACCAGGTCAAAAGTGATTTCATGAACTTTCCCCCCTCCATTTTATCTGGGTGTTTCATCTGGTTAATATGGTACTGTTGTTTACTCTTGTTTGAAGATCTTTTCCTTTCTGTGTTTATGTTCTATTCAGAACTGATTAACATGGGAAAAAAAACTTACTCTAGTCTTGTTGAAGAATTAAAGTGGGAATGATTTCTCCTTCTGCTTCCTTCAAGATTCTAGACTCTCTAGACTCATTTTTGCTTTGCCATGTGTTGTCATTTATGCATACAGACTAATTGAAGAGCCTGCAAAAGTGATAAATCAGCATTTTGTGTACTTTTGGCACTAATGTATTGATTGGGCTATGGAGAATAGGTCTACCATCCATGGTTCCCCACATACCATCATTTGACATTCTGCAAAGAAAGACCATGGCCAAGTAAAAGGAGAGCAGAGCTGCTTGCAAAGCCTTTGTACCTATTTAATTGCCAAATTATGTCTATAGGGTTAATTAGAAGGACATAGTGCTTGTACTTCTGCTGATTTTAGCTGAAATTGTAGGTAGCAATAGCTCATTCAAAGGATTTATTGAAAGTCAAAAATGCTCTAAAAACAAGGCAACAGTGCATGTGTCATAACATGGCAAGAACACTGGTTCATATGCACAGAGTAACTGATGTTGAACTAACAACTGTGTGACCTTCCACAGAATATGGAGACTATGGTAAACAGGCTTTGCTTCTGGCTGCTGGAAAGCCAAATACCACCGTATTATTGTCTATTATTCTGTGATGAACAGTTTTATTACTGGTTTTACTACTTGCCACAAAGCTGAGGGATGGTTCCAGTATCTGAATGAACTTGAGACCAGAGGGACTGGAGTCCCTGGAATCAAACATTTTGTTAATTCAATCCCTTTAATTTAGAAAGAATGGACAGTCAAGAACAGATATTTTGCTTAAATCAGTAGAAGTCAAACAAGAAACCTTTTATTTTCTTACATTTTCAAGCAACATGAGCATTAATTTTGCTGCTGTTAGTTTCTGTCCTGCTTCTACTAGCGTCTTCATCAAACAATATGCAGCCCGTCCAACTAATGTTCAGCTAGACAGGGAGCTCAACTTCTGAGTAACTTTATATGTAACATGTCTCTGCAACTGACTGACTTTCAAAAGAAGTGTAATTCTCCTATTTTGTATTCAGAGTGAATGCTAAAAGCAATTTCATTTCCATGATGCTGGTACATTTCAGTAAACCACTTTTTTGCCCACAAATACATTCCAAACCCTGTTAGGAGACCAAAATTGTTAATTGCCTCAGGGTGCTTTGTCACATTCGTAAAAAATGGAATATGAATAATTTACAAGCAATAACATGTATTCATAAGTTTATCTGAAGATTAACGTTATTCTCATTTTACAGGTGAGGCACTGGAGCACAGAAAAAGTAGGATCAAAGTTTTTCTTCAATCTAAGGAACCAATCTAAACCACCAGCAAACTGTTTTTTGAGGATAGTTAGCATTATATTACTTTATTTATGCTTAAAACACAACTATTACTGCCTTCAACTGCAGCTGTAAATACTAGACAGTTTTACAAATTTGACCCTCTGTATGGATCTAGGTCCCAAAAAATAAGGAACACAGCACATCTGGTAAGTAGTTTCACAAAGCTGCATCCATAGTAGAGGTAGAGGCATAACCCTGTTCAACAGGACCAGGATTTTGTAACCTTAAACACATAATTATGTTTTCTTCCTGCACTCTGTTGCCTCAGATAATCCCTTCCAGCTTCATCAGCAAATGAGACTAGACTCAGCTGTGACCCTTATTTACAGCCTAAATTAGTCATTTAGCAAGTCTAAAGGCACTGTTAAGGGCCTACCTACGAAGGGGCCCAGAAAAGGATGCACGGATGCTCTAGTTTGCAATGGTACTCTTTTAGGAAAAATATTTTTTATGTAATCTTCCACATGAAAAATCAAAAACAAGTAGAAAGAGCAAGCATTCTGTCCTGTGAAATGCCACCCCCTGTATGGTTCATGAACAAGTTTATATTTGCTTTCTGCTGATTGAGTTAATGACACCAACAATGTTTTTTTATCCTTTGTGCCAATAGGTACATCTGGGACAATGCCAGCACTTTTGAAAGATACTTGGTGCTAGCCAAGGCTTGAGAACCTCAGGGATCTGTTCTTGGCTTCAAGGAGGGCACAGGGGCTGCATTTTTCCAGCTTGACTTCCCATACCCTCTGCATAAACCTGCTTCTTTTCCAGTCTGATTCATACAGGTGCTTGACTTCTTTTTCCAGTACCATTTTCTTTACTTAATAAGACTCAAAAGATGTACCAAAGACAATTATCCTAGGCCCAGTTTGCCTCCATTTACCTAGAATCAGCTACTACTTCTGTATTTTTTCACCCACTGTATTTACTGATTTTTATCTGTTTTCTGGATATGGAGAAGCCACATGCCTCCAGCTGAAGCTGTAACTGAGAAAATGTAACACTAGAAGTGCTCATTTGCCTCAAAGCTATCCCTGTGGCTTCCTTTCTGCACAGACAACAGCATCAAAAAACATCCTCTCACTTTTCAAGATCATGAGGCCTAACAAAGTTCTGTGCTTTTATTTTTATTCACAGCATTGCATTCAACTGAATACTTGAGGAATTCAAATAAACAGAAGTTAAGGTAAAGAAAGAAATACAAAGAAAGGAGATTTAAAATGAAAAAACATATTCTTCAGGAGGATTTATACATTTAAAATGTTACTACAATTCCTAAAAAGTAGTGTTACAAATGAGAAGATTATTTGCACTGTAGTATAAGATCAGGAAGCTAAGGTGACCCTTCAGTTCTTTGGGAACTAGATTGTTAAAACCACTGTTACACGATGCTAAGAGTGCTGAGGCTAATTTGGGAACACAAGGGTCTTGCAAACTACAGCGTGAATAGTTCAGTGTAGTAAAGTCATTGAGTGAAGAGCCACACAACAGTCATCCTATGCCAATAAAGGGTCATCTCTGTCTATAATGGCTTGTGTGGCTGCCACAAACCAATATCAGGTATTGCACGTCTTCATAATGACAAGCACTCTCTAGATGTTTTTTTGAACAAGTTTCCTGAGAAGACTCACACACCAGGCTCCCTCATTCTTCGCTAGCAGTCTTTTCAAAATCACCCTGCTTTGCAGAGGTATTTATCTATGTTTCGAAAGATCCAGTATTGTCTGTAAGCCACTGACACAGCACTATTGCCTTCTGGTACAGGCTGTTACTGTGTTAGTCCTCTCTACTCACAGAAATAAGCTACAGTAGGGCTGTTGTCCTGCCTTTCTGGGATGCACATCACTCTAAGCCAATCTTGTCCTTTCACTGATGGTATCTGGAACTGTTCTGAGGTCTGGGACACTGCAGTTTTGTTTCCATTTTTCTGACTATATGCTTTGTGGTGCTGTTTCCCACCAGCAAGCTCTTTCAATTCTGGCACACTGTAGTTTGGCTGCAGAATCTCTTTCTTCAGTTGAAGGCAAACTTTTACAAAATCTGTCCTGCTGCATCACAAACTTACTATTCTAAAACCAAGGAAGCTCAGAGAAGTGCTCTTGTGACTCCAGGAGAACCTACTGCAGAGCCAACTCATGAAACCTGGTTCACTGTCACCAGTTCTACAGCAGGTATTATTTCTAATATTACATACACAGTGTTATTACAGACAACCATATCTTCCCCTTCTGATAGTCTGCAAACTACAGGCTGTATCACTCACAGAACAGAAAGGATATTGCCAACATCTTTTTAGCTAAAAGCTCCTGATCCATACTAAACAAAGGCTCTTCTAGGAGTCGTGCTATTTCCTACCTAGTCCAGCCTCACAATGATGGTTACAAGCCTGTATTCCACAGCTTTGGTATATTGTCATTACTCATTTTGCTAAGCTTTTCATTTTTATAACCAAAACTATTTGTGCAGTTAACAAAATCATTATAACAATTCAAATGGCAACTGTAAAAGGGAAAGCCCTGTTTGCAAATGTCTGTAGCTGTGGGAAGCCACCATTAGGAAGGATTCCCATCATGGTTGCAAAATGAGAAAACTTTTTGTTATTCTGACAGACTGTAATTTCTGGAAAGCTATTTAGTTGACAAATCCAGTAAAGGTGGGGTGCTTTAGTATGTACCTCAGTATTTTAGCAGGTACCTGAAGGCACTAGTTCAAAGTTACCAAACAACGGCTTTTACATGATGAAGTTTGATGGTAATTTCTATGGATGTATGCCTGACGTGAGACAGGTGGTTCATCAGCAAAACTGTGGCAAGAGAACCTCCTCTAATAGATTATATATGAAAATACACACTCAGTAAGCTGCCCTTACACTGCCACCATGCTTGGCAGCAGAATCAAAGTAAAGCCACCTTCTGCCCAGTTTGTTATCCACTCTGGGAGTGCAGCTGGAGGGACCCCAGGTATGTCATGTGGCCCAGAGGAATGCACTCTGCCAGTAGATGCCTCTGGATACCCACTTACCTCCAGAGCTTCCATCTAACCCTTGCAGAATAAAAAAATAGGTGCCTCAAAACTTTTAAAAATAACATTAAGAAAGTACCTGGTGACAGAAGATTCTGCAGAAAGATTAAAAGAATGGAGAGTCATTCTCTCAAACAAGATGGTTACCAACACTGACACCCAGCTGAAAGAAATCAATGTAATCACTTTGGAAATGAAAATCATAGTGTCCAACAGTATTGCTAGATGCTACTTCAATTAGTTTTTCTTGGCAACACTACTGGAACAGACAGATGAACCTCAAGGGGGATATTTGTGGTGGAAGTTGAAGTACTAGAGATCCCTGCCCAGATCCAGAAAAGTCTTTAAGACTTTTTAAGATATCCTCTGTACAACTGGACTAGCCAAATCTTGCAGCCCACAAGGAGAGACAAACCCTTAAATATTGTCTTCCTGTTCCTTACAAAAATGCTCAGATGTCTGGTAGATGGTGAGTTTAATTCAGAAAAAAACACTGCAACTGACTTCAGTCACAAATATCATATACTGATATTTGCAGACCTCAAAGCAATTATGAGAAGTGAAAAATTCAACTCAGTAAAACAATTCCTTTGAGGATGCCACATTAAAAATGAAAAATATCTTAAAATTTAACAAAACATATTATTGGACTGTAATCACCCCTCTAAAAAGTAGAAAATCTGCCAGGTGGCAAGGACTTCAACTTTGTAATGAAGTTTCCAGTTCAGCTTTATTTTCAGATCTGTGAGTAGCTGCATCTCCTCCAAAACTACTGATTTCTAGTCTTTAACATCTTATAGCTCAACTTCTGCTCACTGGAAACATGAGAGTTACTTATATTTTCAATAAGACATCACGGAAAAATGCCAAGTGATAGCTTCAGAAGTCAACAGAGTGGAAGCAGAGATTAACACAGGATGACTCACTTGATCTGTATGAGCACCCAGTAAACCATTCCCCTTCTTCAACTGTTTGTACCCTTCCTATCGCTGCTCCCCTCCTTCCTTCTTTCTACCCACTCCTCCTTCCCTCCCATGGTTTCCATCACCCCACCCTCCCTTTGATTTAATCCCTCATTCTCTACGCCCCTTTGCTCCACTTCATGCCCCGCGTGAATCCAGACCTCCCATGCCTGAACCTGGAGTGAAAAGCCTATAATAAAAATCAAGTCACTGGAGTTAATTGCCTGTGATTTATTATTTTTTTTTTTGCTGCAGAAGTTTACAATTTATCCCAGAAGTTAGATTTCCCCCCTGATAGTTGAATGCTTGCCTTGCACAGGGGAAGGAGAGAGACTGCCTGCCTATAAAGAATGGGGTAGGAGAACTCTGCTGAACCCTCCCACTCCCCCAGCACATAACATTGCACTGAGAATACAAGGCTGTTGATGGGAGTATTCAGTCTGGCAAACGATAAATCACATTGCTGGTACAATAGGCAGACATGTCCTCCATGAAGGAGCATGCCTGCCAAGTGTGAATCTGCCCCCACATCATGCTCACCACTCAAGAGCTTAGCTCCTAATAGTCCAAGGGCAGCAAAAATATCAGTGAGTGCTGCCCAGGTGGCAGAGTAGTCACCTCAGCTTCAGTGTCTGCTCCCAGAATAGATATTTTTGTTTTATTCAGTGCCATAATAAGTGGCTTTCATTGGTTCAGCCTTTCTTGAAATGCAAATCTCTAATGTCCTTCCTCTCCAGCCAGCACCTCTGGCTATATTGCTGTCTGTGCCAGGGAAGCTGCAAAGAGCAAGGGGACAGGGAGGAAGGTGGGCACACTCATCCCTCAGACATGCCTTCTGTCTTCTTATAGACACTTTCAATTTCTGTTGGTTGACCCTTCCCCAGTGTCCTCCTTCCCAGCTTCCTCCAACTGTCCTGCTGTTGCCAGTGGCAAGTCTTAGCCACTGTCTGGAGAAACAGCAGCTGGTGGGAACTAGTCTCTCTCCAGTATTACAGGAGTCACCCCTGAGGCAGGTTCCCATCCCATATGGGCCTTATTAGAGCTGCTGTATTGCTCATTTACAGCCAAAAGACCAGTAGCATCCTGCCCACCAGTGAGAGGGCTGTAGTTTGAAAGCCAGGATCCATACGGATATTCCCTGAGCCCTCAGAAGTTGCTAACTCTTTTCCTCATAGAGGCGCAGATTAAGCTGGAAGGTGGATAACTCACACATTAGTGGTTAAATCAGTCTCTGGCAGAGATGGGAGGTGTGAAATAAGAGATATTAATGCTCTCAGGCAAAGGAGAGAGCTGGAGTTCTGGGGCAACTCTGTAAAAGAAGTGATGATGCCACACCAACCACACCATGACTTAAGTGGAAAGAGTAGCTTCCAAGACTGTCCCTGCTGGTGTGTGAGACAGAGAGACTTTGGGACCTCCTGCAGCAGACCATCAAAGACACTTCAACAGAGAAACTCTTGTTTCTGAATTCTGATGCATCATGGTTTAACCCAATATGCAGCTAAACACCACGCAACCAAAGTTTTAATACAGTATGCATACTCTTAAGACCTCTCTAAGTGTCTTTCAAAAATCACCAGTCACCAAATCATTCAGTTCTGAGAACATGGTCAGAAAATAGCAAGCTATAGGAGTTTATTATTGCATGGAGATTTGGTGAGAGAATGAAAATTAAGGAGTGTGGAAATGAAGGGCGAATGCTGCTCCGTAGGGAGTAACGTGGAAATAAATGGAATTTTCCCAATTACTTCCCTTCCCTCTTAGCTGCCCTCAGGGAAGTAGTTTAGGAAGGACTGCGTCTCCTGAACTGCTGAGACTAGCACCTGCAGAACTGCACTTTTAAGTGTGAGGTTCTTGACTATTTTACTCCTCTTTCACAGGTATAGTTTTATCAGTAAGAGTAAAGCACAATATAAATTTTGATGTCAGTTGCTTTCTCTATACAAAAGACTCTAAGAAATAGAGCTGAAAACTGTACTGAACTTTTGCTTTGCTCAGAAAAAATAAAATGAATAGAGGGGTGCATGAATGCATGGACTGATGGGTAGACAGATGCACTAAACATTTCACCCTGTACTTGAAAGCTAATGGAAAACACATTTTGTGGCTTTGACAAATTAACAGAGCAGAGCAAGCTAGTTTTATATATCACAATCTTATTATTTCCTGTTATTTTAGTGAGTTTTGGCTTGGAAAACAAACAGACTTGTGCACAGATGAGTAATGTGTTTAGCTTTAGATTTGGCCAGAAAAGAAAATCCTGGACAATCTTCTTACTTGGATGGAAATAACGTATGTTACTCTGATATTACTCACTGGGATTCAGTTCTGTTGCTGCTTTTATAGCTGATTGCAGTGTGCTAATATGATAGGGCTAAATCTCAAAAGATTCAGTGAAGTCAGTGGGAGTTTTGACTGAGTAAAATGTAGATGATATCTGAGGAAGGATGTTAGGACTTGGTTTGACACAAGATTTTTACCAGCACTGTAAAACCTTTAAGCCCTGAAAAAAAAGAGAAATATTTTGGAAGAGTCCTAAACACTCTGTGACTGAGACAGTTTCTGGAGCGCAGGCAGGGACTGAGGAAAACAGCTGTACAACTCTCTTCCAGTACCCCAACCAAGTCACAGTGCAAAGGGCATTGCAAGGACAGAGTAGAGAACAGTATGTCAGAAATAAAGTTGTAGCACACAGCACAGATCCTAGGCAAGCTCTTAGGTGTGCAGGGTAGCATGCAAAAGACAATCTATATCAGATCCAATTGTCTTCCTCATGCTGGCCTCTCTACATTGCTTAGGAAAAGAGGGAAGATCTATGGAAGATCAGTAGTTCCACATTCCAGAAGAAAGGATCAGCTCACTTCAACTGAAATTTCTGTAAATAAGAAGCAGAAACTCATGCCTTAGGTTTTGTGGGTTTAATGATTATCCTACTGTAGAAGAAGGTATTGTTCTGACTGGGCTAAAACACCTGGGCCTGACTCCCACTTACACCAAAGCCTTTTTGCAGTGTAAAAGCTCTGCTCATCAGGATAAAGCCAAGCTCATAGTTTCATTGGATTATACAATGGTCTCAGTTGCTATTTATCTACTTTTTAAGTAGTTCCATTTTTCAATAGATTTCAGGCCTGTGTAGCCAGAAGATTTGAACTGTATGGATTTTAAACCAGCATACCAACAAATAGAACATTTACTATTTTTAACCTCTCTATTTTTAATCTAATCTCATGAATCATTAGGTTCTGTCTCTGGGGTTTTGAAGGGCTGGGATTCACAACACTTCCCAGCTCCAGGGGATGAGAACTATTCAGTGTTGTCCTCTCCTTGAAACTTCCATTAAGTATAGAGTATACTGCTATGACAGCTTTGTAATCAGAACTTATGAGAAGCTGGCTGGAGCCACAGATGTTACGTATGATAAAATAGTCACCTGAACGTACAACTTCTAGCCTTTTTCAGACATTAATCTGGTTTGGGTGTTGGCCAGTTGGGCATTTTTGAGGCACTCTTTTTAATCAGCAGTATTCTACATTTTCTTCAGCCTTTCACAAATCATATATATATACTTAACACACATACAGCACAGTTAAAAAACATAATTCAGGTAGCCTGGTATGAATATCTTAAAGTATTGACATGAAGCCCTTGCATGCTTCTGACCTGTACATCTTCCTGAAGAACAAGATTGGCTCACTGGCATACATCAGCATATACACACACATTTTTCACATTGAGGAGAGTCAAACACTGGAACAGGTTTCACAGAGATACTGCACAGCTTCCATCTTCAGGGGCTTTCAAGACCCAGCTGGGTAAAGCTCTGAGTAACCTGGTCTGGTCTCACGGCTGACGTGGCTTGAAGCAGAAGGCTGAACTGTAAACTTCCTGACATCCCTTCCAGCCTCAGTTATCATGTAATCCTAGGATTCTAGGACTATGCAGTAAAGATGTGTGTATATATATATATATATATATATACATAAAAATTTATTCAGTTCATTTGGAATTTTTGCTATCAAATATTAGATAGTCTTCACACTGCCACGTTGTAAGTCCTGGTTGTGTAAGCCAATGAAATAAATACAAAATCCTAGGGTTTTTTTATGGCGTTTGCGATAATTTTAACTTTTCAAATTAACAATGCATGGAGTGTAAATATTTTTACAAAAAATGTGTTAAAAAATATACGTTAAGGCTATCTTTTTCCCTCTGAAATGCATAGGGAAAATATTTCAGTCTTTCCAGTTACCATAATCGCGAGTTCACGCTTTATATGACTAAGGATGCTTTTAGAGTAGAGTAGTACCTGTTCACACACAGAAGGGTAAAAGTAGGGGATATAAACCAGAGAGATAAACCAGGACAGAGAAAATAATGGTGAATGCAAAAGAAAAGAAACAACATCTGGTGAAATATTTCCTCAGTTAAATAGTGTGCATTGCTGTCCTGAGAGTCTCTGTTGCCAGCTTTAGACATCAATAGCATACAACTCCCACTGATACCCTTACAGAAGACATTTCATTCCTTTTGCAATATTTTTACTGTATTCCCCACTTTTCTCTGGTTCATCTTCCTTCCTCCTTTTGTTCCTTTCCACAGTCCTATAAGGAAAGGATTTTTCTCCCCTCCTCAGTTTACAACTTCTCAGAGTTCACACCCTTTTCATCCTCTCTCTCAAGAGCTCTGGCAGTGACCTTTCCAGAAAAAATAAACTTTCAGATTGCATAGTGATTAAAGAGATTATCCACATTAAGCATTCCCGTTGTGAGCATGAACATAACAAAAGCTCATTTAAGAAACTCAAGCACTCTGCTGTAACTGGCAGAGGTATCAGCCTACCTACTACAAAAGTGAACCTCTTACTCCTCTGCTAGATTTAATCAACTATTTGTGTATGTCATCTCACCAAGACACCCTTTTGCTTCCCGAGGTTTGTAAGAGTCAGAAATGCTGCTGCTAAAACACCCAAACAATTGTATTCCTTTCTGGTTTTTCTTCAGATTTTCTATCTGCTTTCCCTGTGCTTAGCCTATTTGAGATCCTATTAATAATTAAAGCTCACAACTACTCTTACAAGGTAGAAAAGCATTCATGAAAATGTCTGAAAGCAAACTGAAATGTCTGCTCTTTCTTCAGAATATTTCTCTCTGTCCCCACCTCCTGACTATAGGCATTAAAAAGACATGGCATGAGGCAGAACCAGAAGAAAAGTTCATTTACTAGGAGATTTTACTTCCTGATTTATATAAGTCATAAATCTCTTTTACATGACCACCACCCCCTTTTTCCAACCAAGTATTCTGTTGTCTCAACAAATTATCTGCAGGGTACCATTTGTCCAATAACTTGTCTCTAAGATAAATATTTTGACATTTTTCCTCCTTTCAGGAAACACATGCAATGAGGTGTTTTCAATTAAGGCTAAAGAGTTTGCTGAAGATTTGGGAGATGCTTTTGAAGTTGGGAAAAAAAAATCAGTTGACAACTCTGATCACTTCAGCATGGCAGCAGGAATTACAAATGCAAGAAACCATGTGATTGCCTGTTACTGCTGTCTCCAAATGCAAGTGTCATACTGAAGTCTTCCCTCTGTTCCTCTAACATTCCTCAGTGAAAACACTCATTAGGTTCATTTATAAGACAGATTTAATAGGAATATGTCACCTGAAACTAAAGATGAGTTCTCTCTACCATACGTTCTCTCTGACTTTCAGATTCAGTTCTTGTTGTCTTTATTTTTTTATATACAGAAAATCATGTCCTTGCATTATAGGAAGTACTACTAGCAGCATAACTGGTGAACACAGTCATATAGGAATCAATGAAATATGACAAAAAGTATCAGAGTCCTTTCTGGACTTTTCCTTGAACACTAAAAAAACCTCTTACACCTCAAGATCTGGTTTTATTTTGGCTATGTATTACTGAAGAAACAAAAGGCCATACATATCCAAAACGATCTTGAAGAAAGAGATGACCCTGATGGAATGCAGTAGCTGCCACAGCTGTATTTCAGCATACACTGTACAATAAAATGATACATCATGGGAAAGTTTACATCTCTTATGTTTTCTTGTAGAACTACTTCTTTATCTGCTGCTTGGAGAGATTCAACTTGTCTTTTAAATACATAATCAAGTCAGAGAATTAATTTATTTACAAGTCTGTGATTTTTTTCAGCACACTGGAGAAAAGTTTAGTAACACGAAAGAGGTTTATAACAGCTACAAACGCCTTAGGTTTGTCTAAAGCAAGAATCTTCATTTCAGATATCCAGTATTTAGGGTCTTTTCCAAAGTGCTTAACATCAAGGCTTGCTTCAGACTGAGTCCTCATTCCGCAAAACATCAGAAGGACCTAAATACCAGCGTGAAGGAATGTGAACTATTTTCTTCAAATGGGATACACAGGAAAAAAAAAGTGTTCTCTGTATAGCTGAGATATACATCTATTCCATATATAATGCAAGGCTCTATTCTAATACAGTCCCTATGTGAATGTGGTGAAGCAGTTTGGTCTACCTGTTCTTTGATTTTCTGTCTAGAAGTATTCATAACATTGCTATCCTACCTCCTGAGATATTATGAAAGCTGTTACGGTTTGAGTGAAATAACAAGACTTGTGGATTGGAAAAGGCAAAATAACTTTAACTAATGAAAAGCAGTAACAGGAGACAAATATATATAAATATAGATGAAGAGCCAGCACCAAGATCGAAATCTCCTGCTCTCCCTTCCAGTCACTATGTTACCATAGTCGAACTTGGGGGAGGGGGAAGCTGGACCTCAGAGGCTAGACTCAGAAGTGAGAAGCAGCAAAGGTGAGCACAAAGCAGAATTGCAAGGGGAGCAAAGACAAGGGAACAGAGGGAACTGCCCCTTAAATTTACACTGAGCATGATGTGTATGAAATGGAATACATGGTCAGTTTGGGGTCACCTGTCTTGTCTGTTCCTTCCCTGTGGGTGCAGGTTCTCACCCTGCACCCCCCTCACTTCCCAGTGGAATTATAAAGGGTTTACATTCCAATCTTTAGCTGTAACCCAAACATTTAGGCCTAAGCTACTAGAAGCTGCAGGGTTTTGAAAACATACTGCCAGCTTTCAGAGAAATGCAGTCACTTTTAAAGGAATCTTGGCTAGAAGCAATACCACCTTAACAGAATCAATTCTGCTCTAGCCCGAACTAGGACAAAAGCATAATCAGTAATTCATTCTGGGGTGCTCCAATATTATGGGTATGGAGTCAGGTATACATTCTAGCACAGATAGATCAAATTAATGTGCAAATACCAAGTATATGCAGTAAAATTCCAGGATGTGATCCTCCCAATTTATGGCAAGACATGATTGTTTTGGTTAGTAATAACAGGATAGCAAAATAAGACCATTATGTTGTGTGTTGCTGATAGCAATCCAAAGATTTTCACAGAATTTAAGAAAACAAGAAGTTTGTGTTTTCGGGTGAAATATTAAAAGGAACAAAAATAAGTCTCTGAGTGGAGAAATACAAGCAGATGGAAAAACTATTATACAAATGCATGATTCATAGTTTTCCTAAGGAAATAATTTGACCTGAAAAATCTAAAACTGGAATTTGGCCTCAACAGAGATGCATGCCAAAGGCCTGATCCTTACTTTATTGAAATGTTCTTTAAAATTGCACAAAGAATCCCATTATTTAGAGGTTTGTAAGATCTCCATTCAGCTGCCTTGCTCACTTGGCTGAAGTTACAGTGCCATCTACTGTAGCAGATAGTTCAGAGATACTATACAATTTTCCTGTCCTGAAATTTTCAATTACTTTCCACTGTCTCTGTAATCAAATCAAGCTATGAATTTTGAAGCACTCAAAGTAGTATCAAAAAAGTATATAAATATAAGGGACATCCAGAGTAAAAACGACATAGTTAGAATGTGTTATTAGGAAACCAGATAGATGTACAAACTACTTTTTGAGGGTATATAACTTTGCTTTGGAGTTTAGGACAGCCAAAACTGCCAGTCTTTGAACACTGAAGTTAAAATGAAGTTCTCCTGCTACTGGGTTTTCCTATACCTGTCAGGCCTGGAGTTTTCACAGCTTCTTTTGAAACATCTGAGAGCGCAGCTGCCGAAGAAGATATCCTAAGAGATGAACCATCCTGCTGCAAGAGGGATTTTTTTTTCTGTACTCTGCTCTATTAAATGCACTCTCTGCTAACCTTAATCCCATATCTTGAATAGATTTGAATTTTGTGCCCATATGCTAAAGCAGGGATGTAAAGTTGGACATTTCCATACCCATCCTCCCCAAATGCCCCAATGTGATAAGCATATGGAAAGTATCACAGGATACTGACATTGAGATCTCAGAAACAGAACTAGGGCTGGAAACCTTGCTGTTTTGTAGACAACTAAAACATGGTGCAAGGAGAGACAGTAATAAGAGGTGGTTCCCCTGATTCAAGCAATGTGAAGACACATATAAAGGAGTCTTCAGAGAGCCTTCTGGCACGCTGGTAACACGACTTGGACATAACTGATTCTCAGGAATCAGCTGAATGGATTTGCAGCTCGTGTTCATGGTGCAGATGTAGTCTGGACAGGCCTGCAGAGCAATCAGTGACATAAAATCACCTCCTTTTTTCTACAGGATTGTTAGACCAGAAGTACTTATGTTCCAGAGACCCTCTACACTGATGAAAATGTTGTCATGCATCACAAGCCACTCTGAAGAAAAAGATGCTAGCACTATTTCTCTATCAGGCTTTAGTTTTCTAAATGCAAAGAAATATTCACTCAAAAGAGTGAGTGAGCTTTTGTAGCCTATGATTTCTGTTCATACTCTTGACAACATCCACTAATTTACTGAACCTACAGCCAAATAGCTGTAGGAAAAACTCATATTTTCCTCAAAATTTTACAGCAGCTTCCAAGCAAAGCCAGGAAGATTCACATCTAAAATGTACCTGGGTGCATCACTGAACATTAAATTCAATACAAGACTATGCCACTTTATGTCTTAGACTGATGGGGCTCTTTGCTATCCCCTTTTCAAAAAAGCCTGTCCTTTCTGCAGATTCCTCAGACCCTTTTGCAGCTAACAGTTGCACTGCAAAGGCATTGGAGATTTACAGCTGGTTAATTCCCTCCTTCCAGTGAACTGCATTGTATGCTGTTCTCTTTTTTCCTTGTGTTGTGAATGGTTCCCCTGCTGGAATTTTTATTGAGCAATGGAAAACAAACCTTGAAGAAACACATGATATTGTAGTTCACCGAGAGGTCATCTCACATAAAGACTAGTGCAAGTCAGTTGTGTCCCAGATGGGGCTTTTTAAGAATTTAATTCTGTATCAGCTTGTTGAGTTTGACACGGAGTGTTTTAGTAAGCCCATGTGAAAACACTCTACAGTTTGAAGGCACTCTTCTCTAAGAGTCCTTTGTTCAACACTACAATATAGCACACATAGCTGATAAAATGACTGTTTTTCACTGGGTATGGCATCAGAACTTCTGGAAAAAACAAACACCTTTAACAAACTGAAAGATGGGCTAAGGTGCTAAGCAAGGCAGTAGTTTCACAATTGTTTGGAACTGGTATAAACCAGAATTGTCACTGAAAGAGGTCACCCTGTCTTTTCCTGACCCTTGTGTGCGTGGCCCTCGCCACTCCTATCTGCTCACACAAAAGCTCATACAGACTCTTGTTAGTTTTATTCTTTTTGCCATGGTATTTTTAGGCCACTGCTCTGACCTAGTTCACCATGGTCTACATGGGTTATGACTTTATGGCTAATTAAAAGAGTGCCAAGCAATGTAGAGGGACTTACAGCTACTCTTTTTCACAGATGGTCATCTCTGGAGAACAGATTCTTCCTCCCCACAAAAACACCTGGTCCTTGGTCTTCTACAGAACACATATAGTGTCATTGTGGCCCTAAGACATAATTACTCTTCTGTGTGTGTTTTTTCAGTTCAAAGAGTCTGAAAGAATGGGATGGCCATGTTGCAGCTTACCAAGAGAGAGTTTTTATTGCCTAAAGTAGTGGGTATGTGTCACGTGCTCTGTGATAACATGAGCCAAGTGGGGGTTGATGAGGAAGGAATAAATTTGGGGAACTGTGTAAGGACAGAGGGACCTAGGAGTAGGAAAGTCTCATTTGTCTTGCCCCTGCAGGGGAATCCTGGAGTAAACTATCATGAACCTGCACAGGCACAGAGGGGAGGTGTAGGCCAGAGAAGGAGGGGTTGCAGAATGACAGCTACCCTTCTTACATTGGCAGTGTCTGCTTCAAGTGTCTGGAGGACACTGGTCGTTGAAGTACACAGTGAATCTTACAGCAGTGATGTGACTAGTTTCTGTCTTTAAAAGTTGTTGCAGTTTATCTGTGAAATTATATGATAGTGATACTGAATCTTAACATGCTCAAGTCTGGGGCAGTAAATATAATTTGGAGTGTGTGCCAGGAGATAGCAATATTGATATCCCTGGTGAAAGAAAAAAATATTGAGTTTTTCTTCAGAGCCATTAATTTTCAGTTGCCATAGAAACAGCTACTAGAGCCATTTTATATCTGGCTGACAAACCCCATGTTTTCTCATCTTGCTTTCCTACTTTCTCTTATTTTTTCTTTCTTACCCGATTTTAATTTAAATGTAAAATATCTGACAGAAACATAACTTCTACCTGAAGCACAAATTTATTTTTGTCCATGGAATTCTCTATTGCTCCTCACACACATGTGCTCAGTTAACAGTAAAAATATCTATTTCTAGTTAAAATCCAATCAAACAAAAGGAATAAAGACACACACATAAAACAAAATCAGTTATAGATACTTTCCCTTTCATTTTCTGTTGCAATAAAGTGACTATCAGATAAACATTAGGGTGATATCTCCTTTCTAAAGAATCTAATATAAATTCTCATTTATTCTCCTGCTTTGTTCAGTCATCCCAGAGAAGTTACACAAACAGATATAGAACTTTGTGTTTATTTACTTGCATTTCAAATGAGTAAAATGATATGATTTTTTGTGATTGTCTTCATTCATTGAGGCATTGTTCCAATATTTATGAAATTTTCTATGGGTTTTTTTTTTTTGCTTTAGCGATATCGTATCATCTCACACCCTCAGAAAGAGAAAATCTTACACGAGGAGGCACCCAGCAGGGCTTGCATGAGTCCCATCCCCCGCGACAGAAAAGCCCCGACAATTACGTTGCAGCACACCCCTTAGGGGGAGGGACCAGCATCGCCGGCACCTGCCCCAGCGGTTGCCTCACACGTTAACGTGCCGCAAGCCCGCTGCCTAACATGGCGGCACAGATAATGGCAGAGGAGCAGCGAGGCTTGGGGGCGGGAAGTGAGAACCGGCCCTCGCTGACAGGGAGCGGAAAGCGCGGCAGTGCGGTCCCACCAGGGCTGAGCAGGACAGCACTGCCCCCTCCCTACCTCAGGCAGGCGCCACTTCTGCAGCTGCCGGAAGTCCTCCGCACTTGCGCGGATGTGACGGCTCCTGCTCCGCCCTCCTTCTTTCTTTCTCACTCCCTCCTCCCCTCTTTCCCTCCCTCTGTTCGTCCCTTCCCCCCTCCCGGCGGCGGTACCGGAGTCGGGCGCGGCTGGCGGCAGCCGAGACGCGGCCGGGCAGGATCATGGCGGACGGCGTGGACCACATTGACATCTACGCCGATGTGGGCGAGGAATTCAACCAGGTACGTGCGACTGGCGGGCGCAGCGCGGCCCCTCCCTTCCTTTCCTTTCCCTTCTCTCGCCCGCCTTCGCCGCCGCGCCGCCTGCAGGGCCCTCAGCGCGGCGACTAGGCCGCGCCGCCGCCGCCGCCATTGTTAGGCCGTCTCCGCTGCCGGGCTTTCCCACCGCCTAGTGCGCGGATTTACCCAGGAACAGGGCAGCGGCAGGCCGCGCCTCCGGCCCAGCCCGGCCCTGCGCTTCCCTGCCCACGGGGGCTATCTGGATCCGGCTAGGTAGGGAGCGCCGCGCTGCTGAGCCGCTGTCTGTGAGGAGAAGCCGCTGGCGGGCAGGGCGGGAGAGAGAGCGCGCGGCGCACCGGCAGCGAGCGCCTGCCCTCGTTCTCTCCCTTCTCAAGTGCCCGCGCAGGAGCGGTTCCAGATCCCTCTCCCGCCCCGGATCGGAGGAGGCTGTAGGGAACGGGACCCTCCCGGATGCGGTGGGGAGAGGAGCTCCTTCCCGGTGGCGGAGGGGAAATACTGCCATTGTTCACAGATGAATAAAAAAGCCATCGAGCGGTAACAGTTTCTCGGCCGCCCTTTGCGGGGGAGGCAGAACTAGTGCAGCTTTATTCAGCAGCACTGGATAAACTGTCTTCCTTTTTTAAATTTTTTTTTTATTCGTTATCCTTTCCTAATGGTTAAAAAAGTCACACAGCTCATCTTTAGAGGAAGAGCTTTGTTTTCGTGAGGAAGTGTGGATGAAACAAACAGAACGTCCCTGTATTCCGAACGGTCCACTCTTCCTTTTTTACGCCTCGTCCTTCCCAGAAAGCTGTGTGCCTACTTTCCAACCGAAACTTGGATGTTCCTATCAGTTTTGTGTGCCATCTGACCTGTTTGGGACTCTTGCGCTTGTCCAGGTTGTGTTGCCCCGGATGACATTGTTCCTGCCCTAGCGCATAAATAACGGAGACTTGCACTTTCACGCGTTTACTGCACTGACTGAGTGATGCTCAGTTGCATGCCTGTCTGCCCTGCAGAGAACTGAGAAACGAGTAGTAGGTTATGGAAGTCGCAAGTAATTTGGATAACTTATAACTGTCTCGGGAAACTTTCATTCTTTAGGTATTTGTTGATAAAGTAATTCAGATGATTAGTAATTGCATAAAAGTATGCTATAAAAGAATGCCATACTAGGGAGCAAACGATGATGATGAAGACGACTGATTTGCTCTACCTATGAAGGTTTCCCACAGTTGAAGACCCATTATATGAGTTTAAATAGGAGTGAGCCTAGGACAAGTACCATTTAGTGTAGGAGTACATCTCTTTAAGTTATTAAAGAAACTTGATTTTGTTTTGGTCACGTCCAGGTAAAGCACTGATAACAAATCAAGTTTTTCAGAAAAAACTATTTTGAATCCAGTAGTGTTTGTGTATATTAATGTGTGCAGAAGCCCTCAGAGTAGAATAGTTCTGTGCTGTATTAGAGTGCAGACAGATACTGCTAGAACAGAAGTGATGGGGATGATCTGTTGTATTCATATGGTCCTGGTCTACCTAGTTTGTGGCTAGTATTGGAATTCCGTGTAGCCATTTCTGCAAGGAAGGATGATGGTACAGATGAAGAGGGTCTTGTGATCATTTGTTTTAGGTTATTCCAGCAGTCAGGAGACACTTCTGCTCTTTTCACTGTATTCACTCCAGTTACTCTTCTGCTGGGGCTGCATTTCTGCAGTCTTCTCCCTCAGTTTGTGAACTGGAGCTCATCAAACCCATGTCAGTGTTGCCTCTTGCTCTTTCATTAACTTATGTCATAACTGTATTATTTGTCTTTTGACTTACAACTTCAGTTAATTTGGCTTTAAAAAGTGTGCATTCCTTTTTTTTTTTTTTGAGGACTTGTTTGCCTCATTTTCCCTTTTGTTCTTCTAAGCTGGCTTCCCCATCCAGTGGTCATTCGTATTTATTTGAAGTTGTGTTTTGAGGCAAGAGCCTCATAATACTTCCTGCAAACATTGCTTGTGACCTGTAAGAAGTAGATATTGCATGACATATTTTACTTTAACCATCTTACTTTAACACATCTTGCTTTCTCTGCTACATGAGAGCTCAGTTACGTGCATGCAAATGGCTAAGGTTGGCTTTCTCTTGGTGGCAGAAGACTGTAGGAAGTTTAGGGGTGTTATAGCAAATACTAGGATGTGGTTTTGTTCACAAAGCCATAGAGTATCCGTGGAAAATACTGAGGTAATGAGGAGCCTGTGCATGATGCCACCCTAGGGCTGACTTGGGGTTACCTGCAACTTTGGCCAGCAAACTATGTTACTTTTCTGCAGTCATGAAGATGGGACCATGTGTTGTCAAGTTCTCTGATGTTCTGATTAGCTTTGCATTTCTCAAGGTTGGTTTTTTCTTTTTTTTTTTCCAAATATATGCATGCGCATAATTAAACAGTGAAAAACTGTTTTTGTTATATATTTGTATACATAAAAAAATCACTCTGATCAAGCAGAGGGTACAAAACAATTGAAGACTCTCTTAATGCTGTGGAAAAAGCACTTGCTTTGTTTTTTTTTGAGTATGCTTGCATAGTTGCATTGTGGATAAGTCTAAACGTGCCTCTAGTGTTCTAGTTAGATATTTAAATGCTAACAAATTAGAAATGAAAGAGTTTTGACTTTGTATTTTGTAACTGGATAATAAAAGTTATTTAGATGGAGTAAGTAGCTAATGGGCTAATTATCTGGAAACCTCTATGGCTATGGAATGTGTTAGTTACTCTTGACTTCTTGTCTATAACAGAGAAAAGTGTTTTTGGTATAATAAAAGCCATCACTAAATGACTACCTAAAGGAGATTATTAAAAACAGTGCTTATATCAGGAAGACACTTGTGTCATTATGGGAGGGTTGTCATAAATTTATACTCAGAGAGGCAGAGCTTTCCTGGTCATAACACCCACAAGCTGGCAGACCTGTGTTTATTATAAAACGTATATAGAGTATCTTATTGCATATGTATTTCCTCAGTTCTGTTGCTCTGCTGAAAGGGGACCGAGGGAGAGAAAACTGTTGTATATTTGCAAACATCAAACTACAAAGTGGCCATCTCATCTTGCATCTCTTAGCTTCGCTCCAGTGCAAACAGCAATACTACTGATGTTGAATTCCTACTTTTGACTACTTGTAAACTTTTAGTTACTCTATTTGACAAGGGATCAGATTGCTTAAATTTTAGTTGCATGCCAGTTGTACAGCTGAGAGTGTTTGGGCCTGTGGAGTAAATGTGAATCCTGTAGTCCAAGAAACTTGTCCACTATGGTGGATGTTTCTGCTACAGATAGTGTGGTATTTTAGAAACATCAAAGGCCTGCTTTTCTTTTAAGGTTCCTGTCTGTGTTCAGGCAACTAATTGAAAATAGAAAGATTTTTGCCTTATCTCTTTAACTTGTTATACTTTGGGACCTGCAAACATTTTTTAAAAAGGGAGGATGTTAATGTGTATTTAGAGGTTTTGACCCACATATACTGTAACTTGAATGAGAAGTGATAAGGGAGAAGCTGGATAATTTGCTCTTTCTTGACTGATTTTTTTTTTCTTCTCAGAAACAATAGCAATTTTTTTTTCCATGAAGTTTTATTTCCAAAGCAGCATTTGCAAAGAGAGCGATCCATTCTCCTCTGCAACTCGGAGGAATATAGCTGTTAAGTTACAAAAAGAACTTTTAATTTGTACTTTCTGGGGCATGACCATGATGTTCCATGTGTTTACGGCTTTCATATTTGACTGTTGCAAAACACTGCAAACTGTAATTAAAATACGAAATATTGAAAGGACTGAGTAACTGGAAATGTAACAGCTAGTCTGACATAAATCTTTTGCATCTTATCTATTCAGTACCCTTTTTTATTCACCCAGCTCCACTTAATAGCACAAAATTTGGAATTTCAGTTCTGGTTTACCAGAGCAAATGATGTAGTATTTCAGACTATGGTCCAGTTAAGACGTGGGCTTTGGAAAGATATTGCTGGTATTGCTGCTCAGTTGCAAAGGGGCCCAGAATAATAATGCGTGGCATGTTTATCCGCAAGATTATGAATATGCCTATAACTGAGCAGAAAATTTTGGTTTTTGTACTTCATAATCTTCTCTTAACTAAGGAAGTTGGAAGAGGTCGAAACAAATTCCTGGTAAAGGGGGAGCATTTGTTTAAGTAGCTAAGACTGGAGGGAACATAACTATATACTTTTTCTTACTCTTCTGCATCTGGGAAAGAAGGATATGTTTAGATAGGTTTCTGTGGAACACATATGAAGGGGAAAGGGTGGTTGGATCTTGTGCAGCAGCAATTGAGACACCTCTCTCCCATCTGCACTTGCAGTTGCTGACTCAGATCATTCTTAATCAGTTAACCACACACCTTGTTGACAGACTGCTAACTGAATGAATTCCATGCTGACTGCCAAACCAGCATGATGCAAGAAGAGATTATGGTGAACATCAGGTTTTCTGTTGTGTCTTTATTGATTTAAATTAAGGCACTGATGCTATCAGGCACTTCGGGCCCTCCCCTGCCCCCCAAGGTACATGCAGACTCTGCTACCCTCATAATTCTCTCCCTCCTTTGGTGGTGACCTGAAAGCCTTTGTGATAGAAACAGGAGTTACTTGCCACTAGGGAAGTGCAGCAGAGCTGCCTAGTCTTGGCAAGATAGATTAGTGTACATCTGCAGTACGACTGCTGGCTGCCTGTTTGGGTCTGTCTACCAAGACTAAATGGTACTTCTCTGAAGTCATCCAGTTGACTGGAATTTAGCAGAAAGTTTCCTTAATTGCCTCGTAACATCACTAATCTTGCTGTAAGATGTCATGTTTAGTGCTTTCACTGTACTTTCTTTAACTATGATAATAGGAGGGATCAAACTGAGATGGAGAACTAAACAGACTAGGTGAAAACGCAAAAGCCTTACTTAATTTAATGATGATAAACTTAAATAAAAAATTTTTGCTCGTGTCTGCCCTCTTCTGGGAGTCAGGCTTGTGGGATCTTTGGATTTCTGTTTATATTACATGGGGTAAAGTGTTGCAAAACTGTGGCCAGTGGTACTTTTTTGTAGTTTTTATTTTCCCCTCTCAGTTTAGAATATAGTAGAAGTCATAAGAATTCTATGTACTTTAATGTGGATGAGACTGAGGGTTGGCTTTTCAGCACGGATGTTGTTTGTGTTGGATCAGGCTTACCATGTCTGTGGAACACAGCAGCTATCACAGCATTTTGTTTCAAGTAAGTTTTAAGAGTGTTTAATGTCAAATATAATCTTTTATGTCTTTTGTGTTTTAGGAAGCTGAATATGGTGGGCATGATCAGATTGATTTATATGACGATGTAATTTCTCCATCTGCGAATAATGGAGATGCCCCAGAAGATCGTGATTACATGGATTCTCTCCCACCATCTGTTGGAGATGACGTAGGTAAAGGAGCTGCACCAAATGTTGTCTATACATATACTGGAAAAAGAATTGCCTTGTACATTGGAAATCTTACTTGGGTAAGTATCCTATTACTATTAGGTGTAGCCAGGAATTTAAAAATTATGAACATAATTCTTTGTAAATATTTTTTGCTTAAAAATTATATGAAATATTAAGAATACAGCAAGGCAAGTGGGTTTTTGATTATTTTTTTTTCCTTTTACCTGAAAATTAATGAGCCTGCCTGGAACTATGTTGATGTCTTAAAAAAATAGAGGAAATCTTCAGTAAATAATTAAAATTTTCTCCTGTGTTTTAAGTGTTTTGAAAGGGGTATTTGTGCTACCCCCTTCTAAAGGTTTTCAGAGAACTGAATGATGAGAGGAGCTCTTACACTATCAAATACTTTATGCCTGCAGATATTTTAAGGCTACTTGTATAAACCTATCTTTTAGTAATCCGTTGCTGAGTTTTTTGACTTGTAAGGTTCTCTGGTATTTTCTTGAAATTATTTTTCACCGTTTTCCAGGGCCTTTTTCCATGGCCATGACTCTTGAAACAAAACTGTTTTCAGGTATTTGCCTTGAGGCTTACTCCTCCTGTCCTAGGAGTAACAGGTTTGGGATAAGTCACTGAACTGCAGTTGCCCTTAAGACAATTACTTTTGTTAGCATTAAATAATTTTAATATCAATTGCAGTTAAGCAAACAAAAGTGCAAGAGCAAGTCAGTAGTTGAATTAACTGGAGTTTGTATCTCTTTACCTGAAATCAAATCCTTCCAAGTCCATGCAAAAGTTCTCATTCACGGTTTTTTTTCCCCATCTGATTATTTTCTTACTAGTACTAAACTTGGAAAAGAATGCTTTATGGGTGCTTGGGTAAGTAAAGGAGCAATTGACTTAACAGTTGTACCATTCTAAAATGTATCACAGCATTATAGAATGATTTGGGTTGGAAGAGACCTTAAAGATCATCTAGTTCCAACCCCCCTCCCATAGTCAGGGTCAGATCTGGTGGAAGGATGTAGTGGAAGCGATGAGAACCCTTCTTTTGTTTGTAAATCCTGCTATTATGCAAATAATATGTAGTTCACTAATATGAATGGAATCGGTAAAATGCACATAAAAAATAACTCATCGAGGTCAAACATGTCTGTTCCTAAAGTAGGTGGCCCAGTGCACAGCAGTTTGTATCTCTTACTCATTATTTGGCTTCACAGATGAAGTTATCCACAAAAAGTGCATTTATTTACTTCAGCATTGCTATTGTGCTTTTTTCTTTATGCATAACTCTCAGGAAAGTAATTTGTTGACTTTTTAAAAGAAGTCTTGATTTGAGAGAGATCAAATACATAGTTCAGAGTTTTGACAGGCTGCTCTGCACTTCCCATGTGAAATTTAATGAGGTGATAGAGTTACAGAAGTAGGAAAACCCCCATAATATCAGTGTATTTGTGGTTCTTTGGATAGAAGTAAAATTTTAAAATGTTACATAGTAAATAATAGGAAATTACAGCAAGTAGGTTTGGTTAAGTGGGAGTAGCTTTTTCTGACCATAGTTTCTGTACCATAATCCCTTCTTTTGTCTGTAAATCCTGCTGGGTTTGTGCAAATAGTATGTAGTTCACTGAACTCGTGAGTCAAAGCTCTCATGAAGAGCATCTAGTTAATACAGCGTTTAAATTAACTTCTGTGTGGAAATAATAGTATTGGAGGAGGAAAGTAACAGTTCCTTAATAGTTCAGCTGAAGTAAAGTTACTCATACTTTTTTTTTTTGTTGTTGTTACTACTGTAGCTGGTATCCTGCATGTAGGAGTTGATGCAATGTAGCTTATCGGAAAGTGTGTGTAATTTTAAAATTAGTTTTCTGAGAATTGTAAAATATAAATGACTGCTTTTCAAAAGTTAGAAAATATTGACAGCGTGAATAAAGTATTATTCTTGACCAATTTCACACCAGAAAAAAAAAGCATGGAAAACTTACTTGTCCTTTTCATGATGTTTTAGATAAGCTTTCATAGTTTAGTGTTAAAAATATTTTTCAGTGGACAACAGATGAAGACTTAACTGAAGCAGTTCATTCACTGGGGGTAAATGATATTTTGGAGATAAAATTTTTTGAAAATCGTGCTAATGGCCAGTCTAAAGGGTAAGAACTTGCCATTTGTTTTTTATGTAAAAGGACTGGGGTTTGGGAGGGTGGAAATGGGGAAAGAGTTCTCAGTTTTCATAACTGCCACTGCGAGCACTGATAGTCTTTGTTAATTGATATCCCAACATAAAAACTAATTATAAAAGTATTATATGATACATATGATGCTTAATTATTTTAATAATTTCATACAGATGACTTACATTTTAGGCATAAATTTTAATGATGGTATTGCATGTCTCATTATTTTGTGAGTTAAATCTTGTGGGCAATCTTCGTTAAGACCCTATTCCCAGATTTCAGTTAATGTGGCAATATTTGCTGTTCCTTGTAGTATACTGTTCTTCCAACGACCATTATTAAATCTTCCTTTGCATGCTTTATTTGCCATTGACTGTTGAAAGTGAGCACTTGAGTCCAGTTTTCACTGGCAACCTAATCTTCCTTGCCTGAATGTGCCTTTCCCTCTCCTTAGCAGTAATGAGCATAGTGAATGCTTAATAATAACTTAATCATGTGAATTCCAGATATCTGACTTTGTTGTGACGTATTTTGATGCATCTTGTATGTGCATTTGCGGTTCTGTATGTCCTACAATGAGTTATTGTATCTATTCTGAAAACTGGACTGACCTGTGAGACCATTTCTGCATTTACTTTTCAAGTATGATTTTACTTGCTTTGTGTAATCTTTTTCCAAGGCATCAGGATATCTAGGAAAAATCTGTGGTGTAAGTTTGTTTTTTGTTTGTTTGTTTTTTTGCTGCTTTCTTTCAGATTTGCCCTTGTGGGTGTGGGATCAGAAGCATCCTCCAAAAAGTTGATGGATTTATTGCCTAAAAGAGAATTGCATGGGCAGAATCCTGTTGTAACTCCATGTAATAAACAGTTTCTGAGTCAATTTGAAATGCAGTCAAGGAAAAGTAAGCCTTTCTCATATACTGTCTTGGAAAAATAGAAGTTTATTCCAAAAGTAGTACTGCAGCTTTTCTCTCAGCATCTGGTAATTTCTGCATGGTTTAAAATAGCTATAAACTACTTCCAGTAAGGTGAATTAAGTTGCACCTTTGTTTAATGGCGATTCTCTAAAGAACTTCAAAAAAAAATTAAAGTAAACTCTTTAATATGCTGAAGATCTGTTGTTTTGGCAAGAGAGAGTACTCACTGAAGAAGGTTGCAGCTTTATGAAACTTACCTTGCAGTTGGAGAAGCTTTCTCATGTTGTTGTGGTTTTAATAGTTTTTAAAAAGGCAGAGCAGCATTAAGAAAATTCAGATTTGTATAAATTGGACTAAATTCTCATGTCTGTGCTTATGATAAAATGAGGAGAGACTCTGTATGATGCTTTCCTCCAGCATCTTGTCTTGTGTCTTCTTTGTGTAAATGTGTTCCTTTGTCCCATGGGCTGCTTTAAAGGAAGGACTGACAAGTCTTCCCAGATGCTATTTCATTAGTATGAGGAGACTGAAACACTGCCATGTTCTAGCACTGAACTTTTTCCTCCCCAAATAGCTTTGGGTTTAGATACCAAGAAGCGAGTTGGTGCTCCTATGGTCATACTTTAGCATTACATGAAATTTAGGACTAAGAGTTGTAAAGCATTAACCTATTTTGACATACATAGTTACACATTTGTTTTTCTCTTGTAGCCACACAGTCTGGTCAGATGTCTGGTGAAGGTAAAGCTGGTCCCCCGGGAGGAAGCTCAAGGGCAGCATTTCCACCTAGTAATAGAGGGCGAGGTCGTTTTCCAGGTGCCATTCCAGGTGGAGATAGGTTCCCTGGACCAGCAGGGCCAGGAGGGCCTCCACCACCTTTTCCAGGTAAAATAATTGCTATATAGAGTTTGTTTCATTTATATTTTCTTGTACTGGTGTGGCCTCCTTATTTGGGAAATTATGAAGATGAAGGCAATTCAGTAATGTATAATCAGCGTTCACAGCTGGGTTGTAGGGTTCAACAGTTTTTCTTTGTTGGTATTCAAACAGGGAATTGTGCTTCCGAAAGTTTGTAGTAATGTAATAACATTTTTAGAGACATTCCTTATAATGGTCATGGTTTTTAAATACAAAAATATTAAGATCATGTCAGCAAATAAGCTTGTCTTTAGTGCAGTGTGGTTCATATTTTCTGATTTGCGTTTTGAGGTGAGAATGCCTGTGTTGCGGAGCATGAAGTAACTCTGTTCCATATAGCATTACAAGTTTGCACATCATCAGCTTTGATTCATGCCCACTGACAGGTCTGTTAGTTGGGACTTAGAATACCACAAATTTGAAGAGGAGTTGTTCTTGTTTAGTCAGGTATCTTGATAGAGGAGAAATCTGTTAAACAGTCAGGCTTACACTGCAGTAACTTCTCATTTCAGCTTAAGAATTTTTAATAAATGTAATTCAGTAGTAGGTTGTCTACTGACAGTCAAAGGGACGTGGTCATATTGAAAAACCACTCATGAGGACCTGAAAGTAGGTTTGGATACTGCATTTACTTCTCCAATATAGCTTCTCCTATATTTTTAATATATGTTATATCTTATGACACATATGAAAGACTAACTGCAGGTATAAGTAGGATGCAGTGTTTTCTAGGGGTTTTTTTATGGTTTGGGGGGTTTTGGTAACAATAGCAGGTGATTAAGTGATTGGGGGGGGTTGTCAGTTTTCCAGTTGATGTTGTTCTCTTTAGATATTGATAATCAAGGAGAAAAATTCTGTAAGCCATTGGACCCAAAGTGAGACCATACATGTCTTGTGTGAGTTTCAAATTGTTCAGTGAGGGTTGTTTTTAATTTTTTTGTTTTTAAGAATTAAAAAAGCGAGAATTTTAACGATTTCAGTAAATCTTGTATTTATTTATTAACTCTATTTTATTTTTTTATTTTTTTATTTTAATTTTAGCTGGACAAACTCCCCCACGTCCACCTTTAGGTCCTCCTGGCCCACCAGGCCCGCCAGGCCCTCCACCTCCTGGTCAGGTCCTCCCACCTCCATTAGCTGGACCTCCTAATCGTGGTGACCGTCCACCACCACCAGTTCTGTTTCCAGGACAGCCTTTTGGTCAGCCTCCACTTGGGCCACTTCCTCCAGGCCCTCCACCACCAGTTCCAGGCTATGGACCACCACCAGGTCCTCCACCACCTCAGCAGGGTCCACCTCCACCTCCAGGTCCATTTCCCCCTCGTCCACCTGGCCCTCTTGGGCCTCCCCTGACTCTTGCTCCTCCTCCACATCTCCCTGGGCCACCTCCAGGTGCTCCACCACCTGCACCACATGTGAATCCAGCCTTCTTCCCCCCACCTGCCAATAGTGGCATACCTACTTCAGACAGCCGTGGCCCACCTCCGACAGATCCATATGGCCGACCTCCACCATATGACAGAGGTGACTATGGGCCACCTGGAAGGTGAGTGCTTTTGGTGTCATGTCCTTGGTAGCAGATTTTACTCCTCTTGTATGAAGCATTTGATTTTTCCTTTTTAATGCAAATGTTAGGAATAAAAGTAGGGCCAGAAGGGGTCTTAGCAGTCTTCTAATATGCCCCTTTTCACTTGTCTCAATGAAACATCTCTTAAGACGTGCTTAGCAGTAATAGAATCCTGAAACGCAGCAGTAGTAATGTCACTATATGTTTTCAGCTCTGAACTGTTTGTCTTCACTGTTTATATTTGGCAGTGTCATCATTCCATGTGTTCTACATGCAAACTTACATATCACTTCTTATGCAGCAGCTTCTGATTGTGCTTTTGTCTTAACTTGGACTTCAGACTTGTACCTTTTATCATCATGCTTTGCAAACTCTAGTTAGAATGCTCTGGAATTCTCCTTTTTGAATATATGCATATGTTGAGTACAGTGCCATACCGAGCTCATAACCATTTTCATCTTTTGACACCTGCTTGTGCGCTTTTCCTTCAGGATTTGATTCAAAGTTAGTCTTTGCCTCAAAAGCCAAGTGTGAATTTACTGCAAGACTTTTATCTTCCTTTCCTGTCAAGATACTTCTGCTCGTTTGGTACAATCTTGCTGTTTGTAGCAGTGGCTTTTCCTATCTGGGACAGAGTTTGAGTCTCTCTGACTTGTCAAGTTTTTTACATCCTCTTTGAAACATCTTTTTCATCTGTGCTTCCAAGCATATCTATCTTGCTGCTGATTCTTGATTTTCATTGTATTTGTATTTGTCACAGAAAACTTTGGGATAAATTGATAAGTTCTTTACGTAGTTATATTTGGATTTTTCAGTTGTGATTTTACTGCTAGCATGAGACACTTGCTTAAAATGTTTTCTGCAAAGACACTTTGGTTCTCCTTTTATCACAAATTAAAAAAAGCAAACCAACAACCCCACACATCTGTACATACTGTCCTCATATAGAAACTATAGAAATTCAAGTATTTGGCTTAATTGCCTGAAATAGACTACAACTATAAGGTTTTGGTTGTTTTTTGATGGACAAAATCAACGTTGTCTGCAGTTTGTAGAATGTCTGGGGAGGGAAGGAGTGGGAATAGGACAGTATAACTTACTGTCCAGTATTTTCAATAATATGTTAAAACTACCATCCATAACTATTTAAATTGTCATTAATTATATATCATAGGCGTTTCACTGGAAATAACATGTCCATAAGAGAAAAATTACATATTCCATTCTATGGGAGGCACACGAAAAATAATACTCAAAACTCAGGGAGGTATGAATTTTTAGACATTTCCTCTTATGCTAAACTGGCTATAGGATCTTGTTCCACTTCTTGCAATTAAGAGGATAGCATTGCTTATTATTCTGCATTTTCTTTCTACCAGAAGAACTAACACTGTTGTAGAAATATCAAGCAGTGGGCCAGTTTAACAGTCTCAATATTTGTTTCTAACACATTTCTCCAAATTTTCTATGTGATACAAAGACTGGCTAATAGGACACTGCGAAACTTTTGGGAAAATTTTTGTATATGTTAACTTCTGTTACTTTGGAAACTCTGTATAGGTAGCTATTTAATAATTAAAGTAAAAATGTTTAATGAGTATGAGGACACTGCTTTATTGCTTCCTCTTTACTGTGACTAGTTTGGAGATCGAATTGGAGCACCTTGAACTTGACCAGAAATTTAAAAAAAAAAAATAAAAAAAAAAAATTTAGCTGTAACATGTTGAATTATCATTCAGAAAATTGAGTGTTTTAAAGATACTGGTTTTCATAAGTTATAGCATTCTGGTCTTAAGATCTGGGAAACAGGATCATATAGTTCTAATTCTAGTATTGTTATAAAAGTGATCTCTAATTTTACTCAAAGTCGCCTTGCATATGTCCATGTATTTCCACATCCATTTAATTGGGATAATAGCTACTTACATGCCTTCAAGGATTTAAAGAAAATTATAAATATTTGTAAAGCACAATGTTAAGTGCTGATGAATCTTCAAAATAGATGGGATGAAGAGGACTGTCTGTTTGTACAGCAATGTCTTAATTGGTTTTTACCTTTTTTCTTTTTTTTTTTTTAAACTTTCAGGATTTTATACTGTAACATGGTCCTTAACAAAAACCAAAACCCAGATCCTGCTTTCTTTTCTGTTTGTCACTTTGCTTAAAGTTGCAAACTTGGAATGTTAAAAGTGCAATGTTATCTTCTGAAGTTTTTCTTACACTTTTAAATACTAATTGTATTGCTTGCAGAGAAATGGATGCTGCGAGGACACCTCTCAGTGAAGCAGAATTTGAAGAAATCATGAATAGAAACAGGGCAATCTCCAGCAGTGCCATTTCGAGAGCTGTGTCAGATGCCAGTGCTGGTTAGTAAAACTAGAGTAATGTCTTTGCTAATCTGTCCAACTGAAAAGAGTTTATAGTTTTTTCTACTAGGAAACTGTCATCCCTGAGGCCACATTTTCCTAATAGAAGGCTAAATTTAGGTACAGCCTATGACTGATTTTTGTACTATGCTCCAGTTAATTTCTGAGAATGCTTTCTGAGTACTGATCTAGACAATTTAATAATGCATTCTACAGTAAATAATCTGAATGGCACTTGAACAGAAGGTACACAAAATGGTAATACTATAAAAACTAGAAAGATAAAAATCTTTGGTTTTAATTTGCATAATTTTCTGTTCATGATCTTCTATCATTTTCAGGTGACTATGGAAGTGCTATAGAGACCTTGGTAACTGCAATTTCCTTAATTAAACAGTCCAAAGTATCTGCAGATGATCGCTGTAAAGTACTTATTAGCTCTCTTCAGGACTGCCTTCATGGAATTGAGTCCAAGTCTTATGGTTCTGGATCCAGGTAAAACTTTCCTCTTCCATCTGCCCTTACTTATAATGCCCTACATAATGTAGGACTAATATATAGAAAAGAGACTAAGTCTTGTAAGAAGCTTAGTGATTTGCTGAGTTGCACAAGAAACATGTGAAAGAACCAAATGGAGTTTTCCTGCACTTAGCTGCCTTTTAATTAATTCTCTTTCCAAAATTGGTCTGACTAGCTTAAATTTAACTTTTAGTTTTATTTAATATCCTTTCCTATGGTATTCTTAAGATTTGTAAACTTCAAAATAGAATTATCCTATATCAATTAAGATGCCTAGTACATACTTTTTATTAGCAGTTGCTGTTGAAAATTAAAGTTGAGGATATATGATGCCAGTTTTCTTTTTGCTTAAAAGTAGTTTTCTCCACATGTCACAGTATAAGTACACTTCAGTTGGGGAAAAAAAATTGAGCAGAATGATTTTGTCTATTGTCATTTATTATACAATCTAAAAATCAAAAGTACATAGATTTGAAATTCATGGGCTCTTCTATCTAGTACAAAGAAGAGATTGGTATTTCTTTCAAAACTTAAATAACACCCCTTTCAGTGTTAGGACAAACAATGAGCCTCCAATTCCTTTGGGTATTGTAACAGTAGTGTAGTTGGACTTGAATATTAAAAACACAAAGAAGGCTCATTTTGGCTCATACTTCCAGTATGTGGTTTAGCAACCATGTTGTAGTGATCGCCTGAAGTATGGTGCATTCCCGCATCCTCCATGTACTTTTGACTTTTCCTTGATAGATTAGAATGTGGATGCACCTTACTTTCTGTACCTGCTTTCTTAGCCACCACCTTGTATACCAGCTGTCTTTCATGTTATATACTAAAATTTATCTGCATCACACTGAACAGATCCTTTTTTGGTCAAATTCATAATTAGTAAACAATCCAAGGCTTGTATTTTGAAGAAGAATTTAATGAAGTAATTTCTTTTAGAAGACGTGAGCGATCCAGAGAGAGGGACCACAGTAGGTCACGAGAAAAAAGTAGGCGCCACAAATCACGTAGTAGAGATCGTCATGATGACTATTATCGGGAAAGAAGCCGTGAAAGAGAGAGACATCGTGATCGTGACAGAGATCGCGACAGAGAACGAGACAGAGAGAGAGAGTATCGTCATCGTTAAAGAAGGTGAGCATTTGCTTCATGTTCTTGATATTACTGTTATTGACTTGCCAAAGGTAACTACTCTAGGTTTGGGATTTTTTATACCATTAATGTTGGCATTTAAATGGTCCTGCAGTATGTACTGAATCACTTTGTTCTTGCAGCATCTGACATGAACATAGGTAAGTAATGACAGGTAACTGGTCTTGGGAGGGAGGGAGGATTTGTGTGATTATCTTCGCACTTTGCGTGCCACCTTTTTAATTTTAGGTGGTATTAATAGCGGTTTTTATGAAATATGATTAAACCAATTCTTAAAGTAGTAAGCCAGACTGGTAAGTCTGCTCTTTCTGTAATCTTAGAAAATGATACTAAATTTATGATTGTATTTCTTGTATTTTAAAATACTAATTTTGTATCTTAAAATCTACTTGTGTAAGGACTGCAGCATTTAGCTTTGTCATGTGTGGATTATTTGAATTTAGGGAACGCATGCCCATACAGTTGCTGTCCTTGCATAAGTACGGCTATGCTTTTTTGTGTGTGTGTTTTTGTTCTTTATTTTCCTCAGTGAGTTTTACTCAAATTCAGACAATATGGCCAGACTTTGCTCTTTATGACATGTGACCTGTCAGTATCTTCTGCCTTCAAGCTAAATTCAGGTGTTATCTTCAATAAGATTTGTGATTGATTGTGATTAGTTCAGTCTCTCCCCCCTCTTGGTAGTAAAGTTATTTTCTTAAGAGTAGTGAATAAATGTATGATACAAGGATTGTTTCTTTTCTTGTCGTTTACAAAATAATCTGTTCTTTTATTTCATATATCTGCAGTCTTGCATACATCACGTCTAAATAGCTACAGAGCAGCTTGCTAAATAATGCACTTTTCAGTGTACTGATCAGAGCTTTAAAGTACATAGAAATGCTCATCATATATAATGTATGAGATTGAGGATCGGGTATTTAGGCTACCTTATATATTTTCCTTATATTTGACAATTGGAAAAACTGTTAGTTTCTCTGCAGTGGTCTTTTCCCATTTTAGAAGAACTTGCCACTATATCTACACTAAAACTGAAGCTCCACAGACTTTGCCTCTCTGCCTAACTCCCATTTCTTACATTTACCCTCAGATTTAGATTCCATACTTGCATGTGGTATTTATTCATGGAAGTTTATTTACAGAAGTTAAATAGAATAAAACATTTTTGAAATCATACACACATATAGTATACTCATAAGTGAAAATAGAATTTTGTATAGTTAAATGTCAGTTTTTCAGTCAGGCTTTTGTGTCACTGACTCCTTTAGGAGAGACCAGATTCTGATACTAAATGCTCTAGTTTATTAAGTGGGATGTTGTCTTGGGTTCATATACTAACAAGGGACACACAAAGCAGTAACTGACCTAGAGGATGGGAGTCAAAGGCCTAACTAGGAAGGTGAAATGTGGCAATTGACATAAAGATGGCAGTACATATCTGTTAATGCCACTTCTTGTTTAAAAAAATGGGTTTGTAGGAATATTTCTGAAATTGCATAAAAACAGCAACTGTGGTTCTTAATTGTAAAGTATCAGAACATAAAAATACAGATTTAACAAAAGTAAGTGTATTTGCTTTTGTTCAACTGGATTTTTACCTTCTATGATAAATGGGTATTTGTGATATTTGCAAATAGTTGTTATTAATACATGGCTACCATTGAGCTGAGTGATGGATGCATTTCCAAAGTGGTTTCTGTCTGGTGGAGCTGGGTGAGCCATACTAAAAGTTGTTAATAACTGGGAATTTAAGATGTGGGGTTTTTTACCCTTGGCATACTTTATTAATCTAGTTTTATTTTTTGTTTAGTGTTGTGCATTTAGATACAGAGTTTCTATGCCAAGTACACATTCCTTACTCTGGCATTCCAATAAAACATCAAATAGCATTAGGTTGCATTTTATAATTTTCAAAGCACAATTTTGTTGTATCAGTCTCAGTTCTTTCCTTTCAGTGGGGTTGTGTAGATTGGGGTTGTGGGATTTTCTTGTGCAACGAAGCATACAGTGCTAAGAACTTGATCTAAAGGGCAAATTCAGTATTCTTCATGTAAATGAAAGTATTTGATATTTTTTACAGTTAAGTTGTAAACGTTTTGTCTTGTTGTTGTCATAATGAAGAAGGGCACTATTGTAGTTTTGGTTTTATACATTTATACACACACATATAAAAGAAATACAGTTATTTCCTGGTTTGTATGTTTCATTATCACTAAGATGTATGTTGCCATACATTTTTTGTTTCTTTACATTGAATAATATTCATAAATGGATTTAACAGTTTCAGTCTTCTAATAAACATCAACAGTACTGAAAAGAGTTACTTCCCATATTACTGTATTTTGCCAGAAAACATGAATTTACTTCTGTGCCTGCACCCTGTGAATGGCACCTATACTTATCTTTATTGTGTATCTATAGTCATAACTGTGGTACTGTATTGGCATTTTTTTCTAAAGTGTTACACATCTAGTTTAGAAGGATTTTAAAGGTCCATTGTGAACATTTTTGTATACAGTAAAATTCGGTTTGTACTGTATTAGATTTATAGAGATTGGTTAAAGTGGAATAACTTACTAAATGTGTTTATAATAAAAATCTAAAGTTTAGATGTACCATAGCAGGTATTTACACTTCTGTCTGTACACTTCATGATTTAAAATTAAATTCCTGCAAGATTTTTGTGCCTTCAGTTGAGTAAGGCTTCATGTACACTGATAATCCATTCTACAAGATTAATACAAACTGAATTTTTCCTTGAAATATCTTCTTTGCTTGTAGAAGGCCTATCAATACGAAAGAGAACAATGGATTTAAGACAAGTGTCTAACTTGTATTCATCAAGAAAACTAAAAATCTAATAGAATGATATTTAGAAGGATTAACAGAAAAATTGTGTACAAACAGAATAGTAATGTAACTTCATCAGCATGACTCCTGACTTTTTAGGCAGATTTTTTTTTTTCAGTTTAACTGATACTCAATGATGTATTTCTAGCTGATACATTGTCCCAATCTTAATATGTCTGAATTTCTAGAACTGCTGAATGTTAAATTTTTTATTTAATGTTTTTTGTTATTGGGTTGATTGGTTATTTTCTATTTAAACTGGATTTGGACTGAATTGCAAAGACAAAACCACAGCATTGTTACAGTTGATATGTATGCAGACTTTGTACTCCATATTTCATGTTTTTTCTCTGATTTTTCTGCTCTCAAACCACTGTAAGCAAAGTCTTTAAGTCTGAGGCTCACATGCTTCTTCAAAACCACCTCTCAGCTCTCTCTGAAAAAGCTTCAGCTTTGGAGCAATCTAAGAATGGTTGGATTTTTTTGGTGTCAGTAGGAGGGGAAATGGTACTGATAGTTTAAGTAATGTTCATTATATTTTTGCTTATGTAAGTGGGAACTGTCCTGTAATGGTGTGTCATCAGCCACTTAAACATCAAGTGAAGTATGAAATTAACCTCTTAAGAAAACCTTGTAAATTAATAGGAAAATGCCTGTTTTTCTAAGTTGTTATAACAGTCTTCTAGTTGTTAACAAAACTAAGTGAATCATGTGATAGCACTGTTCAAGACCTGGATATGTGTACATGTCTAACATTGTGTCAGATCTTTTTAGTATTAAGCTATTATGAACGTTATTTACCTGATCTCTCTTTTTTTTTTTTAAATGTATTTTTGAGGAAGCACATGTGTGGGACTGGCACTGTTCTACTGTATTTAGAATTAATCAGAAAAACAGTATTTTGTGCAATTGATTCAGTATTTGAAATCCACATAGAGTGAAAGAGGCGAGCAGTGGCACTGTTCTATGTGCTTCTTAAAGTCTGTTTTATGGCTACTCTGGTGCTTTACAGAAACTTAGAGTTTATATCTTATTGTTCAGTGATTTTTCTTATTTTCTTGAGGGTGATACGATAATTTGAAAAATGAACTGAAAAGCCTACGCTGTTGTTTATTTTCAAATACATAACTGCATAACTTTTCTAAATTTTTTCCATGAACATGTTGCTATAATTTTGTTGTCTTCTGAGGTGCCTTAGGACACGCTTATGTTTTTGTGTTCCCCACAACCTGTGCTTTTTGTTTGTGAAATTAGTAGTTTTGATAAATTTGAGCTATGTGGAAGTTCTCCAAGAAAATTTAAGGCTTTATATAACGTTTGAAACATAAAGAAGTTAATTGCAAGTGAAAATATTGGTTTGATGCAGTGCTCTTCAAAGAAGGAACAAATACATTTTCCCTTTTGCTCATTGTGGTTTGAGATCTAAGATTTATTTCTTTTTATAAAAAAAAAAGTGAGAGAGACTTTCATTTTTATGTTTTCCTGTGGTAGCCTGATCTACCTTTCTGTGTCTTCCTCATATATTAATGTGAAAGATACTTGCAATAATTCACATCTCATTAATTTGTGAACTAAAGAGTCAGTTTTCTGAACATACCTCTGTTCATCAGTTTTTCTTGGTGAATAGATAGGCTGAGATTGTAGAAGAAAGATATGATAAATGAAACTAGTTTGGGACTGTTCTTTCTCATCCTATGTAAAACTCTCTAAAATCAGGAAATTCTCATGGTGTTGATCTTAAATTATATACTAAGATTGAGCAAAGATACGAGGTAAGTACACTAATCATATACAAGAAATGGAAGAAGGTGTGAGTAGTGGTAGAGTCTGTTTCTACATGTATGAATAAATCATGTATGTTTCTGAGCTTACATGCAGAAAGACAAATAAGCTTGAAATTCCTTTTTTTTCACTATGTTATAGCTAAAGCACCACAGCATTTTGGTGGGTTTTGATGCTCTGGAATGTAGGTTAAGTAAAAAAAAAAAAACAATTGACTTTCAAGCTGATACTTTCTGTGGAATTTTTGCTTTGTGTGGGTTTTTTTTTTTCCCTTATGTATAGAATAAAATAACAGAGAATTACATGAAGTGACTCTCAGGAGCCATTAGGATTTAATGACAAATGTGTATTATGCTTTTTAATGAAATGTGAACATGTTGGGAGATTGAAATTCAATCTCTGAAAATACCAGAAATTACACTGCTATAACAAAACTTGATGGGTGTATGCATATACAGCTTTACTGTAGGATTTACATACTTCTGAAAGCTGTTTGAAGCTTTTATATGCTTATTTGGATAATTGGAATTAAAACAGAATTGCTCCTGCAAGATGCTTTATATATATATAAGAAAGCTATTGGGTTTTGTTGTAAGGGTCTGTCTTCATGGGGGGAAAAATGCTCAAGTTGCATCTTGCATAAATATAGAAATGTTTAATCACTTAAGTTCTGGGATTTCATTTGTGAAATGTTCTGACATAAACCCCTAACTTATGAACCACAAAATAACTATTCAATAGATATGTCTGAAATTCTGGGTTTTTTTAGTAGTGATGGTGAGAAACCGATTGCTGTATGGTGTTAAACTGTACAAATCTAAAATGGACAGATAGGTTATATGAGCTTGAGGCAGAGTGAAAAAAGCATTGCCAAGAAGGACTTACTACAGATTTAATTTGGGTTTGTTTTTTTTAAGTTGTTTCTTACTTCAATATTCTACTTGCTTGTAGAATACTGAGAAGGGTTGAGCATGAAGGTATAATCCATACAGATTTATTTCTTCCTTTTGGGACCATGAAGGTTTCCAATTTTGCCAAAACACAGTGGCAGAATATGTGGAAACAAAACATCCACCACTTTGGATTTTAGTTGATCATCTTTTTTAAAATGAAGGTTCAGTGTGGTGCTGACCATCTTAACAGCCATATAATGAAAAGTATTAATTCTAACTCTCATGTATTCTTCAAAGTTCCTGTAGTTCCATAAGTACCCTTACAAATCTAGCAAATTTTTCCCAGAAATGAAAGCTTTATTACGCTAGTATTAGTGATCATATTTATGGTGCTTTGGATCTATTAACTGTTGCCGTAGAAGTGATAAAGATCCATAGTTCTTGCTCCAGCAATTGTATGATTAGAGTAGCAAATTCTGACACACAGTCTCACAGCTGTCATGTACTTACTGTCTCCACTAAACAACAGATTCTTCCCTGTCTGTTTGTGTAACTTAACTTGCAACTCTGAGCATATTTTCCTGGGGAGGCAGCATTTTGTCACTTTGCTACTAAGTAGTATTAAAAGTACATAATGCCAATGGAAAATTTCACCTCTGGGGAAGGAAATTCCCCGAAAGTAGTTACTGGATGATAAGTTCATAACTTGGGAACAAAGTCTGCAAAAAGAAATTCCAGTCACTGCTTTGGATTTGGATTAGCTTGTGTGCATACTGTAGTGTATAGAGCCTGCTTAGTTATGTTTTTAAAACTTATTATTAACAGTCACTTTGAGGAAAAGAAGAAATGTCAATCATTCATGCAAAAATTGAGTACTTTGTTTCCCTGACTACTTTGGAAATATTATACTAGTAGAATAATATTTGACAGCTGTGTCCTGGTGTGTGTTTATGAAATTGCTCCTCTAAATGTCTTGTTTTTCAAATGAACAATTTGATGTGTTGGTTTTTTTAACAATTTGATTTTGAAATTACTGAATGTTGAAATTGTGAATTATTAATGAAATGAAGATAGCTAATTGTTTTGTAATGGAATTCAACTGAAATCCAGTGTATGGAATTATACCATCCCAAGTATTTTTGTGAACTCTTACAGTAATTAACCCTGAATGGTGTGGTTCCTTAATTTGCCAAAATAGATGAGAGTAGAAGGTAGGGCTTGGGGTTTCTTCTAGCACTAGTAGGGTAAGGAAAACTGCTAATCTGTGTTGTATTATTTGAAAAGTGGGTTCTTGTGATTAAACTGCAAGCATGTATTTTTAGATGTGAAGCCCATCCTGCTTGCCACTAGTCTGAAAATTTTGAATTATGGATATCAGATACTATGCACTTTTAAATGTTACTGAGCTGTGAGCTATCCACTTCATTATACATTCAGTGCATTACTTAAATGTCAAACCAGCTTAAAAGTTCTGTAAGTGGGCAGGTTAAAATGTAAAAATACAGTTGTGGCAAAATTACCTAATGTGCTTGTTCGTTTACTCTTGCATACTTTAGGAAATGTTCTATATAAATGTTTCCATTGATCACAGGAACAGTAGCTATTTCTTCCTTTATCATTTGATACTTCAACTGTGAAATTTATATTCTTCCGACTTTGTTGTACATTAACTTTATTTTTAATCTATTGTATTAGAAAACAATTTCATGCACAAACAAGTAGCTACTGCTTCTGGGTATTTTGTGTTAGTTTACATTATGGTGAAGTAGATGCACGACTTGTGTATGTATAGATAAACCAACAATTTTCTGTGTATTATGGGGACTAGCAAAATCTACATCACAAATTTTGACACATTACAGCTGAAGGAAGAGGAACAGCGTGCAAGACAAGATTCTTCAAGGAAAGATGCTTGTCCAGCAGTTTGCTTCATGTGATTGAACTGAGCCTGTAAGGATTCATGGATAACATGAACAGGAATAGATCTGAATAAAGCAAATCTGCATACATGGTAACCAGTAGCTCTTTTACTTTTTTATGTTGCTTAACTGTTTTATTTGAGGGAAACCTGTGTGATTTAAACCTTATAGCTTTTGCAACTTTATTACTGGTTATATACCTTTGGCAATTAAAATGTGCAAGCAATTGGAAAAAGTCAAGTAAATGCTTGTTTTTATAGTAGTTTGTTCATGTTAAACTGTTCATATGGTAATGTCTGTACACAGCACCACTGATTACAGTAGATGTAGTGTTGTAATAAACTGTTTAATGGGGCTGATGTGTAAAGCTGTTCAAGTTATTTGATGTTTACACCTCAGGGAAAGTCTTGTGTTCAGCAATATTTAAAGATAATGTTACAATGAAAACATTTGATGCTGTCTTTAAAAACATCGCAATAGTTCTTGCATATGCCTCAACCTAATCTTGCATTCAGTGACTTAAATATACTAATGTTGCTCTCACACATTCGATTTTGATATGAAAATAGCTGGTTACATAAAACCTATAATGCTATTTTGCTTTCTAGCAGTGTTTACCTAGGTGGCTTGTGAATTTTCTAATTGACATATAAAACTGTAAAAACTGCAGCTCTCTGCGCTTTTTTGTGTTAAGGAGAGGTAGTCCCAGGTCTGTGGTTTTAGCACACTGAAAATTTTCTCTCATACAGCCTTGATCCTTATTGACACTATAGTTAATATAAACTGAAAGTGTTCATATGAACTTAAACTATCTATAGTAAGGGGTGGAAAGGTTTGGTTTTAAAACAAAACAAAACCCTGCAGTTGTTTACAGTTTTATAGTGCTTGTGTGTATTCCTTCTCCACCTCCAAGGCTGTAGTGGTCTGTACATAGTTGTATATTAGAAATGTGCCAGAAGAAACCAGATGTTTCCATTTTTTTCAGACTTTATAGGTTTGGTATTTTCTTAATACTTTGGGGTTTATTCACCCATGCATATAAAAGAGAAGGTATGGCCTTGTTCAGTAATGGGCAACATTTAAATGTCTTAGCAAAAAGTGGCGCTAATTAAATCTGTCAGATGAGGTTTTGTAAATTTACTTAAAAACAAATTATTGGAGCTTGCAGTGAAAGTTGACTTCAGATTTAAGAATTTGTTTTAAATTCCATTAAGTGTGAAGTGCAAGTAAATAGGAAGTTCATATAAGTTGCAAAATCTTGGTTTCTGACAGCCTTGCATGAAGGCTTGATTTAAGTCTACTGTAAACTGTTATGTAATGGATTTATTCGTGGATTTTTTGCTTATTTGAATAGCTGCATTTAATGTTTTAAGTTAAGTTTCAAGACCTCAGATGGCTTCAAGAGGCAAGTCCTAGACAACTCTTGATTTCTCTTTTTACCAGTTTTGAAGATTTTACAGCCAATGTTACCCTGTTCAGGAAAGCACTCATACAGTTGATTTTCTGGATCATTAAAACATGTGCTTACATTCCATAGATTTCAAGGAATGTAAACATACGGTCTAAGTACCTTATTTGCATACATCAGTGACTTTTATGATTTACTGAGTTGGGACCAGTAACGTGTGCAACTGCAAAAGTCTTGCCTAAGTCTGAAATACTCTTAATATTTTTGCAACCTACCACTTAAGCCAGGTTTCCTGCAGCCAGATTGATGCTGCTGGACTTGGCTACAACTTAAGACTCTCCCCCCTCCTTTTTACCCCCTTAAATTATGTACCTGAGTTCCTCCTGCATGGGATCACTGGTGTTAATTGAACTGTTTGCTACTGAGGAGATACTTGACATGTTTGTTTAATCCTGTTTGAAAACTACCTTCTAAAATTTTGTAAACCTGAAAGTTGTATCAGAAAAGTCATGACTCATTTCTTGCTTTTTGTGAATAGGTGTTGGTTGCAAACAGTACTTCTGTGATTTTTTTTTTTTCTCCTTTACTTAAAAACATTGTTTACTGATGTGTATAAGTTTAAGGAATAACCTGCCTGTAGCTGTTACATGGGGAATAGCTAATACTGGAGAGGCAGCAGGTAAGTAATGTTCCATTGCACAGATATATTAAATCTTAAAATACAGAAAGTAATTTTACAATTTTTTTTATGCAGGAACTGATATATTTTACTCCTCATTGAAACAGATTTAAGGAGATTGTTGCTCTTTTTACACAGAGGGTAATTTCTCACTCACACGTAGATTTCCATTGCTGGCAATGGAAATAGCAGGGAGGGAAATAGCAAGGAGAAAATAATAAAAGTTAAACTGAGCAATCATTGTGACTTGAGAGATGAGGGCCCCATATGAAACCCCTTATTTCTGCCTGGTCTCCAAACATTTCTTTTTAACTGATAAATGTGTACTGTGTTGCAAGTTAGATAATACTCTTTTGTTATTGTGAGTTTCATCTGTTAGATTTTTTTCTTTAAAAGTAATGTACAGAAAAAAATCCAAAGACCCTGATAGACACCAAAAAGGAATATGTCTAATGCACATCATGTATAACTGGATTTGTAGTGGAATTTTTACCAGGTTTTGGTTCATTAAATGTTAGTGGCAATTTCCTGTGCATGCTCAGGAAATAGCAGTTTGGTAACTTACTGACTGACTAGTGATGCCATGATGGCTACTGCTGTGCTCTTTGATATTCATCCAGTCTCCTTTGGCTGTGAGAAAATACTTAGTTCTTTGAAATGTTGGGGTTTTTTTAAGTAACATTGAAAAGAGTATTGTAAGCTTATGTCTTTTATTTTGAAAGACAAAAACAAGTAGTGACTTAGGGGCGGCAGAGCTTTAGTAACAAGTTGTTTTATTGGAGGTTTGTTTTTTAGAAATAGAGGGAGTTTTTTAAAGTAAAATTTTTACTGGACTATGTGTTTTGTCAGGTCAAAAGTACTTCAGAAGAAGAACATAACATTTTGGAAACTGTACAGTCTTTTCTTTCCTCATTCCCTTTTTGCTTTCTGTGCCAATAATTTTAGTTCTGATTGCATTTTGAAAACAGTTTGTCAGAACTTCAATTTATTTACAGTGTGACTTTTAAAAGTGGATAGCTGGTTTTGTGTTAAACAAGTTATCTTATTAAATTTAGGCATTAGCTCATTTACTTTTTTTTAAGAAGTGAGTGTGTTCTGGTTTTGTTTCTTAGAAACTGGTGAGGCTTAGTTTTTCTGTGTATTTTTTTACCTGATTGTTTAGTTCCATACCCAGACCCTTGTAAATGTGTTCCTAGTTGTATGTGGATAATCAAAGATTTAAATGTTGTATATACTTGTCACTGTATTTGTAGTAAAAATGGCATTCTTTATAGCAGTCCTTAATTCCTGAATTCCTTTTCTTATCCACTTGCTGCCTGTGTACAGGTTAAACAGACTTTGCTCCTATTTTTATTTAAAGAGTTTTATACATAGCCTCTTAATGTTACCATTGGCACTTGTGTAGACTGAGATACAGCCTTAAATTTCCTAACAGAATACTCACTGAGATACTGTTAGTCATGTAGATTCAAATATAAAACATGCATGATTAAGACTGGTACTCTTCATATACCCAAGACACTAAGTTACTTCTGCATTGATATATAAGCCCTTCAAGATCCTTATAGAGAAGGAAAGTGCACATCAGTATGCATATACTTAAAGAAAATGGAATTCTTTCCAAGATAAGTATTTTGACATAGGGAAGAAGAAACATAGATTTATTTAGGATTTAAATTATTTTGGCAATTGGCTGCACAGGTCTTAAATTTAATGGTTGCAGCATACTAATTGTTTGTGCAACTGTTTACAGTGATGCCTTGTAATCAGTATTGCAGACAGGGGTGGGTGGGGCTGTTGAGGTTTGGGTTTTTTGTTTTGTTTTTTTCCTCACCCCCTTTCCCCTGAAATTGAGATCCGACATGCTATATACTTTAGTTTCATTTTAGCTTTAGAGGATGAATTACTAAGGAACAGTTTGGATCACAGAAGTTCCTCAATTTTATATTTTATTGGGATTTCCCCCCCCCCCATGTTGGACAAAATATGATACACAAACAGAATGAGATGTTTGATTTATGCACTTGTTAGTTCTTGAATACTTTCTGTAGCCACAGTTATTGCAGTGGGTTCTAGGTTCTGGTATGACCTATGCCTGTGCTTAATCTTTTAAAGCTTCTTTGGAAATACACCAGTTTACTGTTTTCAAGAGACTTCAGTAAAACAGTATACCTTTGATCCCAATGAAATGGAGCATTTCAGTTGTAAAAATGCCCATCTATTCATACCATGTAACGTCATTTTTACATGATTCAGTGCGAACAGTTTGGCATATATTTAAGTAATAGACTTCAGCCTCACCTCTTGTATAATGTATTTTGTAATAGAAAATCTTTTAAACTGTGCATATTATTATTACAATATGAAACAGACATTCCCTTGATCTTCTAATGTAAGAAAATGAGGAATGTGTATGCTTTTATAAATATAAGTGATTGCAAATTCAGTTTCCTTACTGCTGCAGGTGTCCATTTTTAAAAGAAAAGAAAAAAGCCAACTGTTTTGAAGGTGAAATACATTCCTCTTTGTTAAACCTTAACATTTTTATGATAATTACCAGCACTGCTGACTTTTCAAACAAAAGGCTGTGTTGTCTTCCTGTACTTTCCATTTCCTGATTCCCATTTTGCACCAGGATCTCTTAGTAAACTATTCAAGAAATGTTTTTGAAATACAGCGGGGGGGGAGGGGGGGGGATTCTCTGAGTTGGAATGCAGAATTGCAATGCAAAATGTAAGGAAATGGATGCCTGTCAGAATGCCTGACTCCAAAGGATTTTATATGTATAGTAAACCATTTCCTGATATGGACAGGCCAAAGAGTCTGTTGAATACTTGAGTTTCTGGAGACCTGTATTTCTCAAAAAGGTAAGATGGTATCCTAGCAAATGTGGATTTTAATACATTTTTAGCAGAGCTACTTAGTTAATCTACAAGTTTAGGGATCATTTCATTTTTTAAAAATGTTATACTTGAAATATAGCATAATTTTTAGCTTTCATGGGTTTCTTTTTTTCAGCCTTTAGGAGACTGTTAAGCAACTTGCTGTCCAACTTTTGTGTTGGTCTTAAACTGCAATAGTAGTTTACCTTGTTATTGAAGAAATAAAGACCATTTTTATATTAAAATATAATTTTGTCTGTCTTCATTTCATCTTGTCTGGTATCTTTGCAATGCCCATTGTCAGTCTTTTCAAGACTAAAACTTATGTTGTGGCCATTCAGATGTTAGTATAGCTAGATTCTGTGCTGTAATTATTTCTGAATCTAGAAAGTAGTTTTGTTCATACTAGCTCTTGTCCTTTTGTTCTGGTCTTTAAAGACTTTTTACAGAGTTTAAAATTGATGAGAAGTGTAGACTTTTTTCCTAAGCCAACATTATTTTTGTTAGTCATTTTTCTGTAAAGTGCCGTGACCCACATGTAGGGCATCAGCTGAAGGAAAAAAACAAGCATGCTGTGTAAAGCATTTTCAGTCTCTTAAAACTACATTTTCGGAATCTAATGTACTCTGTTTGGAGCTGTGGGCTTGATATATAGGAGACATTAAACCACTGATGGCTTTATTAAACTGACTTCTTGAGCTGGCATTTGGCAAATGTTAATCATTACAAAGCATGTGCATTAAACACAGCAGTGGTAAAACAGCCGTATGGCAGGCTGAACTGTGGTCAACTCATCTCATGCGGACAGGCGGTCTGGTACCGATGACAGTATCCATCTTATAATGATTTAAAACTCCTTTTGACACTGGAGTTTCATGGGCAAATGTTTTTTACTTTGCTGCTAAATCAGAACATTGTACTATATAAAACACACATCTGTATTTTACATACAGAGTCATTAGCATTGCCATCCTGTGCCATACTAGTGGTGAACTTCTCATAACTCATATTTGTGGAAGTTCATTTAGTGTAGCACAAAATGGGCTAGATCCATTGTACCATCTTAGACTACTGGTACCATTCTGCAGTGTTGTTAGCTCCCACTTTTGTCTCTGACAAGCATCCAGCATTTGGAAGTGGTAAAATTATTTGAGAATGCTGGTTTTCATTTGGGAAAAATATTTTTTCCTAATCTTTATAGCTTCAAAAAAGAAGTCTGAAATGCAGTCCTGTTGGCTTGGAAAATCACAATATTGATGATGTTATTTAAACCTGCTTTTTGAATGAGTGAAGGTAGGTGATTGTACAGGTCTGTGTAGAGGAAACAAAATTCTCATTAGAAAACGAACCTGAATATTTTTTTTGCTAATGCTCTAAATGTGTAATAACACTTACTCTAAAGGGTTCAGATATGAATTGTTCAAACTAGCAAGCAACAGGATAGCCAAACTAACTTGGCTATTGATTATTTGCTTCACTGTGTCTGAATTTCACAGTTAACCTGAGGTTTCAGTGACATGAGTGTGTGTTGTAGCCTGGCTTCATTGACCAAGTGAAGGTTCAGACAGAGATGGTGGAGTTCAGGGGACTCTACAGGCTTCCTTTTGGGTGGAGAACACAGGGGAAAAAATCATTGCAAACTCTTGATTTTTAAAGTATCTTGCAATTTTCCTCCAGTTAGGGTGTTCAGTTTCCATTGCTGACTGGGAGAGAATCATAAAGCATGCTGCCCCCCAAAACATAATAGTATACATCCTAAGATAAACATACTGAGGATTCAGTAGTACATAGTGAATTTGTTGTGGAAGTGTTCAAGCACAGGTTAACTAACCAGGATGCTAGATCATCAAGATATGATTTGAAACAGTATCAGAAGAACAAGGAGGGTAAGTACTCAGACTATGGGGATTTTCTTCTTCCACATAGGATGGTATTTTCCCCAGATTTGAAGACAAGGAAATAATTTGATAACACTTACTAGGAAAACTATTTTGTTCAATTCTGCTTGCAAGAATCTTGCTTTACAATCTTTTTCAGTGTCTTCTCTGTAGCTGCTGCAGATTGAAAGGTCCAGAGCCTTAGGCAAGCTGGAGGGAGAGATCCTGCTGGAAGCTAGGCTTCAGCATAAGATCATTGGTCCTTGCATGTTCCTTCCTTCAGTACTAGCAATGTGGAAACTGGTGCAGAAGCCTCCTCTCTGCAACCTCTTGCTGCAGGCTGCCTGGCCTTGGAGAAGACAACTAACCCATCCCATCTACCCTGTTCTCTGAGGGCTGAAAACAAGGAAGAAAAGGAAGAAAAAGAAGGGGGGGGGGGGGGGCAGGAAGGCCCCAAAATGCACACCAAGATAAAGCTGTTCCTGAGCACAGCAGTACTTGGCTGAGTGAGGAGAGGGAGGTGGAAGGTATTTGTGAGGTTTAGCTGGCAAGCCTGAAGTATTCACTTCTCTGTATTCTTAGGCCAGCTGTAATTGATGGAAGATTTCAGACTGCATAAGTTGTTTCTGTGTGGTAGCTCTGGAGTTCTTGTGCAGAGTAAGTAGTTAACAGGGATCAAAAAGGACATTTCTGCGTTTGGGGTGGGAAGAGATGCTCAGGTTCAGAGCATTAGTGTGTTTTCTACCTTTTTATTCTCCCCTTGTTTGTCCTTCAAACCATTTCACAATAGCGCAGCTGGTCCAGGGGAAATAGTAGGTTTCAAAAGAGGATCAGCAGAAAGCAAATCAAATGCCAAAATCAACAAAGCTGTGAAAGGTTGGTTGTCCAGTACAGACTGAGTAAAGGAAGACAGAGGTTTATATATAACTTAAGGTCACAAAGATAGCTTTTTTACAAACATTATTATGGGAAAATCAGATGCAGGCACCCAAGTGTCTTTATACCCAACTTACACTGAAATGCTGGACTATAACAAGTCATGACATGTTGGGCAAGGAAACAATGATTTAATAATTTTGGGGCCATAACCTGTTTTGCATTGGGAAGTATATGGTGGGCTTGATTTATGCTTTTTGGAGAGAGAGAAAGTGTAATGTACAGAAGCATAGTGGAATTTATTCACAAGAGTAGAAATCCTGTATTGGGTTTTCCATTTTTGAAGTTAAGACATAGTGCGTGTGTTTTTCATATTTGGTTGGACTAAAGAATAAGTGAACCACCTCCCTATCATGTGCATTCTGTATACAATCATCTTTTTGATTGTCTGTATCAGAATCACAGATCTTACAGACCAACAGCTGCCGATGTCGCGATGGTGGCAGGACCCCAAGGACCAAGCACATGTGCGATATCCCCTGCTCAGGTGAGCTCAGTTTCTTGGGTGGTGTGGTGATGGGTTGCCTTCCCTTATATTCCAGTTGCAAACAGATTAGCAAAGGTTGGTTACACTTCTATTTTTAAAAAACAAAGCAGAACAAAATTCAAGCCCCTCCTGCCCCCTTTTCAAAGGGAGATCTGCAGGGCACTAATACGCACATGGGAGGAAAAGGTTTCTTTACAGTAGGAACATCATCATTCCCCCTTCTGTCCATCTAAATGTTTACAGAGTAAATGGGTTTCCATAGAAGCTGTTTTTATAATTCAAAGTTACACTAACCTTAGGAAATTTAAGCTGTCAGTATCTTCATAGGAAAAATAAACACTTGCAAAACACTGTCCCACATGCCAGTCTTGCTAGGACTTGACAAGCTCTTTTTCTCCTTAACAGTCTTCACAAGAAGAACTATAGTACTTTAGAGCTGAGCAGCACTGTCTATGTGAGATCTAGTTCATGCAAAAAAGAGGGCAGGAAGTTTTTGCATCATGGGAGTGGGTTAGGCACAGTGTTCACCATTTTCTCATCTGCCAGGAGTCCTGGCACTCACTTTGGGGGGCAATATGAGTGAGGGCTCTTGAAAACAGTTTGCAAGCATGTTCAGGCCACAGCTCCCTGGAGAAGTTCCATGAGTTCTCTGGTCCATCAGAGGAACACTCAGAGCTAGGCTGACTGGAGGGTGTAGCTGGGGCAAGGAGCAACTCTGCAAATGAGCAACCCCCTCAGACTCATCTCCTCCTGAAATGGAGAAATTAATTACCCTTAGTTCAGCACAGCCCTTTGCGTGTGACACTGCTTAGGAGCTGCGCAGGCATCACTCCCCAGTCACCTGCAGTTCAGAGAGATGCTGGACTTATTTTGAGATACTGGCACAAACCCACATCAACATGGGCGTCTGGCTTCATTCAGCCCAACAGCCAACTGTGCTCCTTGCCCCAAAGTGCATCAATAATTAAAAGTAACATAAGACACTCTTCAGGCCTACCACTTCTGGTAATTAACATGGTTTTAAGAGCCTTTTGTTCTCCATTGCTCTTTGGAGTATCATGGGAAGCTGTCTGCTGTCTTGCAAGTGCAACAAAACACTTCAATCATATACATTCAGCTATGCAGGCAAACAAAGTAACAGGTCCCGCTAAGCCAATTTATTTTGGTGAAGACAAGGACTGCCAACACAAGCCTCTCCCACCTAAGAAAGGTGAAATGGTGTCAGCTAATTTTTCATACCTTGTTCACCCAAAGAACCATCAGGTTCACAGAGCAAGCAAAATGGAAACAGTTAGAATCTATCTTTTAAATTTATTTTTTTAATTATGGGTGTTACTTGTGTACGACTTTGAACCAGAAACATAACTTATTAGCTTGCATTCTGGTATCTCACCCTCCGGATGTCACCATCCAACCAACTCCTCATCCTCAACAGAAAGGCGCAGACGCTGCAGCACTCCGGTGCCTATCAGGTCTTTTTTGGTTCACAGCATACCAGAATAGCAGCTAACCCGAGGCTCTGTCAGGCAGCAGGTGACAGCTGGCGCACCTACCCCGCTCGAAAGCGCGACACCCTCCAA
>VWZO01013343.1:334848-353943 GCA_013396975.1 Bucco capensis | reverse complement strand
CCTCGCTCGCCGCCGTGACGACATGGCGGCGCCGGAAGCCGCGGGGGATGGCGGTCGCGGGGCGGTGGCGGCGGCGAGGACCTCCCTGTGGGCTGTGCCGGGGCCGGGCCTGGCAGCAGCGGCGCGAAAGCTGAGGGCAGGCAGCGCGGCTGCGGGCGGTGCCCACCCCCCACCCCGGGGCAATATGTTCAAGAGAATGGCTGAGTTTGGGCCTGACTCCGGGGGCAGGGTCAAGGTGCGGCCCCGGCGGCCAGGGCGCGCGGGAGGAGCGGAGGGTGGGAGTAACTCGGCAGGGCCTCTGCAGGCGCCAGCTTAATTCGGGCTACAAATAGCAACTCAGCAAACGCCTTTCGAAGTGTGGCATCTGGGTTTTTTATGTGTTTGGTGGGGGGGTTTTTTGATGTTTTTTATAATTTTTTGGGGTGTTTTGTTTGTTTGTTTATTTTTGAAGGGCGTTACCATTGTGAAGCCGATCGTGTATGGAAACGTAGCGCGGTATTTTGGGAAGAAAAGAGAGGAAGATGGTCACACTCACCAGTGGACGGTTTACGTCAAGCCTTACAGGAACGAGGTGAGGCGTGAACGTGCCGGCGGTCGTTGGCCTTAGCGTGGGTGGTGGAAAGACATAGCCGCTCGCGTCGTGCGTGGGACTGCAGCGAGGCTAGGGGAGGGGAGCGCGGGCGGTGGGGGGCACAGTGCCGTCCCTCACCCTGCCGCTGTGAGCCCAGCAAGGTGCCGAGACAGGGAGCCAGGGTTTTAAACTGCCAGACTTCGAGGAAAGGACAGAAGGATGCTTGGGCATAAGCGGAGGAAAGGCCTAGATTGGGGTGTTCCAAAAAGGAAAAAGAGGGAAGAAGCTTTTCCTCTTATGTCTTTAGAGTGATCTTTGAAGGCCGGGGGAAAACTGCAGAGCATTCATGGGAACAAAACAATGACAGACTGCTATGCCGGTACTAATTCCTGGATTTACCATCTTGTTTTCCTAGTGTTTTAAAAGGTGTCTTTGTCAGATGAAATGATAGGTATATAGGATGGATGGCTACACAGTAGTTTGGTATGTGATGTAAATAATCAGAAATAACAATGTTTCTATTTTAGGATATGTCTGCCTATGTGAAAAAAATTCAATTCAAGTTGCATGAAAGCTATGGTAATCCTTTAAGAGGTGGGTTTTGCATTTGGGCATTTGTTCCTAGAACTGAGAATTAAATAGTTTCACTGCGGCTTTATCACCCATATTAACACCTTTGTTTCCCCCGGCAGTTGTTACCAAACCACCATATGAAATCACTGAAACAGGCTGGGGTGAATTTGAAATAATCATTAAGATATTTTTCATTGATCCAAATGAAAGACCTGTAAGTACATTGAACTTCTAACAACACTTAATTACGGTGGCCTCAAGCTGTGCTGTAGGTTGTTGCGGGTCACAATGAATCCCATCAGCTGTGGATGTTATAAAACCTGTTGTTGTAGGAAGTGTATCTAATGGTTGGCCACATTTTTCTGTTTCTGCACTTTACTACTGTCTGGGCCATTCATAACAGTGTTTCCTGTGCTTGGTTTCTCTGACATTTACCTGTATTTGACCACATGAAAGGAGATTGTAGCAAGCTGGGAGTTGGTCTTTTCTCCCACTTAACTAGTGATAGGACAAGAGGAAATGGTCTCAAGTTGCACCAGGGGAGGTTCAGATTGGATATTAGGAAAAATTTGTTAACAGAAAGATTGCTTAGGCATTGGAACAGGCTCCCCAGGGAAGTGGTGGAGTCACCATACCTGGAGGTGTTCAAAAAATGTGTAGACATGGCACTTTGTGACATGGTTTAGTGGGAATGGTGGTTGGCATTGGGTCAGTGGTTGGTGATCTTGGAGTTGTTTTCCAATCTTACTGATTCTGTATTGCACCTTACTTGGGCTGAGCACATACTGAGAATTTCTCTTCCATGTGGCTTCCTAGCAACAGGCTTTTAGAATACTTCAATTACTTTTTCTTATTTTGTCTATAAGATCTGGTCAAAAAGCATCAAAGGTACTTACACTAGTATTAGTCTCTTTCCTAAGAAAACCAGGTTAAGACACTTCTCTGGTTGTATAAAGCATTGGAATGAATTTCTGTCTTCCCATCTTGTGTTTTAGACATATCTTGTGGGTTTTTTTAGGTAGGAAATGTGAATACAGGGAAGGGGATGTTTTATTTCTGAGAGGACTGAGTTTATTCTGTCACATGAACTACACAGAACCTTTTGCTGTAGCCATTTTTTTTGCCAGCTTGAGGGGAAAACTGAATTTTATGTTTCTCTTTAATATGTCAAAATTGATTCTAGACTAGAAAGGGCTTCCTTTGCTGTTGTGCTCAGTAGCTCCTGATGTTGTGAAATAGTTACAGTTCAGTAGAAACAGAGTCATAATAATGTTGTGTGTAGAACATACAATCTTGAGAACGAGTATGCGTTTAGCCCAAGAGTCAAGGTGACCATCCTTGGACATGTTATGAGTGATTATTGGGAGAACTTCTAATCAGAGGAGGCCAACTGTGTTTGCATGTTTTGAGAACATCCTGGGAGAAACATGCCAAATATGTTGTTAGTTGGCAAGTTAGGCCAATGAGTAACCTTTAGCTAAACTGCCATCATGATAATACTAAAGATCACACCCATAAATTGAGAGACCCCAGCCCAGGTGAAGGTGAAGACCCTTCCCTTCTGAATGTGTGTATAAGTGTTGTGTTATGTAAGTTTTTATGATAATTAGCCAACCAATCTGGTATAAGGGGTTGGAAGTAGGTAGTGGTTTAATGATATGATTTTGTATTTAATAGTGAACTGTTTGAGCTTTCTGTGGTATTCTAGATCTGTGGGAATCCACCTAACATCCAAACTTGCACAACTTTGCAATAAAGTCGTTATCTCTGCTGTGTGATTGGCTGTCTGCACACAGGACTTTCTTTCCCTACTGAACTCCCAAGTTTTAGGACAACACTGACTTGTCTTATTAATTCTGTTCACAGCCTGACCGAGCTGTCATAAAGTTGGTTGCGTGATTTTTTCTTTGTGTCTGTTCCTGGAAGGCTGTTTTGGTGCCTGCCATGTTCTTCCTTTCTGGGAAATACCAACCAGAATATCGCTCTCTTCCATGACCATTCATGGGTCTGTCTGTGGAAGGGAAGAACTGTGGCCTGTGTGTGCTCTTCCTAGGTCATAGTCCAAAGGGTCAGTGTTTCCTCAGGGCTGGGCAGAGGGCTTCCATTCCTCTCCAGCTCCTGCCATTTTTAGTGCAGTAATGGATGATGAAGTCACAGAAAGCACTTTCCAACTGATTAATTGGCAGAGCTGGTTTGAACTAAATCATCTCTCCAGAAATGTTTATGGGAAGGTCTTCTAAGTAGTTTTTACACACCAACACTAAAGTGCTTGCCCAGACATTGTTAAAGTATCAAGAAGCCTTTGTGGCTTTTGTTGGTGTGTTTAACACTGGATATTAAATTTAAATAATTCTATTGAAGTTATAGAATATTTATTTTTGCATTCTAAAAAGCTTTTTAAATGCTATACAGCTGCTTAGTAAGAACAAATACTGATTGTTGGTATCTAGAGGATGACTTGTATTTCCCTACAGTTGTCAAGCTAATAAAATTCTGTGTTTGTGTAGGTCACCTTATACCACTTGCTGAAGCTTTTTCAGTCTGATACCAATGCCATCCTGGGAAAGAAAACTGTAGTTTCTGAATTCTATGATGAAATGGTATGAAAATTTTTTACGTAATCCTCACTTTATTTTTAAGAGTATTAGTGATACCATGTATTTTTCTCCTTTGTTAGATATTTCAAGATCCTACTGCAATGATGCAGCAGCTGTTAACAACATCTCGTCAACTAACACTAGGTGCATATAAGCATGAAACAGAGTGTAAGTTGAAAATTAAAATATTTTCATTTTAGAAATAAACAATAGTTGGTTTTGCTTTTAGTGTGCTTTTCTGGGCTGTAACAAGTACAACAGATTTGGATGCTGCTAAAAAGTGATATTTTTACATTTAATTAGCTTTAACTTTTGCAAATACATTAATACTTATTTGAAAGCTTTAAAAAGTTTTCTAATCTGTATGCTGAAAAAAAGGAATTATGAATTACTCAGTATGATGAGAGATGGCATGATCTATGCCTAGTTTAACATCTTTGAAATGAGTTAAAACAGAGAAAAAACTAACACCACTTCATTTGTGGTTCAGTTCTGTTCAGCTGTCTGGAATGTTAACTGCAAACAAAGATCACCTTTCAGCACTAAGATATGGAACAGTTAGTACTGGTTAAGTCGAAGCAGTAACCCTTTAGGGATAAAAAGTGTCTGAAAGAGCTTTTTCCCTTCTAATTCTTCGACTGTAGGTCATTTCATAACTTCTTCAGTATAGCTTAATGTTCTTTGCATCTTTTTTTATCTCATCTGTCTTTGGAAGGAAGGGGATTAAAGAAAGGAACTTAAAATATCTTGATTCATAAAATACAATGCAGTTAGTGATGATTTCTGTTCTGATCTTCTGGATTTCATCTCTTATATTCTACTCTCAGAAAGTAAAGGTATACTTATTGACCCCAAATCCTACCTTGTTAGTTACAGACTCTAATGGCATCATAGTCTGTCTCACCTGGCCTTTGGCTTATGTGGCAACAAATGTCAGGTATTTTTGGACAGTGAATACCTAGAGCTAAGAGTGGTTATGAGTTTGAAGCTCTCTGAAGTTGGGGTTCTGATCTGCCTTATGTCTGTCTGGATGTGTGGACATATGAGCTACTTGTATTTTCTACCTCAGTTTAACCAATCTTGAGGTAGCTTTTTATTATATTGCCTGGTTTTATTGTTTAGGTGTAGAAAATATTTAATAATTTGAATCATAAAAAAGTCTTCTCCAAATTTAAGGTTTTCTCACTTAAAATTTCTGGATGTTTCTCCTGAGAGTAGACAGAAACTTTTAGTGAATTTTTGATATATATTTCCTTAAAATGTGCTACTGAAGCAGCTAAAAATCTTTTTGGCACTGCCCACAATTATGTAATGTATGGGATAGGAAGGGATGTGCATGAACAAATTAAAAAAATACAAAACAAAAAACTGGACACCTCTGTAAAGCAGATTGAGACGTCCTAATGTTGGATAATCATAAAAGCCAAGGAAGCACCACTAAATCTTTTAGATATCTATCCAGGGAGACAGAAAGTGGTTACAGCACATGGAAAATGAACCACAGGATGGTTAAGCTTGGAAAGGACCCCCAGAAGTCATCTTGTCCAACTCCCAGCAGGTTGCCCAGGATGATGTCCAGACAGCTTTTGAATGTCTCCAAGGATGGAGACTTCACAGCTTCTCTGGCAGCCTGTGCCAGTGCTCAAGTCGCCCTCACAGTAAAAAGGTGTTTCCTGATGTTCAGTGGGAAGCTTCTCTGTTTCAGTTTTTGCCCCCAGCCTCAACATGCTGTTGCTGGAACCCCATATAAATTGTCATGTTCTCTAATCTCCCATTTACTTAGTCACCATGTCAGGGTTTTTTTCCCCCACTTAATCTTTTTAAAAGTCTGGAAAATTATTTAGTGAATTATATAACTCCATCCACAAAACTGATCAGCTGAATGAGGCCACAGAACATGCATGTTTTTTGTTTGGTTGGTTGATTGGCGTTTTGATTCCAGGTGGGTTTTTTTGATACTAGTATTGAATCTCTAAGGCTAACACTAATGGAATTTTTCAGGACACACACCATCCAAATTACTGTTGCAATTAAAAAAATAATAAATAATTAAAACTCTTCATGATACTTGTATTTGTTTTTCTTTCTCACCACCACAGTTGCAGATCTTGAAGTAAAAACCAGGGAAAAGCTGGAAGCTGCCAAAAAGAAAACTAGTTTTGAAATTGCCGAGCTTAAAGAAAGACTAAAAGCAAGTCGTGAAACCATCAACTGTTTAAAGAATGAAATAAGAAAACTTGAGGAAGATGATCAGTCTAAAGATATGTGATGAGTGTTGACTTGATAAAGAGCCTAGAGTGAAAAACAAAAGGAGTTCAGTCATGGAGTTGTATGTGTTCTCTTCAATTCTGTAACTGAGACTATGTGAATTCCACTTGAAAATGAAGTACCTGGCAATTGACTTTGTAAGTGGGAGAAAAGAGAAAGAGTGTATCCTTGTTTTCTAGTTAAAATCTGTGGGTACTTCATGATTTATTTCAAGTAGAAGGGGACTTGGAGACCAGACTACTTTTTTTTTTTTAACTGCATTTGAGTGATGTGTAAAAACTTTGTATTAAGTCTTCTATTAGTTCAGTGTGATATTACAAAATGCTGGTGTTTACTTTTTTTACTTGTTTTTTCTACTGATTGTTTAGAGATGCATCTCTAAAGCTGAAAATAAAATATGCATTTTTAATGTTAATATTTTTGTCCTGTTGTGGGCTTCAAGAACAGTTGTGAATAAGATACCCTGATTTAAGACAGAGGTTGAAATATAATGGTATGCAAGTTGCTTAAGTCTGGTTTACAGTGAATTCTCCATATCTGTCTATTACCAGCACAGTGCAAAAACCTTCTGAAAACAGGATTTTAAGTAACTTGTATAAATACAGGTAAGAGTTCATAACCTCAAATCTGCTTTAACAGGCATCAGTTTTACAAGTTATGCTCAGAAGCAGGAAATTATTCCAGTCCTGTTTTGTAGAAGTTTGTTTAACTGTATTGCATTTATTCTTAAGTAATGAGCAAGTTTTCTTCCTGAAAGATCAGTACGCGATCTTTTGCCTCTAACATCTGCTTTGATTTTTTTCCTTTTGTAGAGGTAAAAGAGCCTGATAGAGATGGTGCTACCTCATGTTCTGAAAAGGCTTGGTCATCTCTTCTACTGCTTCTAGATGCCATGTTGCAGTAAACTCTGCTAGAGAATCAAACATCCCACCTCTTGTAGAGAACAATATTGCCAATACTTCGAGAACAAACACTAATTTCTATGTATTTGAAACAAATGATGATTGACTTTTACCATGGCTTGGTAAAGAGTTAAGAGCTGAAAAGCGTTTCAGTGCTCAGATTGTGGCATTAAGGCCTAGTGTTCTGTGTGAAAGAAATGCAGGTGGATTTAGTGCGCTTCGTGAAAAAAGTCGAGATGCTTCTAACCAAGAAATGTTTTTGTTAGCTCTGTGAATGGGATCTACAAAGCTGGCCTGCTAGGTGGCTGAAGGAGGGAGTCTTAGGAAGATATGATGGTTGCGTTTCAGCTACAACTAATGAGGCAAGGCCAAAATAACATAACACACAGCTTGAAAACAGACCTTTGCCTAATTAACTGCAACTTTAATATCAAAGCTGGCACCCTTCAGTCTGCTAATGAGCCAAACCTAGTACATGCTTCACCTGTATGACTGTGTTACTCAGCTCTCCACCCAAATCATGCTAAACATCATGTAGAAGGTAGGGACAGTTAGAATCAGGATATAAAAACCCATGTGAGGAATATTTTGTTGTTGGTGTGGGACAGACTGAAGACCTTAGGATGTAGCTGTCACAGAGGACGACCAACGGGCTGCTCCTCTGACCACCAGGAAGGAACGCTTTCTTGGTAAGAATTGAATGTATCAATGTGTGGCTTAACACCTTTGCTAGCATTTCCCTCTACTATATTTTAGTACTATTTTAAAGAACTTTAAAAAAAGTCTGGAGAAAGCCCATATTGGGCACCATTAGGCAATTGTGTCCAATGAGTTTCAGTAAAGGCCTGAAACACTGAGACAGGCAGACTGTGCTGGGTCTAGTGTGTATCATTTTCAAAGTTACTAGAACTAAAATAGAGTTGGGCACCTAAGGACAATGTTGCATTTGACCTCCATTGCTTTGAAGAAAAAAACCCAGACACTACACTCTGTGTTATTTTTGGCAGCCCTATGAAGATCTGATTCCAGACAAAAGAGACTTTGTGCTTGCTTAAATGCAAGTTATGTTGTTGAGACTGACTTTGTGGTTTCATCTTAAGTTATGTGAAATACAGATGTATTTAAATTTGCTCTGCAAAGGAAGGAAAAAAAATCCCTTGTTCTATAGGTACAGCCTGATATAACTGAGAATGCAATAATTTGTCCAGTTGCCTACACTGAAGCTTCAGGCTCCACTTGAAATAAGCCTTTGAAAGGTAAAGATAAAAGATGATTTATCTCAGTTTCTGTGCTTACTGTTAAAAATTTTACCAGTGAAGAATGTTTACTTCAGGCATCAAATACACAAAACTGGTAGTTACTTTCATTACCACTTCCGCTATAAAGGCTTGAGGGTTTTAAGTATTTTAGCTGGGACCCTTTAATAATCATCACAGTGATTTCAGACACTGACTGCTTACCCAGTAGTATTTATCACTAGTCCTTTTTTTACCTAGCTCCATCTCATATAACTTACTTATTTCCTTTGCCTTTAGGTTTGGCACACTGTAGTTTACAGTTAGACTGTGAAATTGGATAAGGCTGTGCCCAGAAGGTTTCTCATCAAAAGTACCATTGTCTGACAGGAGATGCTTAAATACCCTTTATTCAAAGATTTACTTGGGAATTTTTGTAGTGATGTAGAGATGAGACTGGAAGGAACATTGTCACCCTGTTCCTTTTCTTTCTAGACAGACGTTGGCAATAACTCCAACCTAAAGACACTTCTGCTGCTTATGTATTTAACCCATATTACATATATCATTTGTATTTGTTTCTTAATGGGAATGCACATCAGCTTGTTTTCAGACATAAGGTTGTTTTCCAGACACCAGGTGGCAGGTATGTCCAAAATATTCTCCAGTCTCAACAGCATTTTAATTGCTGGGATTTGGGCAGATCTGTGATATCTTTGGTTAATCTCATTTGCTTTGAGACTTGACCATCTGATTGTATTTTTTTCTGTAGAGATGACCAAATGATCTCTTGCATGTTATGAAACTGTTCAGCAGCCTTGTGAGCAAATCAAAGGAGCTGTGCCAGAAAGCAAAAAAAAAAAAAGTTGAATGTTTGTTTGCCATTTTTTTTCATTTGGTAAGGGAAGCAGCTTTCAAAATATAAATCTCTGGGGTTGTTTTTAATTGCTTTTTTTTCAGCTTGAGATTGTGTAACACAACATACTTGTAGCACCTCTCAGTGCCCTTGTGTAAAAATACCCCCCAAAAACCCCAAAGCCTGTGACTGAACCTCTATTGTAATGTCCCTGATAAAAAAAATAAAATGTGCTGATCTACAGTATTTTAATAATAACCATTTTGTGAACTGCATCTAATGCTAAATCGTTGATGCATTGTGTCAGTCACATTATCATTACAGCTTTCATTGGAATTTATGCCTAAAAAAGTCCCTCAACCAAATAAATCAACTCAGTTACTTTGGTGTATTTTGATCTCTTTACTGCTCCATAGTCACACCTGTTTTTTGAGGACTGACTATGGTTTATTCCACTTGGGACTAGAAATGTATCCAAACTAACTTCAGTAAAGACACTTTGTAATTGTGAAGTAGAACTGGATTTGAATTAACATTCTCATGATCAAAGATTCTACGAAGCTTTTGTAGTAATTGGAGAATAACAACTACATAAAATGTGTTTGCTTCTCATATTTAAATTAAGCATAAAGATAAAATGCATGAGAGGCTTATTAAATGAACATATAGATAGTGCATCTGATAAGATCAAAGCAATTGAGTGGGATTTTAATTTAGGCATTTGACCGACTTGGGGGAAAAAAAAAAAGTTTTTGAAGTAATGTGGCTTTGTTCCATAATATCTGAGATGTTCACTCAGTTGTGGATTGTTCCGCTGGGCTATTCCCTCCACTGCTGATATATTATTATTTATATTGTATCCTGAGAATACTGAACATGTAAAATGCATAGGCAGAGTTCCAGGCCTGAAGGCCTTCAATCTAAATGGGCCATATAGGATGGGTGGTGTAATAAAGTGCAGTTCTTTACTTGAACTATAAGTAATGTCTTACAGCTCTAAAATTATTCCCTTCATCCACTTTGAACTGAAGAAGCTTTCAGTACAGTTCTCATCCTGTGGCAACAAAATTCAGTCTGACTGTAGTGGCTTAGTGAAGTGACTGCTGTCTATTGTTCTCACCATTTTTAACAAAAATAGGCTGATTTTAAAAAATTAGTATTCCTGAAAGTCACTTGCATGAAATTTTTTCTTACCATTTTAAAAAAGGAGAGATGGAAATAAGACTTGAGCAAAAATCCTCTAAAAATCTCCCATTTGTATAAAAAAGGCTTTGATTTGAGGTTTGGAGAGGGCATGCAGTTGTTTGGTACAGAACTAAGCAGCCTTGGGAAGAAAGTTTAAGAATAAAAGCTCTAAGCATCTTGCTTCAATTCTTTGACAAAATAAGCCTGTCCCCCCAATTGTGAATGCAGAACTAAACACCCAAATACTTCAGGCTGCCCTGAGCTCTAATGCAAAAGCAACTGAACATCTCAGGAAGGACTTGGGACAGACAGAGAATGAAAAAAATGTCAAATGGTCCACAGTTACAGCTCAGTTCTGCAGTCATAATGAAGCTTTCTCCTGTCTTAGCAGTGGAATGAACTTCCCCAAAAGTCACTCATAAACTTCAACTTTTCTCACTTCATCTTGATCTATTTATTTGGGATTCTTCAGTGTAAACACAAGCCTTTTTATTACATGCTTCATTAAAGCAAAAACTATTCTGTTGTCTTTCTCTACTCCTGCTAAGAGGATATGGAACAACAAACACAATTGGAACAAATATCTCTCTATACAGTTAGGTAGTTCCACCTGAATCAAACTGCTTTGGGAAAAATTCCATGAGCAGGACTCCATCCTTCATTCTTCCTCATACTTGTTTCTGCATGAGAGAACAATGTTGGTATACATTTTGATTCTTTTCCTGATTTGGCTTAAAATATATGCTATTACATGTAATTGAAGGGAAATCTAATTTCTGCTTAAAATAATTATTGCTTAAAATACCATTAAATTAACAAGACTGCTTTTATTTCTTGTTTCAAGCAATTATGTAGTTTGCTTCTACCAGCTTTGTGTGTGAATGCAGGCAGTCCTAAAGGTGATAAATAATATGCTTGCTGCACAGTGAGGCACTGTAAAACATCTTTCTATTCCATTACCAATAATTCTGCTTTGCCATACTTCATCTTTTCTTCTTCTGTGCTTCTTCTGAGGGAACCTGCCCAGTGTTATCTCATGGTCTTTCACACTGGCTGTTTCAGCTCTAATTTTAAAAGTAATTATTTCAAGGGCTGGAGTGGTCCCTATTTTGGATGGCATGGTAAGAACGTTCTCGCTTTCCTGAAGAAGCCCACTCCTTAAATACTGGGGAGAAATAAAAAAAAACAAGCCCTGGCATTTATGTTTTTCTTGTCTTAAAATGTCAGGCTATGATCAGTAGTTCAGCAGCAGCTTCATAAACTGGGCCTTCCCCCAAAGAGGAATGAGACCTGTCAAGAGAAGGGTAGGTGATATCTTTACAGTCCTCTGATTTTCATCTGTCTGTATAAATCATAATGCTCAGTTATCCATTCACATCTAGATGTGATTTTGGAATATGTGGGACAAAGGCACATGAATGAAGGAGAGCAAAGCCTGCTGTACCAGTGTTCAGAACTGTTGATCTTGCACTTTCTTTGACCGTTACTTTCACTAACAAATTATGATTAAGAGGCAGGAAAGAAGAGTAATCCTGCCAGTGGGAGCTTGAGTTCCTTCTGCAGCGTTACTGCTGAGCAGGTTTTGGAAGACAGAAAGTGTGTTTCACTGTTTTACAAGGTGTTAAGTCAAATTCTTGAATATCTCTTGAATATAGTAATATATCCATCCTAGAGAAACTGCACAAGGTCACTGTGGGTGCAATGTACTCCACTACCTACATCAAAGTTAATTTCTACTCCAGATAGGAAAAACATTGGATGAAAACAAACACCTTTATCCCCGATTCTGCTATGTCAGATCTATCACTGCTAGAGGAAAAAAAAAATCCAGGTTCCAACTTTAAATGTTCCTTTAAACGTTCTTCCTGAGCACAACAAAAGGCAATTTTCCTGAAAAATCCAGGGTATCTCTCTCATTGCATAGAACTCAGGAACTTCTGTGTTAGCGAAAGGAGTTACAGAAAGGCAGAAGGTAACTGTGGTATTGTAATATAGATTAGATTTTTAGATTAAAGACCACATCCTAAAGACAATTCAGTCATTCTGCCAACCACAATGTCCCTTAGTTATGCAAATGACCAAGTAGAGCAGCGATTGTCTGCCTAGGCCAANAATTCAGTCTGACTGTAGTGGCTTAGTGAAGTGACTGCTGTCTATTGTTCTCACCATTTTTAACAAAAACAGGCTGATTTTAAAAAATTAGTATTCCTGAAAGTCACTTGCATGAAATTTTTTCTTACCATTTTAAAAAAGGAGAGATGGAAATAAGACTTGAGCAAAAATCCTCTAAAAATCTCCCATTTGTATAAAAAAGGCTTTGATTTGAGGTTTGGAGAGGGCATGCAGTTGTTTGGTACAGAACTAAGCAGCCTTGGGAAGAAAGTTTAAGAATAAAAGCTCTAAGCATCTTGCTTCAATTCTTTGACAAAATAAGCCTGTCCCCCCAATTGTGAATGCAGAACTAAACACCCAAATACTTCAGGCTGCCCTGAGCTCTAATGCAAAAGCAACTGAACATCTCAGGAAGGACTTGGGACAGACAGAGAATGAAAAAAATGTCAAATGGTCCACAGTTACAGCTCAGTTCTGCAGTCATAATGAAGCTTTCTCCTGTCTTAGCAGTGGAATGAACTTCCCCAAAAGTCACTCATAAACTTCAACTTTTCTCACTTCATCTTGATCTATTTATTTGGGATTCTTCAGTGTAAACACAAGCCTTTTTATTACATGCTTCATTAAAGCAAAAACTATTCTGTTGTCTTTCTCTACTCCTGCTAAGAGGATATGGAACAACAAACACAATTGGAACAAATATCTCTCTATACAGTTAGGTAGTTCCACCTGAATCAAACTGCTTTGGGAAAAATTCCATGAGCAGGACTCCATCCTTCATTCTTCCTCATACTTGTTTCTGCATGAGAGAACAATGTTGGTATACATTTTGATTCTTTTCCTGATTTGGCTTAAAATATATGCTATTACATGTAATTGAAGGGAAATCTAATTTCTGCTTAAAATAATTATTGCTTAAAATACCATTAAATTAACAAGACTGCTTTTATTTCTTGTTTCAAGCAATTATGTAGTTTGCTTCTACCAGCTTTGTGTGTGAATGCAGGCAGTCCTAAAGGTGATAAATAATATGCTTGCTGCACAGTGAGGCACTGTAAAACATCTTTCTATTCCATTACCAATAATTCTGCTTTGCCATACTTCATCTTTTCTTCTTCTGTGCTTCTTCTGAGGGAACCTGCCCAGTGTTATCTCATGGTCTTTCACACTGGCTGTTTCAGCTCTAATTTTAAAAGTAATTATTTCAAGGGCTGGAGTGGTCCCTATTTTGGATGGCATGGTAAGAACGTTCTCGCTTTCCTGAAGAAGCCCACTCCTTAAATACTGGGGAGAAATAAAAAAAAACAAGCCCTGGCATTTATGTTTTTCTTCTCTTAAAATGTCAGGCTATGATCAGTAGTTCAGCAGCAGCTTCATAAACTGGGCCTTCCCCCAAAGAGGAATGAGACCTGTCAAGAGAAGGGTAGGTGATATCTTTACAGTCCTCTGATTTTCATCTGTCTGTATAAATCATAATGCTCAGTTATCCATTCACATCTAGATGTGATTTTGGAATATGTGGGACAAAGGCACATGAATGAAGGAGAGCAAAGCCTGCTGTACCAGTGTTCAGAACTGTTGATCTTGCACTTTCTTTGACCGTTACTTTCACTAACAAATTATGATTAAGAGGCAGGAAAGAAGAGTAATCCTGCCAGTGGGAGCTTGAGTTCCTTCTGCAGCGTTACTGCTGAGCAGGTTTTGGAAGACAGAAAGTGTGTTTCACTGTTTTACAAGGTGTTAAGTCAAATTCTTGAATATCTCTTGAATATAGTAATATATCCATCCTAGAGAAACTGCACAAGGTCACTGTGGGTGCAATGTACTCCACTACCTACATCAAAGTTAATTTCTACTCCAGATAGGAAAAACATTGGATGAAAACAAACACCTTTATCCCCGATTCTGCTATGTCAGATCTATCACTGCTAGAGGAAAAAAAAAATCCAGGTTCCAACTTTAAATGTTCCTTTAAACGTTCTTCCTGAGCACAACAAAAGGCAATTTTCCTGAAAAATCCAGGGTATCTCTCTCATTGCATAGAACTCAGGAACTTCTGTGTTAGCGAAAGGAGTTACAGAAAGGCAGAAGGTAACTGTGGTATTGTAATATAGATTAGATTTTGACATTAAAGACCACATCCTAAAGACAATTCAGTCATTCTGCCAACCACAATGTCCCTTAGTTATGCAAATGACCAAGTAGAGCAGCGATTGTCTGCCTAAAAGACCGCTAACTATACCTTTCTGTGAAGGTATCTGCTTGCCCCTAGGCACTGAGTCACCTCAGGGTCATTTAACAACCTCTGATCATGGGGGGGATTATATATATAAAAATATTAAAACACACACACTCCTGGAGCTTCTAATGATTAATCCACCCATTCATGAAAAGCATCAAAAAGATACTTTTCAAGTTTTATAAAAAGCATACTGTAAGTCTCCTGTAAGCTAGTGGCAAAATACACACCAGTAACACCTGTAAAATTTTACATCCTAAATGTTGCCACACTATGGCCAGACTTTCTGCTATTGCAATGCTTTTCCTGATTGGAAACCATGGCAGGAGAGATTCTTGTAAGGATGTAGGCCCAAGGAAAAAGTAGTGTTATTTTCAACGTTTTCTCTCTAGTAGTCACCATAACTTTCAATATGTACTCTGAAAAGACTAAGAAAACCATTGATTGATTTAAATCTGCCTTAATTTTTTTACCAAAGGCAAAAACTCCACACACTGGTGCTTAATCATACTTTGCATCATGTACAAGCATGCAGTTTTCCATACAAATTCCATCAGGTGTTTAATCTGCTATTGCAAAAATACTTATTTGCATACAATCACACCCTGCTGTGGTTTTAAATGTTTTCTGGGAATACATTTTCAGCCTATTATCTTAACCTCACTGCCTTTCTACCCACATATAGACTAGCAGACATGCAAACCCTTTAATTTTTATTCAGGCCTGACCATAATTAAGTTGAAGTGCATTTGTTCTTTAAAACTATAGGACTCAGCTTATTCCATAAGTATTGTTGGTGAATACTGTTGTTAAATTGCTGAGCTGTAGCAGGGACTCCAGCTTACAAACGAAAGTTCTTATTACAGGAGAAAACAGTGATGGGCAGTTTGGGGTATTTTTGTAGTCCTAATTGTTTGTTCATGCTATCCATGCCAGCTGTTAAACAGAAGCAGTTAGTCACAAACAGCACTATCTTATCTTTCAAAAAATCTTAACCAAAATACTAAGAAGCACTGACCCTAGTTAAGATGAAGAACATCTTTTTACCAACTTTCATGTTGGAAACAGGTTTGATCCAGATGCAGAGAATATGCACTTTCACAATCACATTGTGTGACACAGAAGCACATGCTGTAGGTATACTCTTCCCCATCATTCAGTACCTGACAAACTAATTACATGCTATTTGTTTAAAGATGACAGTGGAAGTAAAAAACAAAAACATGGACAACAGAACCATTTACTGACTCCTGCTATATCTGTATCCTGACATACAACTTCTCTTCCTGGCATATTTTTGAAAATCTGAAGTATCTTGTCCCCACTATGTTCTTGCCCTGAGTTTTAATACATATTAGTTAACCTCAACCAAATATATTCCACTTTTGTTAATGAGTATACCAAATGAAATAATGTATAGTTAGGGCACACGCACATGGTAAGAATCTGTCTTAAGAACAGAGAACCACTTAAGTTGCAATGGGCCTCAGGAGGCCACCTAGGACTACCTACTGCTCAAATGGTGACAGAGCAGATTGCTCAGGACTAGTCAAGCTTTGAGTATGTCCCAGGGAAGGAGGTCGCGAAACATCTCTGGGCAGCTTGTTCCAATATATACGGTATATGGATATAAATAAATAAAAAAATCTGTATCAAAGAAGAATTCTCCATGTTTCAATATGTGTCTGTTCCCTCATGGCCTATCACTGTGAAACTGAGAAGAATCTGGCTTTGTCTTCCATGCAGACAACAACAGAAATATCTTCCTTTAGCTACCTCCTTAAGGCTGGACAAGTTTTCTCAATCTTCTACAGCACACCTTTTTTCCAGTCCCCTTACCATCTTGGTGCCTATTTCCTGTACCAGCTGCAAAATGGCCATACTGTATCAGACTACATAGGTATGCCTAACTCACTTCTGAACTTAATGACCAGGACTAACAGTCAGACAATAAAAAACAGGTGAGGTACAGCACAATCCGTCTTGATATATATTCAGAGTTTTCAGTAAATCATTGGTTAGGGAAAACGTGAATCAAAGGCCACTGTATTGCATTCCATTTACTAGCTGCCATTGCAGCTGGAACTGGAAATGTTTCCAACGAATTACCTGTGGAGACTCTAAGAACTCCTTCTTCAGCAGTAACAGCATATGTACAACTTACCACTAGGCACATGCAACAAAGATTGGGTTTGTCTGTATGAATTACTTTACAGTTATTGAGAATGAATTTCAGCTTCTAGTTTAACACCCATGCTGCTTAGCAGAGTGAGATCCTTTTGAAACTCCTTCCTGTCAGCTTCAAACTCCACTATTGCAGAGGAATTTGAACCAGCAGTAAACTGTGCTGCTTCCTTACACTCTTTCCAAGACCATTTCTGAGTATGCTAACTAGTACAGGTCTCAGCATGAATCCCTGTGGGAGTCCAATCATAACTTTCCCGCAGTGTAAAAAAGGACTATTTATTGCTACACCATTAACCCTTCTCTTTCAGCTAGTTACTAATTCACAAGACAGGCTTCCTTCCTAACCTATATCAGCTAATGTTCTTTAGCAGCACTGGTGTAATTGATATAGTATCTGGATAGAGTTGCAATAATCTCAATTTGGGATGACAAAAATTACTGTAGATTTGACCAGCAACCAGTATCTCATTAATCCAGAACATCTAGGAAGTAAGAAAGAGAAGGAACAACAATGTGACCAGTTAGAAATTCTCACCAGGAATGAGATACAGCAAGGTGTTAAGAAGCCAGAAAACCACCTCAAGAAAGATATGCAACAGCCACAGTGCACAACAAAGTTCCAGTTTCTAAATATAGAGTTGTTCTATCAGTAAATATGGGTGAGCTCGGTAAGAAAACACTCAGGTAAACAGTGAAGATGACCAATTTCATAGGTGAACAAAACCAGCACTTCATCTTTGATGAAGACATGGAACGTGTCTGTTGAAGACACACTATGCTATACAAATTTAACACAAAGCCTGACATAATAGTTTAAATGTGGCCATTCCCAGGAGCTGGTGAAGGCATGGTGAGAGCTAGAGGGCGCAGAAAAAGAAATAAATGACCCAGCAGGAAGACGTGAAGGTTTTGTTCCTTACTCATCTAGACTCTGCAGAGAAGGCTATGGAAGAATTGCAATGTACACATACTTAGTTGGATGTGGACTTACAGAGATCTGAAGCCAAGCGGACTTGAAAGCAAGTCTGCATAACAGAGGACCTGAAGGTCACAAGGAAGCCTGCAGATGTTTTAGAGCAGCTCGTTGCTTTGTAGCCCATTGATATATTACATTTATGGGCATATACAGTATGTTAGATGACATTTTGCTACATGACCTCATATATTACATGACTCAACTGTAGGAAAATCCCGTTCACTCTGCTTTATCCATTCAGCTCTCTAAGCACTGACTCTGAGCACAGAAGTCAACAGCAACAACGGCACAAACATTAAACCACAGTTGTGCTCCCTCTCCTCTTTTCCTTCTAGATATTATCACCTCTCTAGCATGTACATCTGAAGAAAATCGCCAACATGGACTTCAGCTTCTCCAGCTCTCACACAATCTACAGATTAAATGAATATTGAGGTAGTGGAGTACTGTCATACATTTGCTTCTGTCACTTCTGCTCTGAAGCAGCAACTGCCAAGGGAAGGTAAAAGGTAGAAAAGTTGAGCAACCGTCAGAGCAAGACTCTGATTCTTCATTGTCCCTATCAAAGACTTTAGATAACTGAAACACAGTCAAAACATAAGTTGCACAACCCCTGAGAAATTAAGATAGGCAAACCAGTTCTGTGGAGTAACTCAGTGTTAAGCATTGTTTGGTGGAGAGGTCAGAAGTTAGAGCAAGGGGAAAGAAGCTAGAAAACAAGAGGGAAAAATGCAGCATGATCAGAGACAAAGCTGAGTTTTGTGCAGGCTGCTGGCTGCTCTAAGAGTGAACAACATGCTTGATTTGTATGTGTGTTGGAACAATAATTACACATTCAATATTAATTGTGGATTATGAGGTCTTCTGGCCCAAGACCTGTCACAGATATAGCTCTGTAAACAAGTAACACACAAGAGGACATATGGGCAGCAACAGTAACAACAAATCTGTGGTGCTTCTCTCCAGTGGCTAACAGGAGTGTTGTTTCCCGGAATCTTCACAATCTGCAGGTGTGGCACCTTCTCTCACTCTTCTTGTCGTTTCTCACATTTCTTGTTGCTGTATCTTTTTTTTTAACATATACACTATCTTTGCCTTCAGTTGCACATAGTGCACTTTATGAAAACAAAGTAACTTCAATGGCTGTAGACGAGTGGCCATAGCAGTGTCTAAAATCACACCACGACATTGTGTACAACACAACTGATGGACAAATTTAAACCAAGGATTTTAAAGAAATTTAAAACAAACCACACCAAGTTGTCTGAGCCAGACCTTTTCAAAGCTGTGCGTACAATTACAGCTTTTTTTTAATTATTTTTATTTCTTTTTTTTTTTTTTTTTTACCTGAGAAACCAGTAGGACCTGCTTCGTGGTCGCCTCCCTCTGCCCCG
>VWZO01013343.1:300885-334098 GCA_013396975.1 Bucco capensis | reverse complement strand
GGTGGCTGAGGCTCCCTGGGGCCCGGACCACCAGGGGCACTTAGGGGGCTGCGGTCGGGGCTTGTTTGTGGGCAGGGAGGGCCGTGAGGGGATCATCGCCTTACTCTGGGGTTGGCGGGAGGGAGCGGGGGTGGATGAGCGAAGTGTGAGTTTAAAAACAAAAGACGAGCCGTTAAAGTTGTCCTGGCGGTTGGTTTGCTGGAGGCAGGTCTGGCGCGGGGAGTGGATCCCGGCTGCATGACCACCTGCCTGCTCGGTGTGCCTGATAGTTCAGCGTCGTCTTGCGTGACCTGTCAAGCGCTTGCACCTTCCTGTAGGTCAGGTACTTTTGTCACGTCTCTCAAGACAAGTGCATTTTCTGTTCCGCATCGTCGAGCTTTCGAGGTGCGAGCCCTGAGACTAATTGAGTGCTCTGTCAGGTCAATGGGTTAGGGTCAGCAGACTGAGCCTCTCGAGAGGAAAGAGGGTCCTCTGAGCTTCTCAATATGAGAATGTAGCAAGGATAGATCTGCACAGTTAACATAGGTCAAAAAGTGTCTCAGTGTCTCAATACTTATTTGACTTGGTTCTCCATCTAGACTTGATTTTCTGGAAAATCAAAGCACCTTTTCTCATCTTCCTGGTCACGGCATCCTGCACAACGTTAATTCATAAGAAGTGATAATAACAATTAGAGATCACTAGGAATGTTGTTGGACTGTGAGTTGAAACTAATACCGTTATTGCAATGAATACATACTGTAGAAATCAGGGTTGATTTTAGTTAAGTGTTGAAAAAGTTGCCAGGTGTGACTTGGTATTAACAATATGTTTAAGTTCTTTATTTGTGACTTTTTTTGAGTAGTCTTTGAAATTTCTTAGTGGTTGTTTTTGGTTGGTTTTTTTTTGTTTGCTTTTTTACTTGAAGTGCTAGTGACAAAGAGACTTTACTGTAATGAGCAAAGAAGCTTTCTGGATAAGTGTTTGTCATCTTTATTTAATGGTGTTAATGTTAGCAGTAATTTTATATTACAAACCTATTGTTAAATCTGCTCTGCTAGTTCTATAGCATATATGTGTTTAGGAGAATGAAACCCTAATTTTTTGAAAAAGTTATTGCTGTGTTAAAAGTGATTTGATACTAAGACACATGGGTTCAGACCAAATAAGCATCCTGTTTTCTTGTTAAAGTACGCAGAACTGCCAGGGAAGTCTGCTTTTCTCTGTTAGCAAGTGTACTCGAAAAGCTCACCTGTCTATGCCTGCTTAAAAAGAAACCTGCATTAGTATAAATCACCAGTTTGAATCCAAAACCTGTTAACTCCATTCCAAATGGCAGGTGATTAAGAACATTATTTCTGGACTGAAATTCCCTGAGTTTATTTGCCTCTGTGTCAAGAATGCTTTGAAAATGCCTGTTGAAACAACATGCCAGCTGTTGTATGTGTATCTGGTTAAATGGCTTTCCGGGGTTTTGCTTGCTTTCCAGTTCAGTCTCTGGTCTTAAGTGTTGCTTATGAGTTGTAGTTAAAATGTCTCATTTCTGTATAGTTCTTATAGGCAGAGTAGTTTGGAACACTTTTTCATTGTGCAAGAAATTTCTGTTAAAGAGAAGGAGGGCTGTCTTAAATTGTTGCAATGGGCAGGTAGTAGTTTGTGGAAGAATCTATCTTTGTTACTAAAGGATAGTTTCATAAACTGGAAAATACAATATTGTGCTTGGGAAGACTCGTTTGCAAATACATGAATTTGATTCTTCAGTTATACAGTTCTTCAACTGTAAAGTTGATATGCTTTGTCTTTTTAATTGATACGATTATGTTTCTTTTCTTTGTTAACTGGATGGATATTAACAAATAGATTTACTTGTCATGGAAATAATTCCCTGCTAAATCTAACAATCCAGTAATAAATTCTGTTTGGGAGTTAGCAAGATTATTGCTAAGTCTGTCTGAGTCTGAACTCATTGAAATGAGTTTTGTTCACTTCTGTGACCATTTGATTTTGTAGTTTAAGCAAAACAACTTTTTGAATACTGGATGAAATTCACCACTGAGCAGAGAGATTTGTGGGACTACTTTAATCACCTAAACCATTGTCAAAATTATTTGTAAATGCTAAACTACAGTTAAGATAATACTTAACGTGACTGTGTTTGTTTTGTTATGTGTACGTTTTTCCTATGCAAATATATGAGATGATTTAATCAATAATACTTAGTAGACTGTCTGGTGAAAGTGTCATTAAGTTAGAGTAACTAATGCTCTATCTTCATTTTATTAAACATGAAGAGTGGAATTGGTTAATGTAGTGAACTGGCCTTACTTCCTGCTATTTGTGCCCAAGTAGCCTATGACTGCTTAGGTTCCTGAAAAAAATTGGGACAAGGTTCGATCTTAGGAACAAATTAATTAAACTAATTATGTTCAGATGCTCTGGCAAGTTTAAATTTAAAATGTGGCATTGTATGAGTGTGTTTCCACAGCATCACAAGCTCGAAATTGGACCATCCACCTTCCCAGCCTTCTTCCTCTTTCTTCCTTATGTGGATAAGGATTGCACCAGGAGCTGGTTCAGGAAGCTGAACTGGCTGAAAACTAGCAACTTTGGCTTTGATAGAGTTCTTAACTGAACTGACTCACCGTGCAGTTGCGTACCTGTCAGTGGCTGCGTGAAAGAGGTGGGATCAGGGAATAGTGGTGCTCATAGGCCTGAACTTGTGAGACTGATGTTACAGGACTCCAGCCTGCAACCTACTGCTTTGCATAGGCATACAGCTGGCATGGACCAGCTCCACCATTGAAAAACATGGTCCTGTTTGTTTCCACCCTTCTCTGCTGCTTCCTCCTTTGTGCAGGCAAATACTTGTATGTGGTGAACTGGGTTGAGGTTTGAACTAACTTGGGGGAGGGGCAGGGAGGGGAGGGTTAGGTTTAAGCTGGATCAGTTTGCTGCACAAACATTTGTGCTGGCGCAAAGATGGGGGTGGAAGCAAGCAGTAAGGGGAGCAGGGTGTGTTTGTTTCTTTTCGTGACAGTGACACATTATGCCAGTTTAAAGTATATTTGATACTGGGCTAATTCAGTGAGGTTAAGCTCATTTATCATTGAGGGTTTGAAGACATTGTTCAGTTATGGTTCATGGACATATTTTACATCTAAGACCCTTTAATCCATGGCAGTATGTCTTTGATTTCCTAATATGCTTTGAAAGGATTTTGAGGGCAGAATCTGGCCTTTTTTATAGTAACTATTGTTTTTAGTATTTTTTTGTTACCTGTTGTTTCATTTAGCTGTGCTTAATGGGAAAAATATGTTCCTGTTTATAACATGTGTTCATCCATCAAATTCCTGAAACAATTTGTTTAGCATATATGTTGAGGTTTTAAATTTAAAAGACTAAAATTGGAGAAGACAGTGATAGGAGTGCCCTCTAAGAAAACTGCACAGTATTTGCAGTAGAAAGTAGATTAAAAAAACCCAAACTAACAAACCTATGAACATCATAAGGCTGACCTAAGACATACTATAACTTTAGGAGGCAGTGTGTGACATTTCTTCTTAGGTAACTGTTTAATGGTTAGTGATTTTCAAAACCTGTCTTAAGGCTTTCAGGCCAATCATAGAAGTTGTGCTTAATATTTCAGGATATAGATAGACATATTTTAAAATTTTTACAAACTTCTGTGTACATTGTAGATACCATGTCCCTCAGGAGTTTGTCTCTACTGCTCTGCCATAGGTTTCCGTATTTAATGATCCTTTCCACCAAAAAAGCTGTATGCAGTGTTATGTGCTTTAGGCATAATTAGCAGTTAAATAGTATCAACTCATCTGCCTTTATTGGTCAGTTTAAGTTTTTCTGAAGTGGATCGGTATGCTCTTACACGATTCACTCTGTTGCAAGTCTGTATGGGTAGTAACTTCTCTTTGCTGGGTGGCAATGAGTTAACTCTGGGTAGTAGCTACTGCTGGAAGAGATGACCTATTTGCAGCTTTTTTATGATATTTTCTGAAACAAATGTAATGAATTTTATTTTTGTCTGCTGCTGAATAACACTGTTTTTTTATCAAAGCTCTTTGAGGAGATGTTGGCTGAAAGCCGCTGTCCAGAGCTGTGTAATTTCATGCAGCATATGCAGATAATATTTTAGTTGTGTATAAGTTATAGAACAGCAGTCCTAATGTAACAGACTTTGAATTTTCTGCTCTTAAGCATTATCTTTTCTTGTTGGCTCTTCTGTGTAATCAGTATTAGATGTGAACATTCTTTTTGAACTTGAGCTGATGATACTCGTGTGGTGTTTTTCTCATGTGAGTATGTATGTATATAAATATGTGTGTGTCATCTATTCTCTGAGTACAGTGTACTTTTTGAAGTTTACTCTTCACTGCTTCTGGCAGGGTAGAAACAATCCTCATGAGCAGTTCAGTCCACTCTTTATTGAGGCCCATCTTCCTGCAGCCATGTGATTTTTCAGAATTTCAGTTTTTCCCTCATGCTTGAAATGACAACAGAAATATTTGTCCATTGGCTTTAATAAAAAAGAACTAATAACTTATTTCTGATGTTTGTATAATAAAATTTCATGATTATTGCATGTTTGGGACTGACTACATGCATTCTTTTCTAATTAGTGGAAATGGCATTGTCATTACTGTTTCCTTCTCCTGGCTTGGAGTAGTTTAGTTTCATGTCTTGTTTGTTCTTCTAAAATCCATATGTGGGGTAGTGAGATAAGATGGTTCTGGTCACATGAGCTGTACTTAATCTGTCATGTGACTTCTCGGGTGGTCAGAGTAATCCCTAAAAATTTTGCCTGAGTCTCAGTTGATGAAGGAATGCTAATATCTGTGTTAGTGTGCTCCTCTGAATTATTGCAAGTGTAAAATTGTTGGGTTGTGTGTCTTTGCTGTCATAGCCTCCCATGCTAGATGCCACCTTTATTTACTTCAGCTTCCAGAATCTGCCACAGTAGACCTGCCAACTCTCACAGAATGTTTTGTTTCTTTTTCTTTTTTTGTTATGTAAAGGTTCATTTTTGAACCAAGATTAAAAAAACCCACCAAAACCAAAAACCCAAATGTAGGCTTTAGTTTATCCTTTTCCTTTATTTATGATAAACATATATGTTACAGCAAAGATACTCAGCTTTTTCTTGCTATTCAGCTTTTAATTTTCTGCTGAGGAAAATGGATTCAGAATACTCTATGAATTGTCTATGCTTGTAATAAAAGCTGAGAGCTAAAGGGCAGTTGGCATATCTGGGATACTGATAGTTTTCCTGGACTGTACTGCAAACTCAGGAGAGACCAGAGCCAACTGTGTTTTTAGTCTAAAGAACTAACTTTCCCTTCGCTTTTCTTCATAGTGACTTTGGTCCTGGCAGGGTTGAGATGCTACTGCTCTCATTTATACAGTGGTGATGGTTACTGTAAACCACTGATCTGTTACTGTGTGCTGACTTAGTGGTGAAAATTTGCTTTAATTTCCTGCCTTTTCAAGGGTAAAATAGACTCGCTATCCCATATGCTGGTACCTGGATTCCTGTGTTTTTAGTAGAAGATACAGAACTTTGCTCTATCTCTTACTTGAGCTGCAGTTCAAACTGATGTGTTGATATTTCCACAGTTCTCCTGTGGCTGCTGCCAAAGAAGTTGAGCCACGTAGTGGTTCTCACCTGCTGGGATTACTCACCTTGACACAAATGAAGCATTTATCTTTCAGTAATTTTTTCGCAGATGCTTTGCACAGTCTTTGTCTGCATTAATGCGTCACTGGCACAATATGCAGTTCTTAGCATGATTTTGGGACAAGAGGAAATGGCTTCAGGTTGCACCAGGGGAGGCTCAGATTTGATACTAGGAAAAATTTCTGCACTGAGAGGATTCTCAAGTATTGGAACAGGCTGCCCAGGGAGGTGGTGGGATCACCTTCCCTGGAAGTGTTCAAAAATGTGTAGTTGTGATACCTGGGGACATGGTTTAGTGGTAAGCGTGATAGTGTTAGGTTAATGGTTGGACTTGATGATCTCAGAGATCTTTTCCAACTGTAATGATTTTGTTTCTGTGATTGTAGTTAATACTGCTTGTTTAGAATCATAGAATATTGTGAGTTGGAAGGGACCCATTATGTGAACGTTGGAAAGATATTAATCAGCATGATATTACATGTATTTCTGAGATAGAATGTCTTTATTTCATCACTGTCAAGATGTTTGACAGGGTGGAGNCTTTTGATGCAGCCCAGGATGCGATTAGCCAGTGTGACTGGTTTTGTTACGCTTTACGATAGTGTGACATCTTTTTCCCAAATGGAGATGCTGAAGCAGTAGCTCTAAAGGAGAAACTCCGGCTATTTCTTTTCCTCTTGCAGAAATACAAACTTTGGTTTGTATGTAAACAGAAAGGGGAAAAATGAATGGTCTAGTGCTGTATTCAGTGTTGGTAACAATGTATCTTATGCTGAGCTTTTCTGAAATGACAGAAGTAGCTTTTTGCTTAGCTGTACAGCAAAGCAGAACAGAGCTGACTGTGCAGCAGTTATCTTTCAGACATGTCTAAATTTTGTAGTCTGTTTATGAGTATCAGCAAACACTTTGTGCATACTTTTGCCATGCATTGAATGCTTCTCTTTTCCTTTAATTTAGCTTAAAACTGGTAATGGAATTCCTGAGGTTTTGAAAGGAATAGTTCTTGGCAGGCGCAGAGTTTTGAAACCAAAGGCAAATTAAGATACAAAGCAAACACAGGGAGGGCTACTTCTTCAGGGAAGTATGTTAAAATTCTTCCGACATCTTAATGTTTATTGTATTTATTTTTAAAAATATATCTTTGAATTGCTCCTTTAAAGCAGAGTCAGTACTTTTCTTTTAAAAAAATCTTACTGGAAAAAAAGGAGATTTTTTTTTTTCCCTTAACGTCACTCAACAAGTTTCACCTTTTCAGCCAGCCACTAGAAGTAGAGGGTGAAATACTCCTTCCTTTGTAGCTGTCTGTGTTCTTCAGTAACTCAAATGCTGATGGAAGCATGTAATTAGATTACAATTTTTAGTTTAAATAAAATATACTCTTCTTTTAAATCACTGCAGGAATTATAATTGAAAGTAGTTATGTATCTGTCAGGTGGTACAATAATGCAATAAATTATTTACACTTTCAAGGTCTAGTTGATCTTTTTAAGAAGTGTATATCTAAACCGCTTTAGCTTTGTGAGAATAAAAGAAGATAGGACATAGGGAAATTTGCCTTTCTGTCACAGCCTTGTCCCTCTTTGGGATCTGTAGTACTGCTTACTGCAATAATCTTCCATCTTTTTTACCCTCTTCCCACTAATCCTGAGCTGTACAACCATTCATAGAAACCTTGCATGCAATCTCCTTTGTTTAGGTTACTGCATTTCTTTATAGACTTTCATGGCTTTAGATGCCTTCATTCATTCATGCATTTTCCTGTAGCGTTTCTTATTATCATAAACATTTTGAATGTCTTAGAGCTCGTTATCATCTCTCTCAAACTCAACTCATTTGCTTGCCATTTGCAACACTGCTGACAGCAGTATAATCCTGTCTTGCCCAGGGCAGTTGTTTGGGAGTAGCCTCTTTTTTATTTCTCCTTGAATCCCTAGTCATGTTTTATTCATATCTTTCTTATTCCTTGTCCAAACAACATTTTCAAGACCATTTTTTCTTTTGGTATTTACAAATGAAGTTGAGGCTTGTATCTGTCATCTGGAGTACTTCAAGTACCTCCTCTGTCGTCTTCTGATATTCCTTTCTCTGCAATCTGTTTAAAAATACAGCTGGTACAATTTTTCAGTGTGACTGCTAGTTCTCCTCATCAAGCTAAAGCTTGTTATCTTTGAATTTGAAGACATGCGTCTCATATTTCTACATCATACAATTCTTTTTCCCTTCTACTATTGGTGCTCAAATCTATCTCCCACCCCCCCTCCCCAGTCTTTACTTACGTTTCATGTCATATTCTTCACTGTGATTTAGAAAATTTTTTAGTATAAATGTACGTTATGTATCTTACTACAAACAGACAATGATTGCATCTCTGACTTTCCTTCATGGTTATTAGAGTATCCTGTTGTCTCTCTGCTTATAAAGATGAACTATGTTTTTATCTACCAGAGCCGACAGGGATGCATGTTACCTTTGGACCTTTCTTATAGTGGCCTGTGAAATCTGTGTTGCTGTATATTCTCCAAATCTGGCTCATTTGTCTGATGACTATACTTTTTATTTTGGAGTAAGCAAAGAGCACAGGTGGCATACTTTAGAATCATAGAACAGTTACAGCTGGAAGAGACCTTGGAGATCAAGTCCAGCCTTTGTCCTAGCCCTATCAACTTACTAAATTATGCCCCTCAGTGCAACATCCACCCGTCTCTTAAACACCTCCAGGGATGGTGACTCAACCACCTCCTTGGGCAGCCTGTTCCAATGGCTGACAACCCTTTCAGGAAAGAAATTCCTCCTAATGTCTAGCCTGAACCTCCCCTGGTGCAATTTCCATCTATTTCCCCTTGTCCTAGCACTCTCCACCAGGGAGAACAAACCAGTCCCTGCCTCTCTACAACCTCCCTTCAGTACTTTAAATACTTTAAATTGTATTGTGTGAGTACAGTGTCAGATTTTTGTGGACTTTTATTATCTGATGTGATTTCAGTTAGTAAATTTTTTCCTGCACTTGGCAGTTTTCTTTGGTGAGACAAATGGATGTAATCTACAACTTTTATTTAAGTGATGGTATACAAATTGAATTAAACTAGAAGTGAAAGTCATATTAAGTGCCATGCCCTACACTTACTGCCAAACTAGAGCTAATATTAACAGAGGTAATACTTTTTTTAATAAGGAAAGCCAAGTGACTCTTAAATATTTTATTTCTGTCTCAGGAAACTTTGGGTCACAAGGTCTTTGTGGCTTGGGGTTTGGTTTTTGTTTGTGGTATTGGGTTTTTTGTGGATTTTCTTTTTTTTTTATTTTTTAGAAATTTAAAGTTCTGGGGCTCCTAATTTTTTTGGAATGTTTTTGGCTGGTAGTACAATGAGAAAGTAAAACAACTATAATAGTTAAAATAAATACTAAATACAGTATTATCTGATAAATTGTTCTCTAACCTTGAACTTTGTAGTATTTATTTAATACTATTATAATAACATTGCTGTGCCTATATTTAGAGAAATTCTGAGTAAGACATGCCAGTTGGTCAGTTCTGCAGCTCTGGAGAATGCTCCATTCCTAAAAATTGCTGGACTAGAAAAGAATGTGTACAAGAAGGGGAAAAGGGAATATTCTACATAGGCTTCAGAGAAACTACTTCCATTTTTAAATTTTTTCCCTAACCTGGTAGACAGGTTAGATGGGTGAACATTTCTTATCTCCTACTTGCATCCTTCCTCTTCAAGTTCCAGAACTTTTTTCTGGTAAGAGAGGTGGAGAGAACATTTCCAGCTTGTCCTCTGGGTCTTTAGTTCTAGAGTGATGTGTGTTTTGTCTCAGAGGTACAACATATAACCAGACACTTAGATAAACTTCTGGTTTCTGTAAGATTCTTTGGGTTTAAGTATATGTTTTGACTGTTATTTTAAGGTACTTAATGGCCACTTAGGGTGTTGAAATATTTCAACTAGTAAAGGGCAACAAAGTGCCCTTCAAAATCCAAAGTTCAAGTTATTTATCTTGAATTTTCTGTGCCTACAGTCAATGTGGATAATCTGACCTTCACAAATGTGTTTTCTTTTACTGTGATTTTAGTCCATGAGTTTCAGTGTATTTGCCTAATAAATAGTTATTTCTTCCTGCTTTGGGGTTCCTTGTTCTATAAATTGGTCCCACAGAGCACTCCTTGGTGTGTGTCTGCTAAATTTATATTCTCTTGAAGAATTTGTATTTCTTATGCCAGCTGTAATGTAGAATTCTATGTGTTAAATGGATGTAACTTATGAATTTAAATGGTATGCTTTTTAAAATAGTTTCATACTGAAGTAAAAAGTTGCTTAACATTGTTAGTAGTGTGACATTAAGATGAAATCTACCTTCCTGAAGGTTTGATTGTGTCAATACCGTATCGGTTTAGCATTTTTTGGGGGGGGAATTCTTCACTGCTGATGTTAAAATAAATCGGTAATACTGATTTGTACTGAAGCCTGTTCCCTGTCTGGTCTCTTATCTCTAAGGACATAAGCACCTCAAATTTGCCTGAGGCTCAGCTTAAGGCAAGCTGTGACTATTTGTGTCCAGGTTTAAATATCTGTGAAATGTAAAAAAAATAAAAATTGTCAAGCAGTTAAATAAAGTTTTTTACATTCATATCTCAACTCTAATAGCTTCCTATACTCTTATCTGTTGAAAACTAAACTGAAGCACAATTTTGAACAGCTCTTTATTTATTTAGATCCTGATTCACGTAAGATTTTACTTGATGTTTTGAATTCTCATTGAGCTATAGATGGCACAACTTAGTGAGTTATGTAGGAAGAATAAGATTCAACTTAAGTATATTAGGAAGGATGATTTCTTTGTAGTTCGAAGTAGGAAGATGTCTGAATAGGAGGAAACCTGTTCAGCTGAGGCTTTGAGGACAGACTGAAGTACTTATTGAGTAGTGTACTCTAGGGAAAGCTCATGATAAAATAATAGAAGGTTGACTACCATTACACACTTTATCCTAATAAGTGAAGTGATCTTAACCAGTTGCTATGTAGTATGTCAAACTGCTCTTGCACTGATTATAAGACGGTTGGTTGCAGTGTTATTATTAGATTGATGTGCTCTAGTGCTGACTTAAAAAGTAAGCTGTGCATGAAGGATAGTGCATTGGATTCTTATGAATTGTTCTATCATAATGTTTTCACATTGTACATGAAATACGTAGTTTTAGGCTTTTGCACAAAAAAGTAAGCATTTGTTTCAACATGCCACACTTAGTACCTAATTATTTTTAAATTGTGTGACAATTTTTTATGAACTGTTCTAACACTTGATTATAGATGGCTATAGACTTTTTTCAGGAAAATAAATATATTTGAAGTAAGACCTGTTTTCTGATCCTGCTGTCAGATGTCAAAATGTCTAGAACAGGCAGGCTATTTCTTCATGTTGCTCTCCTGCATAAAAATGTGTGACCTAGATGTATGTGGGTTTTGTTTTTTTCTTTTAATGGAGTTATGCAAGTTAACATAGCTTTTATTGTTGACTAATAACTAAAATTACTGTAAGGGATTAGGGGACAGCTAGTGTTCATTCTTTTATAGAAAGAAAATCTTCAACTCTCTTCCATCACTTGGCTGCTTTCAGCTTTATGTTCTGCTCCATCACTGGTCTGTAGAAATGTTAGCATTCAGATTGTCAAAAATTGGACATAACCCAGGAGCTGAAAAGAATGTGAACTCTTGTATAATGAAATATATAAGAATTCCTTGTTAGCTGAGGAGGAATAAGTGAAATACTGTATTAATGAGGTTTTAAAGTAGTTAAATTTTAGGTTTATCCTGTATGAAATGTTACTTCTCAAGTGCGCTGTACTAAAGAAATGTAGTGTTGCAAAGCCTTCTGTATTCCTGACTTCAGAACAAACAAGGAATTATCACAGAAGGATGCTTGAGACATGGAATAATAAAGCCTAGGAAGTGTATGGTGAACAGTAGAAGTATTTTACATGTTACTTCCAATCGTAAATATTGTGTGCTATTAGTGATTTGAGAGAGAGCTTGGTTTACATTTATTGTAAAGACTTTGTGTGAATTAATTCCAGTACCAAATACAACTTCAGTGAAGTCACATCATTGATTACCTTTCATTATGAATGGACTGTTTTGAGATGGGTGGTTATAGGTAGTTTTGTAACTACATAGGAATATGTAAAAAGAGCATAAGACTAGAAAGAATAAGGGCGTTTTGTCTCTGAAATGCAGGTCTAGAGTTATGAATAAAATGTAACTAAAACTGCCACCAAAATGCTTGATGTTAAATTTGTACGTTAAAAGCTACTTGCTGGGTTACTCATAAGCTAACTCTAATAATAACTTGGTTTAAATTTTCGTTTGGTTTCAAATCTGTATTAGTGTATATATTACTTCTATGCTGCTGGTGAGAGTAAACCCATTGTTGAAAGGAAATTTAGTAAAAATGTCATAAATCTAGAAGCTGAGATCTTTTTCTGTGTGCTAAAATCCCATCACTCTTTCTTTCCAAACTGAGATACAAAGAAGAAAATTCCACTTTTTGTTTTGTTTTGTTTTTTTTGTTTGTTTTTTTTTAAAGAGAATATTTTTATAGAAAGGTGTTATTCCTGAGACTTGACACTTTTGTGTGGGTGTAGATACACAGTTGAGTAAATCATTCCCACTTCTTCTAAATACATTCTTAAAGCCAGGCTCTTCTCAGTGTCATCCAATGTTAGGACAAGAGGGAATGGGAGCAACTTGGACCACAGGAGGTTTAGTATTAACCTGAGGAAAAACTTCTTTACAGTAAGAGTGATGGAGCACTGGACCAGGCTGCCCAGGAGGGCTGTGGAGTCTCCTTGTCTGGAGACATTCCAGAACTGCCTGGACACATTCCTGTGTTACCTCGTCTAGGTGATCCTGCTCTGGCAGGGAGGTTGGACTAGATGATCTTTCTAGGTCCCTTCCAACCCCTAACATTCTATGATTCTATGAAGTTGTTTGAACAGTAAGGTTTCACCCAGCTGCTTTACACTTGGGTGAAGGGTTAACAGTTAAATTGGATGCCAGTAGGTTTTGATTTTTCAATTTTAGCTTAAAATAGTGACAGCATAGCTTGGGGCAGAACTGCACTTTTTTCTACAGTTTACATTGCACAATTATCTTGTACATGCATGATTAAACTGTTTGTAAAAATCAGTTTTCAGTATGCCTTACAGTTTGTTTGTTTCATTTTGTTTTGGTTTTTGCTTTAAGAGGCCATGATATGAACTGCAGCATTTTAGCAGCTGATGCATGAATGGTTCAGTGTTTGTCTCCTGAATGAGGCAGGGGTTTTTGTTGGAGGGCTGGCACATTGTGAGGATAGTGAATTTATCCACTGGCTCCTTGGTGGTACTGGTTATGACTTCCCAGAACTTCACTTTATTCCCAAGAAAACTGTAAATGCTTCCTTGGGTTCATAGGTTCACATTAGGCCTGTGCCTAATGTAATGAATTGTACCAATCGGTTATGTGGTGCCCTGTGATTTTTTTAATACAGATTTTATCCATTATTTATGTATCTATTGTAGTAGCTCTGTTAATAAAAATTTAATATTACATGTGCTTTGTCGAAGGATACATTTCACTATTGATAGCATAAGTCTGTAGTAGTGATATGGCAGAGATTTTAAACCATTGGAAATGTAATTAAACTTCTCAAAAGTGTAAAAATTTAATTAAATCTCTCAAAAGTGTCTAGTAGCTAGACATGATTCTCTAGGGAAACTCTCAAATGAGTCATGTACAGTACCACACCAGTAGTAGACTGAGTTCTGAGGATCTTGTGATTACTTCTTGTTCCCTAGACTATCTGATGGCCTGCAAGAAAGCCTAGATGTGCTAGAGATGAAAGAACTTGGCTCTTGCTTCAGTACATAAGTTACAAAAATGGCTAAAATTCACATACCTGTACGAATGTGTTCTACTCAGTTTGGCCCTGGTTCTTTGAGTATAATAGACAAAATGTATCACCTTGACAGCAAAGAATTAGTGCATTTTTAGATTGAATAATGTAAAAATGACACCACTGGGGCTAACTGATCCATGTTGCTGCTGTATAGTACTGTTTGAATGGGGAAGATTAAAATGCTCATGATCCTGTTGGAAGTAGACTAATGTGATAGTACTGTCTGCAAAAGTCACTGCCTCTGCTGCAGAGGAAGAATTTACATCAGTCTGCAGTGCTAGGCAGGTTTTAAAATTTGACAGCAGCCCTCCTTGCAGCATATCACAGGTGTAATCTGGCTGTGGTTCCATCATGTATTATTTAAGTTTTCCAACAATTTTCTCGTCTGTACTACAGTTTGCTTCCCTCTGACTTGTGGTGTTAATGTATATAAGGTACCTGAAATAATGTAAATTAAAAGTCCTTTCTCCTTCCCAAGAAGGGTAATATCAGTACACATTCTTTGCATAACGTTCTTACTTCTCTAGTTATTTTCCAGAACACTTGTTAAGCAGTATTGACTTCTAATGAAAATCAGCAATTTCCTCCTACTATAACGTAGGGTGAAATGTACAGAAATTGATAGTCAATATAAATGGGTTGGTGTTTATGAAGCAGCATGCAGTCTGAAATATTCAGGGTTAAATAATTTACTTGGAAGTAGTACAACAGTATCAAAGCACATACATTTAGAATAAGCATATTATTAGTGTATTGTAATGGTCTCTGTAATGCTGTTATAGAGACAGAGAGTACATCCAAGTCAGATTTAGAACTAGGCCTGTAGAAATCTGCAGTGTTTTACATAGGTAAGCAGCCTAAAGATTGGTGGTGTTAAACAGAAGTTGTAGGAGCTGGGCAAGGTGACATAAAGTGGTGGATGAGCATAGGGAATTCGGTGGGAACTGATACAGAAAGAGGGCTAGGAATCAGTTAGGAGGAAGCTTGATTTTTGGTATATTTTGAATTTTGAGTGCTTGACTTAATTTATCCTAATATTATGTATAGAATTTGATTTACAGTGTTTTACTGTCTTAGCAGTAGCTAATTATCATGTTCCTTGGTTATAAATTCCTTTCAAAATATCTGGGATATTTTTAGACAGAGATGTGTAGCTTCTGTGATTTTGGGTTGTTTTTTTTTGCGTGTCTACCAGTGTATACAAAGAGGTTGCAATAAATAAAGTGCACTGTAAGTAGCATAGTGATTACTTCACACTGTTTCTGTAACTGCCTAAATTTTGTTCAGTTTCTATTTCTGTTCTAGAAAATATAGCTTTTGCAGATTTTGTTGCTGGATTGCAGTTTCTGTAACATAGTCTTGTTGACTAATTCAGTAATTGCTAAATGTAATATGTTCTTTTGACAGAGGTTTGTGTTTTGCTTGCTTATACAGTCTGAGACACATGATTTTCATTTGTTTATGGATTTTTTTAATATTAACTGCAAAAGTACAGAGAGAAATAATAGGAGTCATGGTTTATCTTGGATTACCCAAACTTGCTTTGGAACATTATTGCCAAAGGCTATTACGCTTAGTGATTATTACGTTTATGAAGTTGTATTTTCACAAACCACAGTTCTTGTAAAAGGATAATTAAGTTAAAACTTGGGCTATTCTTCACAGATTCTGTGCCACTGCCAAAATATTTTCAAACAATACATAGTTATCATTTCAATGATACCCTTTTAACTTGAAATACTAAGGAGTGTAATAAGCTTTTAAAACATACTACTGTCCTTCTAGTTTACTCAATATTAATTCTAAGGTGAAAGCAATCCATTTGTCTTTCAATGCCTTTAGAAATCAGATGTGAAATGTTCTGCTTCATATGAAGGCTTAAAGTTTATGATCTTGCTCTGCATTAATCGTCATGTTGTTGATACTTTGCAGGGAGTGGGAGGGGAAATCTTACTGGTTGTAGCTATTGTTGCTGAACACGTTAATAATCAGGTTTAGCAAATCACAAACTTTCCAAGGTTTCATGCTGTGTGTTTATGTAGAGTGTAATTTAATACTGAGTTGGAGAATGCTTAAGCTGCATTTATAAGGATGCTTGATAGCTAGTCGAATTTTTTTGAAAAATGATGGGAATGACTTCCATCAGTCAAGTGAAATAGCTTAAATGTCAGGAGCATAATCCTGTGCACAGTGAAATTTGATGTTCAGATTTTAAAGAAAATCCAAAAGCAAATGTATTTTTTAAATTAAAAAAAAAAAATTCCCAACCAAATTCTGTACTGGATAAGTGGTCACTGATCCTGTTCCCTAAAAATTTAGGGACTTCTGAAGCTGTGTTTGTGCTGAGGTTTTGACACTTCTCCTGCACTGTAAAAGCAAGTTAGGAATAGCACTGTTAGAAGTTGTAGAATGCCAGCACGCTGCTTGTATAGGTCTAGATTTAATAATTCTTGCCAATACCGTTTCTCATGTTACAACTGAAATACTGTGCTTTTTATGAAAATATTACTTTTCCCAACTTTTAAGCAGATTTCTGTATTTACTTGAAATTTTACTTTGAACAAAACTGTAGCTTTATATGAACTTACTTTTGTGTAAGATACATTGAAAGAAAGCTGCTTCAGAGGCTAAAGCCTGTTTTCTTTTTCTTAGGTGTTCTATAAGTTTCCTCTAAAAGTACTTATAGAATAACTTGGCTTTTGGTTATGTTCTGCCTAGATTAATGCTGTTATTTTGAGGTGCAGAATAAATTACAATGCAAAAGTCTTACTGTTAAATTCAGAATGATGGAAAGATTATTACATGAAACTTGAATTCCTAATTACTGACTGAGGGCTGGTGTTGCACAGAGCTAGCTGTTCACAGGATTTTTTTTTCTTCTCCTTGGAAACATCCTATCTGTGTCTGTTACTTGAAGACAACAGAAACCTCAGGTTTCTGGGTTTGCACTGAATCAGTGGGCAGCTTGTGATGTTCATTAAATAGTATTAGTAACATTTGTTTTTTCTATTCATACTGCTCTCTTTTTCTGGATAGACTAAATAAGCAAGAGCACTTAAATATTTTCAGTTTGAAAGCATCAGTTTCTGGTAATTGAAAGATGTAGTTTTTAAGGAATGACTTGGAAAATACATCTGAATCTTAATGGCATCCTTTAATTGTTTATATTTACCTTGACACTGCTTAAAATATTTTTATATTGTGTATATAGGTAAATTTCTATGAGAAAATGTGCACAGAGTATGATATACATGGCTTTGCTGTTAATTTGTTTGACTGCTTTTAAGAGTGTTTTGAAGGGAGCATTTGTTTCTTAACTCAGTGTGAAATTATAATCTTTGTGTTAGTCCTAACAGATCTGTTACAGCTTTTTAAGAATCTGTTTATTTTTACAAGTAGCATGATTTATGTAGCTAGCATAGGCAGCAATAGCAGTGAAGAGATGGAGGCACAGGCAGGCAGTTGGAGCCTTAAAGTTTCTAGAAAGCTCAAAAAGCCTATTCCTTTTTACTAAATGAGGACTGGCAACCTATTTCAGAGTTAGTGCAGCGAAAACTATATTTGTGTTTAGTGAGACAACATGAAAACCCATTCTGCCTAAAACCAGTTACTTTGAGTAATGGGTTGGTTCTTGTGTTTACTAAAGCTTTGGAAAGGAGAAACAGCACACTCAGGAGCTAGCTGTGTCTGTATTACCTGCCAATGGGGACAAATGATTGTGTCCTTCTGCCTGTTACTGTATGTAGCTTTTGTAAAGATTGAAATTCTTGCATTAGAGACTGTTAACTTGAATAATACTGTGTGTTTTGGGACTAGGTAATTAAGTTTAAATTAAATATTATTTCCCAGACCTTCGTTCGCGAAGCCTAGCCATGATGATGATGATGAAGTCTTAATGTTTAATTTAATTTAATAATGATATTTAAATCCAACTAATGACCAAAGTTCTCTGAACCAGACAAGCATACTTGCTGATGTGTTTCCAAAATATGCCAATATCCAAAATTACAAGCTTGTTGGGCCACTTGGGCAGATTGATGAGATAATTTTTGTGCATTTGGTAAAAATAAGTTTCACCATCCTAATGACTATTCATTGAAATTCTCACTAGTTGTTTATGGTGTAGTCCATACCGATAAATACTCAACTTCCTTGACCATACAATAACAGTGTTTTGAAATGTTTGATGGGTACATGTTCTCCTGCCCTGTCTTCTTTCCCTTGTAAGCCTTCAGATTGTAAGGGAATGGTGGGAGACTTTTTGACAAGGTGTCCTTTCTGCCTTAATTTATATGACCAAAGCTCTAAAAATGGTTAGGGAAAAGATTTTAATCTCACATGATTGAGCCTCCTATATATGGACCTTTGAACTCACTAGCTGTGAGACTACAGTTCTTGTACAAGAAGTAAACTACTTTTGGCAAAGCACGTCTTGAGAATATCTTTATTTCAAAGTCTTCCACCATTACTTTTTCTTCTCTCATCTATACGACTGTAATTTCACTGCATAGGAACAGACAAAAGCAACAAGATAGCTATGCCATAAAGTGGGGATGCCAATTGAAACTGGCAGGGTCCTTCCTGCCAAGGAATTATGGTTGGACTTAAATTTTTCGTGTCTGTTGGAGTGTAATGGTCAGGAAAATTACATCTCTCTTGTGATAGCTGCAGTATCAATATTACAGCAGGTATTACCAATTGTTTTTTAGAGTTTATAGTCTAAATGGATAAGACAGGCTTGCATTAACAGTTATGTTAATGAAACCTTAAAGTTTATACTTCAGACTTCCTAGCTTTGTTACATAGCAGACTTTTTTTTTTTTTTCTGTCCAAAGATGCAGGTACTTTCAAATAGTATGTGCTCACTGGTGTTATATCCACTGTTGCTTGTTTTAAGATACTTAGGAACCACTTCTGAAATTTACGTGAGTCTTCCAAACAACACAGGGATATGCTAAAATGTAGTCCTTGACAGGAATATATTTCAACACCAAGTTCAAATGTAGTTTTTATTTTAAAATGGCTTATGAAAATCTTTAAATATTGGAGAAAGGGGTTAGTATTTGGTTGTTGGTTTTTTTTTGTAATGCCGATATTTGTTCTTAGTCATAACTTGCTTAAGGCTAGAATAGTCTGACTCCTTTGTGTTCTGATAAGATACAAGAGTAAATGGGAGAGATGTAGTATTGAAAGCAGTTAGCTTGCTACCTAAATAATGTATTCCAGAAAGATTTTTGGGTTTTGTTTTTGGTTGGTGTTTTGTTTGTGGTTTTTTTTTTTTTACACCTTGATTTCAGAGCTGCTGAAGACATCAAAGCTCCATTAGTTCTCTTGTCAGTCTGTTACAGGCATTACTTAAGATGTATTTGTTGTATGTTTAATTGGTGGGGTTTATACTTCATGTTTTTTAAAAACATTTTAAAAATTCTCAGTTATCTCAAGTTATCTAATTTTTTTCCATTTGACCAATTATTTATGGGTGTAAATACGTATTAAAATGTAACTTCTAAACCCATCTTAATCCATTTGCAGTGAACTTACTTGCTTAGGATAGAATAGCTCAGATATCTGACAATATCTCACATCTCTTGAACACAAGAGACTACCTTGAAAAATCACTACTGCATTTCCTCACAGAATAAAACACCATGCATGGATCTCAGATGACAGAGTGTTCAGCTGACAAAACAGAAATGAAATGGCTCCTCAGAAATTACTTATCAATGACTATATTTTGTTATGATAACTATTAAAAACAAATCCTCTTCTGTGGACAGCAGTGGTTCAGTTTAGCTGGTTTAGATTTTTTTGTGTATCTTTCCCTGGCCTTTCCTCAGCAGTTGAAATGTGTTGTAAGCACTGAGAAGATCCTTTAGCTATTTTACAGCAGTTTGAATATTAACAATAGTAACGAGAAATTTCCCTTACTTAAAATATTACTAATTCATTAGCTCACTGCAGAAATGCTAATAAGCTGGAGCTGAGAACACTAACAAGGGAAGTTAATACTTCACATAGATGTTCTACTATGAGATTTCACCTAGGGAGTAAATCTAGAAGGGACTTAGTAAGTCCAATATCTGTTAGAATTGGTTTTTAGCTTGTATTTATCTGTACTGGAAGTCTAGGTTAAGATGCTGAATCACATAAATTAATACTAAATTTAAAATACAAATCTAGCTCTTAGAATTGAGCAAATTAAAGTATCCATTTTGTTTGTTGCACCTGCTTTAATATTAAGCTGCAAGCCCCATCAAGGGCCAGAATCATAACTTTTTAAATGTTAAAAAAATTTAAACTGCCTAAATGTGAATTCTTCTGTGTTCTGTCCTTTCTTTCAGGTTTTCTGTGGCTTTTTGTTGGCAATAAGGTGTGATTGATTATTTAACTGCAGCACAGAACAGAGTTAAATGCAAAGGTGTATTTGTGGACATAGATTCAAAGAGCGTTTCTCTTTGTGGTGCTGTTGGTATAAACAGTGCCACCCCCTTATTTGTGTTTCTAGCTGAGCAAGAAAAATAATTCTTTTTAACCTAGATCAGTTATGAGTGACGTACTGATAACAGATTAAACATTACTAGAAAGTGAAACCTGAGATAACTGAAATTCGAGTGGATATGGGCTTTTCTTACTAGTTTTTTGTTTGTATTTTATTTCTCAGTAGCAATAAATGATATTTTGCATACATTTAGGAGATGTACATATTAGATGGAGGAGGAACATAAGTCAGTTTATCACTGGTCAAGTTGTGCTAACAAAGCTGTGATCTGAGCATGACTTGAAGTTCAAGCTTGAGGTAAGCACGCAGCTACTTGTAGTCCCGCTCCCCGCTGTATATTCATCACTTGACTTGGTTGTGGCAGCTCTGTCATTAGGCCAGCAGGGAGCCAGCGCATGGAGCCAGCGCAGGGAGCTAAACTGGCTGAAATGTAACCTTCGAGAAAGGCATTTTCTGCTGATGTTGCTCCATGAAGCAGCTCATCGTAGACATCGATGAGAGCCAGAGCTCTCTTGTGGCCAGGAGGAGCAGGAGAGCCCATTGCTGTACCTCTGACTTCTGGTACTTTGTAGCCTTCAGGCACCAAGAGTGTGACCTCCTGAAAGGTGGCTGCATGTATTTTTCTAAGCAGCCCTGCTGTTCTGCTGCTCCTGCTCTCTGCACTGCCTGCCTGTCCCTCCACACTACTGCTGCATTAACCCCTGCTTAGTTTTGGCAATCACCTCTCCCCTCTGCTCCCCTAGCATTCTTGCAATTCTCTATTGCCTCCTGCAAAATGCTGCTTGAACTGGAGAGGAGAGGGATGGGAAAGTGAAATGAGCCTTGAGCTTGTGGACTTCAGTTTGAGGAATGCTGGTTTAGGAGATGTGGTGGCTGGCATCTGAATAGGGACTCTTCATAAAGGAGACAGCTTGTCTGCTTTAGCCAGTAAAGCAGTTAACATCAAGAATAATTCAGTATCGGCAACTCCCAGGGAGGTCTACAGGCTTTGGGAGCATCACTAGTCCATTTATTTTAGTTTCTTGTTTGCAAGGCCTTTTTGAAGTTTAATCATAAAAAATAACAGAAGAGCTACTGTTTGTACCTTTTAAGCTAATATACTCTACCAAGTGGTACTACTTGAATATACATTAAATGGCACAGCTGGCGCAGAATAACAAGAGTGTGGTCTGTTTGGGTAGTGTTATTGTTGAAAGAGAGTATAATATAAATATGAGGAATTAATGTAGTGTACCCTAGAAGCATACATTTGTTGGTATCCCCACTGCCTTCAGTGTGTATGTTTTCCACTGTGGAAGTTCATGATGGGGGAAGTGTAGCTGTGGAGGGCAAATTTCACAGAATTTAGTCCCAAGTAAAGACCAGATCTTGTGTGGAACTGATCACATTTTCAACGGGTGCTATGGGTGCTGTTTTGACATAATCATGGCTACTATTGATAATAAAGTCTTCAGAATTAATCCTTTATGAGCGAAAATGGGCATTCAGTATAGCTTTCAGATGCTAGCAAAATGGATGGGCAAGGACAAGCATGTCCGTGCTAGCTATAAAACAAATCAGCTTGTTTTCCATACACAAAAATGTTTGAAGTTTTAGTGTGGTATTTTTAACTACATCAACCTCTTTCTTAATATCTAGGAGTTGCAGAAGTTTGCAGCACAGATGATTGGCTCACAAAAGCCAGTGTGAACTTGTATGTAGAGATTACCACTGAATGGAGTTGGTAGAGAAGCAAAATCTATATGATGTCTTTGAGGGCTACAGTATTTCAGGTAATATTTGACACTGTACAGTACTTGGAATTCACCACAGCCAAGGAGGGGTGAAAGTGTGTGAGTTTTATCCAAGGCTGAAACTTAAGACTACTGTCTCAGCACCAGAAAAGTTCAGTGTAATTCTTAGACCTTTCATTCAGGATTTTTAGGTTTGTGTTGTTGTTGTTTTGGGGTTTTTTGTTTTTCAACTGAGTTGTGCCATATTTTTGGCCCTTCAGAGGGCATTGTAGCCCAGTCTCATAAGTGGTCATGAATCCTAATCTTCAGTATTTCTGCTGAGTGCACATATGCAGGCATCATAGTTGTTTATTAGAAAACATGCATGTATTATCAAGATGAGACTCCAGAAAGGTTATTTTTTTAATCCTTAAAGATTATCTGCCACTTAAGATAACAGGTGATAACTTCAGTACAATAAAATGAATATGACTTTTCTTTCTAGTTGAAGGTCCCAATGCTTATAAATGCCATATGACACATGAAGTTGAAAGTTTAATCCTGAAAATGTCACAGCAATTATTTTCTAAATAACACTTTGTCAAATTTGTTAATGGAAGGAGATTTAAATGTAGTTTAAAAGTAGTTTATTTTTTTTTAGGAAGAATGCTATAACATATATATACACTTATACATTAAGTGCAAGATCCTACAGTAGGGAAGGTGGTATCGCTGATCTCTAAGTTGCTTGACTGACATACAGAATATTCTCTTACGTATCATTTGCACACACTTCTGCGACCGCTTAGCTAACAAGCAACAAGATTTATGCCTGTATTAGCTGGAGTGTTTTAGCCAGGATCCCTTGTGAGTGACACAGGAGAAGAAAAAAGCTATTAAATCTTAATGACCTCTCTGGGATTTGCAGATGATCTTTTACATCTTTTAAGCATCATTAGGTGTTGTGTTGAGTTGAGTTTTCTCAAATCTTCAACTTCCATAAATCTTAGGAGGGGCAGCTATTTGTTATCTAGTTCCCCCCCAGCTTTTTTTTAAAATATGTTTTAAATCTGTTTCAATAGTCTAATGTGCTAATAAAAAAAGGAACTATACATGCAGTGTGATGCAACCTCGGTGCTATCCTCCTTGTGTTAGGCTGCAGGCTGGCAAGCAGTCTGTGCTGTGATCTGATCAGAAAACAGCCCTTACAGCTGGGAGCACTCCTGTGGGAACGGTGCTCCTTCTTATCAGGGCAAGCTAGGCTTTAATCTCTGTCCTGCTGCTTGTTCTAGTGTGTAGACTGATGCACAGGTGCACACACAAACACCCATGTTTCCATTCGTGTTAAATATACTTCTAATATTACTTTTACAGATCTTTACAATATTAGGAAGAGTGTTATACAACGCAGACAATTCATTATGGGTTCTGTAGCAGGGTGTGTTTATTCTTTGCTGAAAGAAAATACTGTATGGTGGTACCATTAGACAGCAGTTGTTTAATGTGGTAAAATAGTTATCCAACAGCATAAAGCTTTGTAGGGCTCTGTGTTGAGAGATCTAAGTCACTACAGATATTTCTGTGGTGTTTCAGCAATGTTCAAGAAGGAAACATTTTTTTAAGGTCCTGAAAAGGAGCTTTTTTTAAAAAATGGAAATATAATACAACAAAATGGACCTTTTAGTTGTATTACTTGTAAAGCACTAAGAATAAAGATTTTCTTTTTGTTTAATAGAGCTTTGCTCTCCACTATACAGGTAGATCAGGTTTTGGTAATTTCCATCTCAGATAGGAAAATACTTTTTAGGGTGTGGATCAGATAGTTTTGAGTGATTTAACACTTCTCATTACTCTAAAGCAGATGTTGTAGTTATTTAGTTGCATAGAAGTTGACTTCAAGAGATTCAGCCGTGAAAAGAAGAAAATGGTTGCTTGGATGCACAAATGTGATTATATTTGGGATTTACCTAAATCTTCTGGGCAAACGCTAATAATCAAAATTTTATTCAGTTGGTGTAGCCAAAGCAACCAACCAAAACAAACCAACCAACCTAACCACTTGGTTTTTGGCAGATGTAGTTTACTGGTGACAAAAGATACCCTGAGACTGTGGATCTTACTTCTCATCAGCTACCAATGAAGAGTCTGCATAGCTGTGATTTAGAAGAGTAACTAGCTATTGGGTTTTTCCCCTTTTATGCAATGAATTGGGGTCACAGAGCAAGTAAAGTTAAATGATTGTTAGAATTTCTCCTTAAAGTAGGAAGAAAAAATGTACAAGTAGCATATAAAGGAGGCATGTAAGCAGAACTAAGAAAATAGGGAGTCTTTCAAATGTCATGGAAAAACTTCTGTGCAAAAATGGACAAACAGTAATCACAGAAGATAAACTCTTTTTAAAAGAACCCAGATTTAATGATATCTTCAGGATGGGGTTGTCAGTTTTCTAAGAAAGAAAAACCGTGTGTAAAGCTAGATATTCAGTTAAGGAGCATGAGATGGATGATGAAGGGCACACATTGAGAATACATACTGCAACTGTATTTCTGTATTTTTATAAAGCACAGTGGTATGGTCTTGTTTTTGATAACATCTAACTGAATCTACTTAATGTTTCAGTAAGAAAGACCTTGTAGACTTTTCAGTGGTTTTTTTTTTCTATTATTGCATTTGAAGACTGTGCAAAGCATGTCAAAAACATAAAAGCAAAACTTAACCTTTCCTGAAATGTTTGAATGAACAATATTTCAGAGATTAAAATGCTGCAAAATAGAAACTCAGTGCCATTTACTTAATTATAGAATTTGGCACTTTGCCGTCTGTAAAGACTTGGTGAGAGCCATGGGCCTCGTTTTAGGAGGCACTTGTGGTTAAATGTTGGAGAACTGACTCATTATTTAAACAATTTCAAGCCAGGCATCATTTTCAAGAATTAAGCTAGATTCCTTCTTCCTCTTAGCCCATGTTACTTGATTTAATTGTAGCCTTCTACTGTATTTTCCCATCTCCTTGCCTATCTCCTTGGTCCTGTATCAAAAAAGCATTTCTGCAGCAGCAATGCTTAAAACTTCAGTCCTGTTTCTGCATTTTGTTCTTGTGTAAAAATAATGCCTTTTGTATGTGCTGTTCCTCAGATGCTATTTTTAAAGAGATTCAGAACTTTTCAAGAATAAAATAATTTAGTAGTGCTTACTTGTTTAATCTAATGTTGTGGTTTGGAGTTTGATGTTCTGGTTGCTTTCTTTTAAAAGGATGTAGTTAATCTGGCAAACATTCATGGAAAACAATATGGTGGTGTGGATCTGGAGAAATTGTTTTAGTAAGAAATTGAAAAATATTTGCATGTGTTTAAGTTGTCTTAAAAATGATACCAAGTAAAATATAAGCCTTGTTTCTCTGGAAGTTTAGAGTAAGAGGATCATTTTTTTGGAGAGCAATTAAAGAATAGAACATGGAATGTTGTCCCACATCCTCAGAAGGATTAATGGGGGTGGTGGAGCAAATAGCTTGTATGCTCCTGTTCAGGATGCATGTTTATTAAGGACCTAGAGTTTTGAAAATGTGCTGAGGTGAAGACTTGAAACTGCATTTAATGCTCGCTCTCTGTGTGTGTGTGTGTGTTTGTGTATATATATGTATCAACCTAGTACCTGGATGAAATGTGTGATTACCTTTTATATTGCATTAGTATAAGCCAAAATATGAGAGGCCACACCTCAGGATAAGGGAATGCAGGTCCTAAAATATTATGCTAGAGCGAAGTGGAGAGGTGTAGCATCAGTGTCATGTAAGTCTATCTTAAAGGTCATGAAGTATTTAAGTATTAGCCCAACACTGCTGCCTGCTGCAGTTCTCTGTGCTTGTCTAACTTAGCTGTTTGAGTTGATCTTTAATCTTCAGTTCTGCTGTAATTGTGGGGAATATAAGAGCTTTTCTGTCAGAATGAGTGTGTTTTTATAAGGAGTTGCTTATAAACAGTGTTCCAACAAATGTTTAGCTAACCTATCTAAATTTGAGCATTTTGCTAAAATGATTGCTTTTAAGGAGAACTTTAGAGAATGAATTTAATACTAACATAGCATTTCAAAATTTTACATAATGACTCTTCAAGATCAAATCAGTTGGAACTCGTGAATTTAAACAAACCATCAAGGCTCCTAATTTACTTTTCTTTTTGTTTGGGTGTTTTCCTATTTTCTAAATGATAGCGGATATTTTCGTATAGCACCAAGGTAGAGTCAGGTAAGGTGGAAGAACTAAAAAGTTGCTCATCACTTTGAATCCAAATACACTGCAACAGTTCAAGCAAAACAGATCAAGTCATGAAGATCTGGGCGTTAAAAAGGAGGAGTAAGAAAAAGCTCTTATGAGTTTGGGGAGCAGGCAGTTGGCAGCAGCAGGAGATGCCGGTGGAGGAAAGCTGCTGAGAGGGCGAGTTCCCGGTGTGATCCTACATCAGCCTCCTCACCGTGTGTTCAAAGAGGGCTCTGAGGGCGGTGTGCCCAAATGGCAAGCTTGTATGCTGAAGCTTGTGTGTGGTTGCAATAATTTTGTTTTCATGGGAGCCAGAAGGCTTTACAGTTTAGCTTGAGTTTTGCCAGGTTTGTTTTTTGGTTGTTTTTTTTTTTTTCCTTTGGAAAGGGCCAAAAAGTGAAAAGGAGCATACATTTATTACTGTATTTTAATCATAAGTCTGACAACATGCTCATTTAATAAAAATGTTGAGGTAAAACTCCACCTGTTAGCATAAGCAAAGTTATAAACTAGATTCTGCAACTTCACCTCTACCATTCATTGTTTGTTTTCCATAATTGCAGCCAGGGGCACCAAACTATTTCTCAGCATGTTTAGTTTCTTCTTGGATCTCCTTCATTTTCATTTTTAACTCTGTTATTGTTTGCTAGCACTGCTGCTTTTTCATCCTCCTAGTGCTTAGGCACCTTCAATATTAGTTTTCTTAATAATCGTTGCCAAGTGGATGAAGGGCAAGGATTATGTTCAGCTTGCTTTACTGTTAAAACACCTTCTCCTCAGAATGCATTTTTTACTGTTTGGAGGCGAATTGTTTTTACGTTGTTGTTCATCAGAGTGTGTAAGGGAAGGGCCTTCCAGGACACCTGGAAGAAGAGGAGTTGATTTGGAAGATGACGGTATGTGTGGGCAGGCAAGGAGAGCATTTTGTGCCCCTTTTGCTGTATTTCTCAAGGTTTTCTTCCTGTTCTGCTGCTGAACACTCGTATCCCTTTAAACCGCTGTGTTTCCACAGGAGAGCATTCCAGCTCTGGCACCTCTTATGTCTGTTCTGCCTCCAAACATTAAAGTGAATTAGTTAGTCTTTGCTGATGTACAGAAATCTTTTATTTTATTTCCATATAATTATAAAGTTAAGAGATCCTTTTTGTGACCATTGGGGGAATGAGGCTCTCGGACCTGACCACACTCAGTAATTACTAGTTCAGGGCAAATGCTTTATTCTGGTGCTACATCTCTTATGTGCATGTGAGGTCTGGTACGTGGGAGTCTTGTGTTCCAGAAACCTAAGTTTTGTTTTCCAATTGAAAGAACTTGGCTTCATGGTAGTGAGGATATGCTAGCCAAAATAAATAGAAGGTCAAAGTATGGACTATTTTAAGTCCTAAGTAGGATACCAGGGTTCTTAAATCATATAGAATTTGCCACCGTGGATTACATCATGACTCTGAAGACATAGGATTTGCCACATCAGATGTACTGGTTATCCATTCGATCTGCTGTATTGGCAAGTTATGAGATGGGCAGTGTTTGGCTACCAGCAAAACTCAAAGGACTGATTGCAGTACCATTTCAGCCTTCTTCACCTGTCTTCTACAAGGAGTAAAATGGCAGTGAAACGATCGTTATTTTACTCAGTAACATTTTTCTTATGTGGTAAGTTGATTCCTCTATTTATTAGTATGTTTGCTGTTTCAAGTACCTGTAGGACTTACACTTTCATCCAAATTTTGTTTTGTGTGGAAAAGTTAAAGTTGCTTTGCTAAAGTGATTAATGAGCACAGGATGTAATGAGTTACTTAGAAACTGTCTGTGTGCAATCTGAAACGCTTAGATTTATTCCCTCAGTTTGTACTTAATCTCTGTGGTGACAGTACCCAGGTGAAATTACTCTGTGCTGTAGAATAACCATTAGCATCAATAGTGTTCAAACACTTTGAGCTGAGAAAATTACTTACCATGATGTATCTGGAGGGATTTGGCTAAGCTTTCTTCAAGTATTTCTAATTCTTATAGTTCGAAAGAGGAGGAAAACATCTGGAATGAGGTACAGGGAGGGGCAGATTCTACACTGTGTGGCTCAGGGCAAACAGAAAACAGAAGTTAAGTGGAGTTGCTAGCTTTCAAAGGAATAGACTATGTAAGAGTCAGATTGTGTCATATGGAGGTTTCAAGGTGGTAAAGGTAATGTAAATTTTATCATTATTTAGGGTGAACTTTTAAATAGAGGATTTAATTCAATTCATGAGTTAAAGCATATCTCTTAAAGCGTATTTTCCCTTTGATGTATGTCCTCATTAATCTTCATAATCTAGAAAAATAGGCTGCTTTATAAATTGCATCCCATCCTTGCTGCTTATATTTTTGCATGGTGAAAACTCACTGTTAAACAAATATAAATGCACCAACTGTAATCCCAGTACTTAGAGAGGGGCTAGGTTTTCTGAAAAGTGGGCAGAGGTGACTAAGGGTGTGATTCTGTCCCCAGCTGGCTCTGACCTTTGCTAGCCTCTGTGCTGATCTGGTTTGGTGTGCTAAGCCAACAAAAAAATCTAACCTGAGCAAAACCCATAGTTTAATAATACCAGTAAGATTGGGTAGGGCCATCTCTGAACCAGAGCCTGTGCACATTGCAGAGGGATAGGTCTTGAATACAACTGTGTACAGTTTTGTCCAAGTTCAAGAAAGCTTATGCCAAGGGAAAAAAAAATAAAAAATATAGGAAGGGTATGTGACTTGCTGCAAGTTCCTGATACTAACTGCTACTTATGCACAGCACAGAGGGTTTAGTATATGTACGCAAATATACCTATTTGTCAAGCAGTTCAGGAAGTTTATCCTTCTGTACCTTTGTGAAGTACAGATTTTAGGTTCAAGGTAAATATGAGTTGTTAGTTATTTCCTTTTTTTTTGATGTCTTATGACAGTGCACTCAAACTTAGTATATACTGAGTCCACGCCATCTATTTATGTTCACTAGAATGCATTTATTGGGTGAGATGTGAAATATTGATCTGTCCAGTAACCTGTTTCTTGCAGTAAATAGTAAATTCTGACAGCCAGTAGTAAATGTGTATAGGGAAGGGAATAGTGAGGAGCACTTTATCATCATTCTCTAAGACCCTTCTAAACATCTGCAGCTTAGAGGCTTTTTGAGCCAGACATGACATCTTTGAGTTCAAAAGTTCTTCATGGTGCTTGCATTTGTCCAAATACATTCTGAATCTTTAAAATGTTATTTCCACAAGATGTTTAACTACATACTTTGTGCAAAAAGTACTTTTGCGTAGGTTTCTTCAGCCTGGCCTTAATGTCAACTGCTGCTCACTAATGCTTGCATTTGGAAAATAGTTGTGCTTTATCTTATCCATGTCACCTATAAATCTGTACTCACCTTTTCTGTCTTCAGTGGTCCCTTGTTCTAGGCTGAGCATTTAAAGTAGCATATTTGTGGTTTTACTCTGACTTCTTTGATGAGGAAGGCACAATTGCATACATTACTACATCTGTGGGTGCACTGTGGAGTCATACAATTGTACTTCTGTTTTGAATCTTAAGTTCTTCCCAAACAATTCTGTTTCCTTTGCTGTATGATAACTATTGAGCTAGTGTTTTTATTGAACTGTGTGACTACACAACTGCTATTTCCTAACAGATAGAGCTCTTTTCCTAGGTGTGTTATTTTGCATTTACCAGTATTGAATTTCTATTCTCTTGCACAATCTGTCTGCAGTAAGAATGTTCTGCAACTGCAACCATGATGGATGAGTTACAATGACTGTGTTACAGTTGATACTATGCAAAAAGTTAGAGTGCTTTGAGTTCCCAAAATGCTTTTAATCCAGGCACAAGACAGAGTAGAGCAGATGAATACAAAGAGTTGTGGCAGCATTGATAAGCAGAGCTTCATTAATCTCAAACAGTTTTGTATAGACATCCTAAAATGCTGATAAGAAAGGATAAAGTGTTTTTCATAGAAGTTAGCTCTTCTCTTGAGTTTAAGAAGTGTCAAAGGAAACATCAAGTGCTTGTTTGGCAATTATACAGAGAATGGAAGCTGCCACCTGTTAGCCTGATGAAAGCAGCAGTTGAGTCTTTGGTATGAAATGTGAGTCAATAGCTAGTATGAGAGTCTGGGAGGTGGGGGGGAAGTGAAAGCAAGCAAATTATGGTTAATGTCATGGAGCAAGAATCATGAGGGAAGCAGAGTAAGGGTGACGTGTTAGCCATACAAGTCACCATTTGTTTATGTTCAGGTGGATATACAGAGGGACTTAAGCGTAGTAAATTGTATGAGTTGTTCTGTTTTTTCTGGTGTGATTTGGTTTGGTTCAGTATATGCTGAACATCACAGGAGCTTTGCATCTGTTATTTCCACACACTAAATTGGGTAAGGAGTGGAGAATGAGTGGAGTCCCCGGTGTGCCAGGCTACACTGCAGAAAGGGACACCAGAGTATTTTCTTCTAAGACCCAGACAGACACTGAAATGCTGGGGAAGCTCTAAGAGATTAGTTTCTTGTCTAACACTACACTTAAGATCCATCCTAGCCATGGAGACCTCACTTACCAAAAAAAAAAAATAAAATAAAAATTGTATGTATTTTTGTTAGTTTGCTAACTGACATCTTAAAATGAAGAAAAGTTACATTTTTGTATACTCTTCTAGTTCTAGGTCAAATGATTAGTACTGTGACAAGACAGCATGACACTTTGAGTATGACAGAAGTCCTGATGCTGCAGCAGAGGCTGGGAGTATTAATGGCCAAATCTAGGTGAGTGATTTTTTAATTCTGCCTATTTCCTAGCTGTTTCATTTAGAATCATAGAAAGGTTAGAGTTGGGAGGAACCTTTAGAGGTCATCTAGTCCAACCCTGCTGCTGTGAGCGGGGATACCTATAACTAGATCAGGTTGCTCAGAGCCCTGCCCAGCCTTAACTTGAATGTTTCCAGGGATGAAGCATCCACCACCTCTCTGGACAACCTATTTCTGTGCCTTACCACCCTCACTGTGAAATATTTCTTCCTTGTATCCAATCTAAATCTCCCTTCCTTTACTTTAAAGCCTTTACCCCTTGTCCTGTTGCAATGGGCTTTGCTAAAAAGACTGTCTCCAACTTTTTTATAGACTCACTTTGAATACTGATAGGCTGCAGTAAGGTCTCCCTGGAGCTTCTTTTGATGCAGCCTGGGATTTGGTTAGTCTTCTGGGCAGTAAACATACATTGTTAGCTTATGTCAAGCTTTTCATCCACCTGTACACCCAGGTCCCTCTCTGCAGGGCTACTCTCAGTAACATCATCTCCCAGACTATACTGATAGTGAGGATTGCCCCAACCCAGGTGCAGGATCTTGCATTTGCCTTGTTGAACATCATGAACCTCATGATGTTCGTCATAACCTTCATGCACATCTCCCCTTTGAAGTAGCACTGCTGTTCTTTGTTTTCTGAAGTATTAGTATTAGAATATAGTGGAGACAAAACAATGAACTTGTATGATTAATGATTACATAGCCTTTTGTTGTTTTTTCTTGAGATACAGTGGCTATACGTCATATACCTTCATGTATTACAGCTTTCTACTTGGAAGTCTAGTGATTTTTCCCAAACCATTTTGCGCTTAAGGGTTTTGGTTTTGGGTTTTTTTTTTTAATTTTGCAGGCAGCTGCCTCCGACAGATTTGGTTAGTTATTTATGCTGAATGCAAAGAAAGGCATGATACTGTAGCAGTATGCTACTATCTACTTCTGTTTCCACTTTGTCAAAACATTTGGGGAGGTCTCAGACTGGGCTTTATTAACTGCAAGCATCTGTGCCTGAAGGCTGCTTGAAGCTATCTGCAGCTATGACTGCTGGATGGACTAGAGCTTGAAAACCGTAACTGCAACTTTATATATTCATTGTTAATCTACATTGCAGCTCTTGTCAGCTGTTTTTTTAGCAGTGATTTCTCAGAATAAGTAGGGTAGCATCAGTAGGCTTACAAGACAAACATCTGAACATGGCTGTAGTGAGGCATTGTGAGGTGCTAGGGTAGGAAATTAGTGATAGGTGTTATTACTTTATATTCCTTTTTGAATAAACCAGGCAGAATTCATAAACATAAATATGGAATAGTGAAGATAACAATGGGATGTATGGGTGAAGCCTTACAAGTAGTCTGTAATTGAGAGAGTGATTGGACCGATTAATAAAATTCAGGACTTCTCTCCCCAATACAAAAAGTTGTGTATAGCATAGCAAATTTCTGCAACAGCAGAAGCAAACAACCAACCCTCCAGTTTCATGCTGGAGCTCTGTCAAATTAATGCGTGTTTTCATTTTATAGCCAGAAATTACATTACAGAATCCATAATTTTTACTATATGTCTGGTGCTCTGCCTCTTTCTTACTGGATTAACCCAAGCCATATTGTTACCCTTTCTCTTAACTTCTTCATTTCACCTCTGCAGGGATTTGGTGGCTGAATGATACAGTCCCTAGTGTAGCAGAATCTGTCTTGAGTGGCTTTTCAGGTCAAGAAGAGGTTAAGAGTTACCTTCTCCTAATTGTGTTCCTTGCATCTTACTTCTCAGGAGACTGAAGTGCTCCTTGGCTGTTGCTATAGCATGCTAATACAAATACCTGTCTAGAAAGCAAGTCCTGGTTTTCTTAAGGTGGCATCAGATTTTTATTTTTTCCCCTTAAGAAAAGTTATCACCTTGTCCTGTCATCCTCCTTAATTCCTAAAGTATCTCTTGTTGACTTACTAGCTCTCTTCTAGGATTTTGCTCCACTGTTCATTTATGTAGTGGAAGTTCTAGTTATTATCCATAAGTAGGGGGTGTAAATGAGATTTCTTTTGTCTAACTTTCTTTTATTTAAGAAATAGGAGACTTGCCATGCTCTGCAAGGTAGTAGAGGGAGGAGAATCAAGTTGTGAGGCTCGGTGTACATTTTATCATACTGTGTTATGAAAATTTTGCCATACATACACAAATCTTTAAATGAAAATATCAAAAGTATGAATATTTATGTTTATTGCCTTCATTTATCCATACTGTTTTTTCTGTGTTAGTTGAGTAGTTTGCAGTTTCATAGCAAATAAAATCAATTATCTAACACAATTTAATACAAATATAACTTAATAGAAATAACACACCCC
>VWZO01013343.1:281467-300837 GCA_013396975.1 Bucco capensis | reverse complement strand
CCCCGATTTTAAAATATTTATGTTTTTTTTATCCTTCCCTTGACTTTGATTACATAGTTTTATGCACATTGCTACATGGGAATTATTTAAAAGTGGAAGCACATAGCCTTGCTGCCCAGCTGCCAACACAGGGCTGCCTCCAGGCCTGGAACACCTCCACCCTCTACTGCCAGCCAACCCTGGAGCTGCCAAGCCAGGACAGACTTTGAGGATTGCCATGTGGGCTCTTTGTGTTGCCTGTGCCTGGTAACCTCCTACAGCCCAGGGCTTGTATGAGCGTCACTAGGGCTGTGCTCTGCAGTTTAAGCCAGGGAGTGCTCATTGAGACAGAACTGGAATCCAGGTGGTTGCCTTCTATAAAGGCTCTGGTTCGGGAGATGAGAGTCACAACCAGTAAGTTCTTGGTTTGTGTTTTCCCCCAAGCTGCTACCATGGGAATTAAGGTGACAAATCAAAAGAGTCTGTTTGATCGAAACCTCAAGTTGAATGATTGGTAGGACTTTAACAGCTTGGTATTGCCACTCCTTAATGCCAAATCTAATGTAACTATTTAAAAATATTTGTAATATTTATGCTGGTTTGTTATCACTTACGACTGCAAAATTCATTATGAAGAATTGTAATTTCAGAGAGCAATTTTGTGTTGGTTGTTTTGTTGATAATACTCTATTTTTACTTGAACCAAATTATCAATTATCATTTTGATTGATTGGTTTGGGTTTTTTCCTCCCTTCAGAGATCACATGGTCTTCTAAAGAAGTCATGGGTAGCTGTTGTAGCTGTCCAGATAAAGAAACTGTCCCAGATAACCATCGAAACAAGTTTAAGGTAAGCAGCTGACACAGTATGCTGTGAATTATTTTGTTGTTTTATTGCAGAGTAGGTCTGAGGCAGAAAAATATTAAATGAAAATAGGGTGAGAATTACTGAACAGTTAAAACATTGCAGAGTTGCAGATGTATGTGGCTAGAGGTTTCTCTTGCCCCTTTGAGAAATATTCTCTTACCAGCAGTGACAGTAATTCTCTGAAGAAAAAAGCTTTTTTTAATGACAGTTTTGATCTTCAGGAAGAGTCTCTTCAGCCTGGAGAAGAGACTGAGAGGAGACCTCATTAATGTTTACAAATATGTTAAGGGCGAGTGTCAGGGGAAGAGAGCCAGGCTCTTCTCAATGTCATCCAATGTTAGGACGAGGGAATGGGAGCGAGTTGGACCACAGGAGGTTTGGTATTAACGTGAGGAAAAACTTCTTTACAGTAAGGGTGCCAGAGCACTGAAACAGGCTGCCCCGGAGGCTGTGGAGTCTCCTTCTCTGGAGACATTCAAGAGCTGCCTGGATGCATTCCTGTGTGACCTTGTCTGGTCATCCTGCTCTGGCAGGGGGGTTGGACTAGATGATCTTTGTAGGTCACTTCCAACCCCTAACGTGATTCTGTGATTGATTCTGTGATTGATTCTGTGATTGGGAGCTCTGTGTTTTTTGATCCATCTCCATTTCAGTTGATAGGGCCCAAGTAAGTGTTGTTGCCTCTGGGAGGTTATGGCACTTAGGAAGTGAGTTGTAACCATGAGGGACGAGCTGTTGGAGAAGTGTGATTATGAACCTGGATACAGGGTCTGCAATAGAGAATTTTAGAACTGCTGGTATTACTTGAAGATCACTACTGATTATAGCATTTTGAGACCTTTTGTCCTTTACTTGGAGAAATTTTATTTATAAATGTGCTTCTGTCCCTTATATCCCATGAATTTATAAGCTTATGAACACTTGTTCATGTGTTTAACATGCTTTACATGAAGCTGCTGTAGTCATTGACTTAAACATACCTTTGCATAGTCACAGAAGTCAGATTTGCTTCTGTGCTCCAAACTGTCTCTGTGACTTGGAAAGGAATGTGATGCTTCCACAGTGAAAAATAATTCTTGCATTGCCTTAGGGCAACATTGAAATGAGCTTTAAAGCCATGGGAATCTCTGGAAATATTTAATATTATCAGTACAAAAAGCTGAAGGATAAAATATTTTTCTGTTTTCTTGTGTTTTATGCATTTGACATCACTTTTTGTAACTAGGTCCTATTTTTCTCCTTGTAGAATTTCTCTATTGTTTGTGTGGGTTGCTGATTTAGCAGCAGGGGGTAGAAGATGAAAGAATGTAATTTGTATAATGAAGAAAGTTGGCATACGCCTCAGTGGCAGATGAAACTATCCCCAGTTCTTTTCAATTGACTAGATTTCAAGTTGAAAATGCCTCTTTAAGGAGTAGCATTAATTGATACCACAGGGAAGATTTTTGGTAGCCTTTTTATTAAGAAAGAATTCAACTAAAAAGCAGCGTTGTGAGATAAAATACATGCAGAATCAAACATACATTGTCTGAATTCCATAAAGGATGCAGATGGCCTCAAACTGATTTGAAAGCAGAAAGAATAAAAGTTTAAGCTTTATACACATTTTTCACACAGGATAACCATAGGGTATTTAAATTATTTGTTGACTTGAGAAAAGCAGGGCAAAAAAAAATCTAAACCAGTCTGGTGATTCAGCAGAGCGCAAGGCTGTAAAGGTATGTGAAGAAACCTGTTATCCTGTTATCCTTTTTCATTACTTTTCCCAACTGTAAGTGGGGTCATATGGCAAAGCAAATTTTTTTTGAAGAAATGGGGCTCTGAAAGATTCTGTTGTCTGAGTTATGCCTTATCTGTGTGGAAATACTAGAATATACACATAAAGCCAAGGTTTATGATTTAAACAAACAAAAAACCCACCACCAACAAAAAATTAACTTACAAATCACTTCTATTTTTAAGTTTTCCCTCAGATTTTACAATAATGTTTTGCAGTCTTATTAGTATTGCTTTTAAATATGTATTATTTAAAACCTGGGTTGAGGCAACAAAGGAACTGGTTTGGTGAGTTCTTGGATTTTATTTGTTTTTTACTTCAAGGATTGTAACTAATATGACAGAGCAGATGGAGTACATCAATGAAATATTAAGATTATTACTAGTGGTACTGGTGTTTTGAAAAGTACTTACCTAATGCTATTTAACTTCCTTTTTGTAGGTTATTAATGTAGATGATGATGGTAACGAACTGGGTTCTGGCATAATGGAACTGACAGATACAGAACTGATTTTGTACACCCGTAAAAGGGACTCCGTCAAATGGCACTACCTCTGTCTCCGTCGCTATGGCTATGACTCAAACCTTTTTTCTTTTGAAAGTGGCCGAAGGTGTCAAACTGGACAAGGTATGTGGAATTTTTGTATACAAAGCTTTCTGGAAGTATATTTGATGTTGGAAGACAATTTGATTTAAAAAATTATATTTGCCTGTTCTTTGGCAAGGATTACAAAGGCTATAGTTATACACAGGAATGTGGTTTCTGGAAAACAAAAATTTCCTCATAAGGAATACACATAGTTTTTGGCACTGCAAGTCTGGAGCACTTCATACTTGTATGCATAGGTACTTCTGGTCAACTTTGGAAGTGGTTTTGACAGGAAAATTCTCCTGCCTCAAAGGCTGACTTGACTTTTAGGAAGGGGCAGTGAAAACTGTATGGAACTGTGGAGGAATCTCCTTGGAATTAAAATATTTTCTCTGGTTTTAGAATTTGAAAAACAGGAGTGCTGGTATGAGCTGGATATCCCTACCCTTTTGTTTTCTTCAGTAACACACTTGTGTTTCATCCTCTTTCTAAAACAAATACCACTTCCATTTGTATCAGTGACATCCTTCTCATTTTTTTCTCACATTTTTCTATAAAGTGTGTAAACTGCATCTACCTTTGCAATTCTCAGATCATGTCTGCATTGGCTGGAGTTGGCTCCCAGTGAGAAGATTTAGGCTTTTCTCTCTCTCTCTTCACTGCAGAATTTCCCAAGGGAATAGCTGTTTTGTTGAGGTCTCAGCCTCATTTTGCATCTTTCTGCCTGTGATGTAGCTTGTAGTTGGAATTCTTATGTATCCATGTTATGAAATTAAGTTGAATTTTTATTTTCTTATATATTTTTAGCATTTACTAGTGTTTTTATCGATAATTATATTTAGCAATTGTGAATTTGTTTCTTAGTTTCACTGTAAAAAATCAGGTAGATGAAATAACTTGATCATAAACAAAGCTGGTCAATATTTATCATCCAAGCAGTCCATATTAAACTCAATTTTCAGGCTTCTAAGAAGAAAGTAGTACATTTGGTTTTTAAGAAAATAGCTTTAATTGATTTTGCAGGTTTAATCTAGTGCTGCTTCTAAACATATAAAACAGATACTAATAATATTAAAAATCCTATTCTGAAGGTTCTTCTCCAGCGTGTGTTAGCAAGTCTGCAGAATTTTCATCCACATCTAATTGACTTCTCTGCTTCTCTCCTATTTTTTTTCCTTAAATAGAGAAGACTAAACATGCTATATAAGCAGCAGCCCTTTCCCCCCTCTTTTGTCTCTTGCCTTCCTTACATAATAATAAAATACTGTGAATATTGAGAGGAAAAAAGAAACCTGGCAGAAAATGTTCTTTCTGCTGCCTTTGTGCAATGGAGCATTGTTCCTGACATCCACAGTGGGTTTTGTGGGCACAGTTGCAAAACTTCATCTTTGCTTGGTGAAATGACGGAGAAGTTTTTAATTTGAGAATATCCTTAATAGTGCCCAGCAACCTTTACAGATTGTATTAGTCAATATTCTTGTTTGTATTTTCCATTTAATCTCAAATTATATATGTTTATAAGTTGTCAGAATGCACTGATGGCAAAACACTGAGTTTGTGGTAGGTATTAAAAACCTTGAAGACATATTTTGGGAACATGGCTAATAGATAATTCAGAATGGAAAACTTGGGAGGAGCTGGCATGTCACCATACTGTGTGACAGACCACATTGTATTTAATGTGAACATATTTAATAAAAATCAATGTTTCATCAAGTTGTTTTTGTTTGCAGTTTTAGTGCTGAATTGGTTCGTCACATATTTTAAGGAATCAGGAATTTGGAAGCACATTTTTAAACAAAGAAGTAAAAGCAGCTGAATTTCTCAGAAACATATACTGGGAGCTTTTTAAAGCTTGTGAACCTAGATTTTTTTAATTTTATATTTCACCCATTAATATTTAAATATCTGGTGTGAATTTTCAAAAATACACCAAAAATTACACATGTACTTGAGCTGGAGCATAGGTTGGGTAAATGTAGTAGAAGAAGCTCTACAGTTGCTGTGTTGCAAGCATGAAGCTTATTCACTGCACCAGCTGGCTGTTGAGAGTCATTCCTCTTAGCCCATTTGGTATATTCCCAGCTGTATTTTTTGTGAACATCTGCCACGTGGAGCATCTCTGGTAGTTGTGATCTGTCACAGTCCTGTGTACTGAAATAAATACATGATGATAGTAATTGCCAGCATATTAACATAACTGCACTTACAGAACTAGCTATATAGGTAGGTGGTTTTTAGTAAAGAGTGTTTTAAGATTGTAATACTCACTTTAAAAACTGAACACCTGCATCCACGTTTAACAAGCATGTCAACTTTAACTTCATGCTTTCAATGGAAGAATAATTCAAAGCTGCGACTTTGCTGATGAGGGTAAGTTGGGGCACTCCCTGCTGTTTAAAGGCAAAGTGGCACAATACACAAGCAAAATACATGGTATTGCTGCTAACTTTGTTCTGCCTTTAGCCTTTAGCCTAAAGCAATAGGTTTGTTACTGTCTGTTTCACACAGTTTGTCGTACTAGCTTTTACTTCTAATCTTTGTAAAGAAACTAAACTTGTGTTTAAATCCTTCCTTCCTGTTTTGCAGGTATCTTATTTTTTTATGATAATTTAATAGAGATCTCTTCTAAAAATATGACCTTATAGCACCACAGTAGCTTCACTTAATGTTTTTTAGAATTTATTTAACAGGTATGCTTTAAATCAGCTTTAAAAAAAAAAAAAAAAGAAAAGAAAAAGATCTTGCCCCACGATGTGGTTTGTTTGGTTTGGTTTCATCCTTAATTTAGCACTTAAAACCTAGTTTTGCTCTTAAGTAAATCAGTTTTCTGTTCTAATTTAAATTTTGGTGCATGGGAATCTTATTCTTCTAATAGATAAACACTTTAAAGGTTCTCAAGTAATTGTGTGTGTTTTGGTGTGATAAAAGTTTCTTAACATTTTTGCTTCTTCAACAGGTATTCATTATATGGATTCCAGTTTTATTTTTTGAAAGTTATATACATTGTAAGACACATTTCTTATGTTAAAGGATTTTGATTTTTTTTCTTGTGCATTTATAGGAATCTTTGCCTTTAAATGTGCCCGTGCAGAAGAGCTATTTAATATGTTGCAAGAGATAATGCAGAATAATAGCATAAATGTGGTAGAAGAACCAGTAGTAGAAAGGAATAATCATCAAACTGAGTTGGAAGTTCCAAGAACCCCTAGAACACCTACCAGTAAGTGTGGTTATACTGTCAGATGACATACCTGAAGGTAATGTGCTCAGCTGAAAACAGCACTTAATTTGCATGAAATCTTTAAGTAATTAAAAAGAAAACTAATTTAAAGATGAAATGCTAATTACCAGTAATGCATTCTCTTGAGGTACTTGCTGAGGATTCTCTTTTGAGAATCCTAAGCCTTGGGAGTGAAACTGCCATAGTCAAGGTCTTCAGCTTTAAGAAATAAGTTTTGGGAACTTAGTTGTTGCATATGTTCTTATGAATACATCTGTTGAATTGCTTTATAATATATCATCATGTTTTACTTGTAGCATTTCTGAGAAATGTTCCAACCTTTTTATTAGAGGAAAAAACTAATGGTGTTATCACATCTGCAGTGGATTTGGAATCTTTCTTTTGCTGTGAGTGGATGGATGGGTAGAGTGAAGTCCTTTCAAAAATACCAGAGGATTTTAGGTAATCTCAGGCAGATGAATTGATACTTGAAAGTAGGAATTCCAGGTTATTGGTGACGTCAGAGAAATGGAAGCTTAGAGAAGTAAGTCCCTGTTTGTTAGGGAGACATGCCAGTGTTAGAGAAATTGGATAGGGAGTTTATGGGGAGGACCGTGGTGTGTAACATACCTTGATTTCAGTGGTTGCTTCAGACGTTTCCCGGTAAATACTGGGATACTATACTATGCAATTTGCTTTTCCTTTCCTTCCCCACAGCAAAATTGAGTCTTGTGAATACTGTTTTACATATTTTAATTTATCTTTTGAAAATTGAAAATGAAGATATAAAGCATCTTACTCATATGCAGTAAAATGTCCCATTTTAATATGGTTTTGCTTGTTTTCTAATTGATTCAGCTCCTGGGTTCAATGCGCAAAGTTTACCTAATGGCTATCCCAGATATCCATCTTTTGGAGATGCTTCATCACATCCTTCCAGCAGACATCCTTCTGTCGGAAGTGCACGCCTCCCCTCTGTTGGTGAAGAATCAACACATCCTTTACTTGTTGCAGAGGAGCAAGTGGGTATTTTTGTCCCCTCGTATAACTTGGGAACTACATTAGTTCACATTTTTCTAACAGTTCTTCCATAGGCTTCCATTTGTGGTTTTCATTGTTGGTTGTAATGTATTTCTATGATATGTTAACTACCTCAGAAAAGTGTTTGCCCCTTTAAAATGATGCTTTGTAGCATGTCTTGCTGAGGAAAAGTCCCTTCAGTTGTTCTTCATATTTATAAACAAAGATAGAAAGGACGTATTTGCATATACTCTTTTCAAAAATGTCAATAATTATTTTTAAACACATAAATTGTACTTTACAATGAGACATCCTGGCCAAAAAGCTTTATGTGTAAGTCTTCTATTTGGCGAATAGAAATCATGGAATAATTTAGGTAAGGAGGGACCTCTAGAGTCCTCTAGGTCAAATTTTAAAGTTAGGGAAGGCTACACATGTCTTGTTGTGGAAGCATTTCTCCCTAATATGTAATCAGATTTTTTCCTGTTACAGCTGCTGTCCATTGCTTCTTAGCGTTTTCCTGAACATCTCCAAAAAGGGTCTGGCTCTGTCTTGTCTTTACTTACTAGGTAGTTGAAAACATATCATTAAGTGGTTTTCTGGCCTTCTCTTAAAACTGAACAAGCATGGTTCTCTCAGCTTCTCCTCGTATGTCACATGCTCCAGCCCCTCTTAAGATCCTTCACTGGACTTGCTCCAGTGTAGTGATGTCTGTCTTGTACCAGGGAACCCAGAATGTCTTGCTGAGGAAAAGTAACTCTTTTCAGTTGTTTGGGAACTCACAAATGCTGAATTGATGATAATAACCACTTTTGTTAACCTACTGGCTATGCTTTTGCTAACACAAAACAATGCACATTTGGTTTTCATTGCTGCAAGGGCACACTGCTGACTCATACTCAACTTACCATCTACCTGGACCCCTGGTGCTTTCCTGCAAGGCTGTTTTCAAGTTGGTTGGTGCCTAGCTTGTACTGTTGGTGTTGTTCCATACCAGGCACTGGATTTGGTGTTTGCCATTTCTGAACTTCATGAGGTTTCTATGAGGTCTCAATTCTCCAGGCTGCTGAGATACCTTTCAGTGGAAACCCTACCAATCTGGGATAGACTGGAAACTTTCTGAGAGTGTGTTCTATCTCATCACTCAGGTTACTGATGAAAATGTTAGGCAAGTTTAATAAAATGTAATGTAGTTTAGGAAGACTCTTGTGTGTGTGACAAGAAACAGCGTTGGAAACCAGAGGAGGAAACCAGAGCAAAGTGCAGTGAATTGTCTTATGGGAAAGGATTTGTTAGGAGCCCCTACAGAAGAATCCAAATGTTATTGTTGGAGTTATTGAAGAGTAAATGTTTAAAGAATCAGTGTAGGAGTCAAGTGAGCTGTAAATAACACTTCAGCTTGTAGAGCTAGACAGAGAAGTTGGGAAGGCTAGATGACTGCTGCTGTAAAATACCGCTTTTGCTGTTTGGATATCCAGACACAGAATTAAAATTTAGAGAAGGAATACATTGCTTCAGTCTTTCCTCTTCAGCCTTGTATTGATCAAATAAATTTGGAGGGGTGGGGGAAGGAAGACACAAACAGCATTTTAATTTCCTTTTTTTTTTCGTTTCCCTTTTAGGTGCACACTTATGTCAACACTACTGGGGTACAAGAGGAAAGAAAAAATCGATCAAGTGTGCATGCGCCACTGGAATCAAAGCTTTCAAACACTGAAACAACTAAAGTGAAAGAAGATCAGATGTGTACTGATGACAGAGATGCTCAGGTTCTGCTGGAGCCTGAAGGAGTCAAGTTTGTTTTAGGACCAACACCTGTTCAAAGGCAGTTAATGGAAAGAGAGAAACTGGAGCAACTTGGGAGAGACCAAGTTAGCGGCAGCAGCACAAACAACACTGAATGGGACACTGGGTATGACAGTGATGAACGTAGAGAAACACCATCTGGTAATAAATTGGTGTATGAAAATATAAATAGGTTATCAATCCCTAGTGCCTCAGGGGTCAGGAGAGGTCGTTTGACATCAACCAGTACCTCAGACGCCCAGAACATTAACAACTCTGCTCAGAGAAGAACTGCGCTGTTGAACTATGAGAACTTGCCATCCTTGCCTCCTGTTTGGGAAGCCCGCAAGCTGAGTAGAGATGAAGATGACAGTTTAGGACCAAAGACCCCATCTCTGAATGGCTACCACAATAACCTAGATCCAATGCATAATTACGTCAATACGGAGAATGTAACAGTACCAGCAAGTGCTCATAAAGTAGAAATTACACGACGTCGGGACTGTACCCCAACAGTCTTTAACTTTGACATTAGGCGTCCAAGTTTAGAACACAGGCAGCTCAATTATATACAGGTTGACTTGGAAGGTGGTAGTGACTCTGACAACCCTCAGACTCCAAAAACCCCTACCACTCCACTTCCGCAAACTCCAACCAGGCGCACAGAGCTGTATGCTGTGATAGACATTGAAAGAACTGCTGCTATGTCAAGCTTGCAAAAAGCACTGCCTCGAGATGATGGTACTTCTAGGAAAACTAGACATAACAGTACTGACCTGCCTATGTGAGCCTAGGAAGCATTAAATCATTTGCACCTTTTGTGAAGTTTATGAAATTGAAGATGCAAGTACTTTGCATTTCTTAACACTAACGCCTTTTATAGACTAGTAGAACTTTTTCTGCATACTTCATGTACTTGTCTAACTAAAGGGAATTAATGTAGAGCAAGTATTCATTTAGGTAATACTATTTCATTCTACAGTAGTAGTATTTTACTGCATAGCAGCATCACCACCTTTCACAGTGCCTCTTTAAATTGATTAGAGTCTGAGTGACATGCCAGTTTTGAATTTATAAATATTCTGGTTTGGTGCCTATACTCATTAATGCCATTTATAACACTTTCTAAAGCCTCTTGATACATGTATTATTAGCAGGTAAACCTAATCTTTCAAGATACATATCTTGTGTTCATTCCTCATTGAAGTGGCTCCTACAGAATGAAATGTATGTAATGCATTAATTCTCTGAGTTTGACTGAGTTACACAAGATATATTGGTTCATCTCAAGGGATAAAAACACCACACCTTTTTTGTCTTTTTTTTTGTCTTTTTTTTTTTTAAGACCACATGGGCAAGAATGTCTCTAATTCCCTATAGTTTTCTTAACTTGTGTGATATTTGAGAGGTCACATCAAAGTTTGTTGATCAGAGCTATAAATGCATCTAAAACCAGCCTTAAGCTTCTTCTGCCAGAAGAGGATTCCAAGTGGAGTATCAAGTTCCCTGTGAAATCTGACAATTTTAGTCTCATTAGAGTTTAGGAATTTTTTTGTGAAGGATTCACAGGTTGGCTGTATGAATTAAGGCTCTCTCGTCGTTTCGTAGTTCAGTGCCTTTCTTTCTTTGTGTTTGTGTGTTCTTTTTTATCTGTTCCATAATGTCTTGTTTTAAAAGTCACAATTTTGTACATAGCTTTAATTATTGTTCAGGGTTGTTTATGTGTTTGTCTTACTCTATACATTTGGCAAAGAAAGACTCTTGAAGGTCATATGGTTGTCTTTGTCAAGTGTTCTACTTTTTTATGTCTGACAGAAATATCCCAGCTCTCCAGCAGCATGCATTATTGCACAACTGGAAAGGTTTATTATGCAGTTTTGGTCTTCCTCTAAAGCATTAGACACAGGTTTTGCCGGAGGCAGGGTACTGGACTGGATAGTTCTTAATAGAAAATTGTACATTCTAGCCATGTGCATCCATAGGGTGGTAGTGTAATTTAATTTAGAAAGATATGTAGTAAATAATCCAAAGGTAGTATTATCTACAAGCATACTACTTTTGCAGTTGGTGAACTTGGTTACAATGATGGCTGCTCAGTGTTACAGGTACATCCGGGTAGAGTGTTGTTTGTTGAGTATGCCAGATGCACCCTTAGCAGAAGCTGTTTGTTGTTTGTTTGTTTTTTTTTAAATACTCTGAGTAATTTTAGAATTCTGGCAGTATTGCAGGTGCACCTTGGTACTAGCAGCAGAAGAGGTTTCTCTTGAGCCTGTGATTGCAAGGAACTGACACTTGTGTGAATTTGTGTGATGTAAAATAACCCTTGAACTGTGAGTGAGAAAAAACATGTAAGAAAAGCCATTTGGAGATCTGAAAAAGAATTCAGGGTCTTCATGAACTATTTGATGTTTTGTAAAAAACAAACAACATTATCAGTCCTTTAAATTGGAGTGTATTCCTGTCCTTTGATAACTTTTTCTTTCATATTCTCTCAGCTGAGTAGCGGCAGCAATGCCTTGCTGTACCATTAAGGCAACATGTCTTGCCACACCATTAAGTGATACCAGGCAACCTTTTCATTCTGACTTCCATTATTCTTTACAGACTGTATGGTACTGAAATACCAGATGCACAAAGAACATAATTTGAAGAAGTAAAAGATGGGAGTCAATGACACCAGTATGAGGAATTTAAATGAGGTAAAACAAACCCCCTCATTAATGATTTCACAGTCAACCTATACATACTCTTGTGATAGACTTGTTGCCTTCCGGGGAGATCTTGGTACTCAAGTAGGTAATGACTACCTAGAGCCAGACATTTAACAGTTCTGCAGTGTTAGTGCTCCTTCACATCTTTATCATTGCCTCACCTTATGCTATGGACCTGTCTTGGTCTCTACAGAAGAGAAATCGCCAGGTATTGTGAAATATTTACTGGGTTAATGATAGTGGTGTGATCCTTCTTCTTAACTTACAGCTCATGTAAATGTGTGAGCTGAACTAATGCTTCAGCATGTGCTTTGAGGCAAACATGTTTGATTAGCTAGCTGCCTAGAAATATTTGATCCTCATCTGTATAGCATTGGTGTTCCAGAAATACTAATCAATTGGACCCTTAAAACACACCTGTGAGGCAAGGAAGTAATATTCTTGATTGATGAATAGGGAAACAGAGGCTTCAGGTAGATCCTGAGTGAGCTGCTGAAACTACAGCAACCAACCATATCCATTCTTAGTTCTGGTGCACTGCCCTATGTGTTTATCCATAATAGTCTCAGATACAAGGGATGCTTTGAGTAATTTTTTATGTTGTTGCAAGTTTCACAATACTTCATAGGGAATGTTTCCCTACCTCTACTCCCCAAAATTGAGAACATACTGAAATTTGAATTATATTAACAAGTCTGATGACATTTTCCAGGACTGTATTTTTTTTACCCTCTTACATTTTACAGGTGAAATAATGCTATCTTGTTTTGTGTACACTGCAGACATACTGGGTAGTCCTTGTTACCTGCACTACCTGTCTTTAGCATTCCTTATTTTCTGCCCCTTGAAGTAGATGTAGTTGCAATGCACTTTATCCATGAGATTTAGTAAATATTTTTTTCAATTCAGTTGTGATGTTAGGTTTAATGTCTGTAATCTAGGATTCAGTTTTCAGCTGAAATGTCTCCACAGTATTTAGATCATATTTATTTTGGGCCCACAGGTGTATAGACTGAGAAACTACAAGTTATGTAACCATTTTCTTTAGTAACTGTTAAGTTTACATAAACTAGGTCCTGCAAAAATGGCAGCACCTCCCTCAGTTCTACTCTTCATCCATAATATGTAGTTGGCTGCTACCCTTCAAGCACATTTGATGAGGAAAAGCCTTTAACTGTAGGTATTCCTTCAATGCAATGATTTGGGAAAAACATACATTAGTGTATCTTATAAACAAGGAAAACTGAGTTGATAAAAAGGATGAAACGGTGACCAAAAGTACATAATAAAGATTGTACTAGAAATGCAGTTAGTGAGACTAATCCATTGGTTGTATCAGGAGATTTTTTTTTCTCAAATTGATGTCAAGAGGAGGACCAATTTTTAAAAATTTGTAGTGTTTCTTTGTGACTCCATAAAACACTTATCAAAAAGATCATTCTGAAAACCTTAACTCTGATTAGAACATTTTTTGTTTCCCCTAATGAGTACATTTTGCATATGACAGGGGTTGAATGTAATTAGGCATGTGTTGAAGTGCTACTCCTGCTCCTATTACAGTCTGCAGAACTTTGATAGAAGTCTTAAGGGATCAGATAGACATTTTCTATCATAAACTGCCAGATGTTTGGATTTTAGTGTATGTTTACACCTCTGACTGGAGCTTGCATGTAAGAAGGGCCACAGAGTGGTGTAAGCTGTACAAAGTCCAAACTTATGTCAAGACAGGGCTGCTCTTCTGCAGGTGACAGACCAGCAGTTCATTTTGCTGGTTTTATGACAGTGTATATTGGCTCAAAATCTGGCTATCCGTGGTTTTGTTTTATATTTAAACACTTCTGAATGAGAGAAAGTTAGGAGAGAGCAGATTGTCTTTATTCACTGTCAGTGAAGTAAAAATGCAAGTTCTGATTAATATCAGTTACTATTTTGAGCATATGATGTATCTGATTTGGACCTCTATTTCTAAGCAGTATTCTCCATGTAAAGTGGGATCAATGGTGAATTCTGTTTCTGCACTGTACTAATTTATTTAATCGCTGCAAATAAATGAAACTGGTTTAGTAGGAACTAATAGTGGACTTAAATCTGAAATTCTCCTATTTCCCCTAAAGAAGTTCAGTCCTTTGTCTAATAGATAGAATTAGGTATTTTTTTGAATTTAGTAAGATCTTTCCCATTTTTTCCTTGAGGTAGCAATTCAGGCATTTATATTTGACAGTATTTACTTAATATAAACAATTTCATTTATGGTATCTTTATTTTAAATCCGTATACACTCCGAAAACAATTCCACCACAAAAAACTGCGTTAAGATGGAGTCAAGATTGCTGATATCCTTCTTACAGAGCATATACAAAAAAGCCAGGAAGTCGTGAGTCAAGGTTCTTTCAAAATCTTTAGGAATTACTTCCTCTTTTGGACAAGATAAGTAAGAAAAAAAACAAACAAACAAAATAACTTAGCAGCTGTAACTCTGACCATGTATACATTATTTCTTGTAATACTGTGCTGTAAGGTATATGACTAAGTCTGTTAGATGTCTTATGAGGATATTATTCTAACATGATGTTTACTCCAGTTTAACGCAGTATTTTGTTTGGAAATATGTAGGTGTACAGCTAGAAATAGAGTATGAGAGATAAAATTACCTTTAAAGTTGATGAAACAAGTGTTGGACATTTCTATATTTTTATATATTACAAAGGGCATTTTGAAATTTTTCTTGCAGTTTTAGTAATTTAGTGTGGTAATATACATATATTGTGACTGTTTTCTGCTATATCCGTTACTTTGGTGTAATTCTATTTTATGTAGCAAATATGTTTATGTACAAAGGAGATTATGTAAAGAATATGATTAAGAAACAGGTTCAAGCCCTTCCGAACAGGGACTGTCTTCCTCTGTGTCTGTCTGCAAAGTACTTAATGCCTTGGGGTCTCAGCCACAGCTCATGTCTGAGACCTGAGGTGACTGAATTGCCAAGTGATAAGCATGGAGGAGCAGCTACTCTGCTTTCCACAAAAAGCCTTAGTACAAAAGGTGCCATGAAGCTCACCTTGCCATGCCCTGGTGCTGTGGCTATGCTCTGTGTGATCATTCCCGATGCCACCTGCCAACAACCCAGAGAGTCCAGAGTCCATGTGTCCTTTGCTCCAGTACTTCCCTTAGGCAGAAGGAAAGGAAATCTGAGATAGGAGATTTGATGTCATCAGGGAATCTTCCTTGCTAGCAGGGTCAACCTTCCAGAACTTGTTTGGGCCTCATGCAGTGTCCTTTGAAGCAAAACAGATTCACTTCAAGGGCCACTGGATGCGTTCCTATAAGATAAAATTCTGCTGATGTAACAGCTCTGTTGCATCTGATGACCTGGTTGGTCAAGTTCGTCATGAATGGTCTAAAAATACTGTAAAAATATAAATATATTTAATTCCATGTGCTGAAAAAAAATCCTATCTGTTGTGGTCAGAGTTCAGATTATGTGAATTTTGATTTCTTAGACATAATTGCATAGATACTGCTTTTAACGGTGTGTGAAAGAGGAAGTGATTCTAAAGTGTGTGAAAGATCAGGATTATGCCTGTTTTTTAATGGTTATGTTATTTAGGAATGGATGTCAGCAAATTTAACTCCATATTAATGCAGTTTTTTTGCATTAGAATATGTGTGTATATCATACACCCACATTTTATATATAATATATTATATATTTGGTACTAACTTTGTATTTTCCCTGAAATTTTGCCAAATCATGAAAACAAATGTTCTCACTTGTAAGACTTTGGTACTTAATAACTGAATGTATTAAGAAAAGCTCTGGTATGAAAGGAAAGAGTGTTGTATGGTGTCCCACAAGACAAAGGTCTTGACCAGCAGGCACGTTGCCTTTTTCACATCTTGCTTCATTGCATCATCACCTCTCGTCTCACGAAAACCAGTCTGTGTTTTAGCTAAACTGCAGACCTGCCATGACAGCCAAACACTGCGCAAGCGTGGAAGCTGACTGGGAGGAGTAAGAATACAATAGTCACCAGTGTGCCACAAATGCATTTATTAAATGCAGAAATAGACATTTCTACAAAGGCCAAAATCTTATATGTTCCTTTCTTGTCATTACATTGTACGATATTGTAAGATTATTGTATGTCCTAATTTGCATTATAAAATGTTTTTTCCTACTTAAAGGCATAAATATAGCAACTTTGTATAAAGGTAGCTTTCTAGATTTTTATTTCTTTTATATAAAAATGTCTAAACAGTGGGAGTACCATTGCCAAATTGTTTGTAAAATTTCCATTAATTCGCCCTGTTTGATGAATTTGTTTTTACAAACATTCCATATTTCTTTTATGAAAAAAGTGATATTATACTATGCAGAAAGAGTGTATTTTTATGCCATTCCACATTTATCTTAAAAAAAAAAAATTCACTTGTTTTAAGCTGTTGTTACTGAGAAAGCTTACCAAATGTGCATTTAAAAAATTATGTGTTATGACAACATCTTTTCCCCTTTAACAGTGCCAACTTCATTTGGAAAAAAAGAAATTGTAGCATGGCAATAAACTATTGATTTTACATTGAAAATTGTCTGTGGATTACTTTGATATGTCCCAGTGTTAGTGTCACTATATTGTATTTCGTAAGTATAACCTTTGTTTGCTTTTAACTTGTTGCTTCAGGTACCTACCTCTATCCTCCACCCCCTTGTATTCCACTCTACTTAGTGGTAAAAAATACCAGCCAACCAAAACCAGGACTTGACCTGTAGTCTATAATTTTTTTCTCCATGGTTTTGTTTTGTTTCTACTAATCATGTTCTGTCACATCTTTCTCCTGTAAAGAGATTTAGATTTTTTTGTTGTGTTGCTATCAACTGCTAGCTAGAGAATCACATGCCAATAATTTGACTGTGCTCCTTTCTCAGGTACTGAATGACTAAGATGTCACAAGAGTCAATGGGACTTCATTAGAGTAGTTCTGATAAATTCAGAAAGTAAGTAATAAGAAAATACAAGGTTGAAGTCCTGTCCAGATGGTCTTTTTTGCTTTATTCTGGAGACTACAAAATATGGTAGTGATCTATCAAAATTCAGTATTTCCTCTTCTCTCCCTCTAAAATCACTATTTTAAGGCATAGTTTAAATAATGATGTTACTAGCCAACAACACCCTAGAAATGTCAGGAGATGTTATGCTTTCAGAATCTCTTAAGAAACAACATCAAGTGGTCCTTAATGTCCTTGGCCTTATGCAACTTAACTATGTTGCATAGTTATGGTTAGATAACCTGGATGTCTTGAACACTCAGTTCTCAAGCGGGTTTTCGTATCCCCATCAACAGCTTCACAGCTTTCCTAATGGGAATGGCTGCTTGGCAGTGCATCATGCTTCGTGTTCCATATTAACATGATACAGAGTTCTAGAGAAGCTTTGGCTGTTTGTAGCTTCAGTTAGAACAGAAATAAGGCTTTCCAGTACTGTTTGTCAAAACGCTTGAGTGCACCAGTTCTGATGTGACAGTAAGTAAAATATATGCGGTTACATAATTAACTGCTAACAATATTGTAACTAAAACATCATGCAACAGATGTGATTCCAGCTTAAAAATGCATATCTTATACATTCTTGATTTAATGATGCTTTGTTCTGGAATATAGTTTTGAAGCCCTCTCAAAGTAGGTGACATTAAAGAGCCAGCCTTCCAGCCTTTTGTGCCTACTATTAGCATTTCCACTAATTATATAAAACTGACCTGGTTAAACTCCTTGTATACAATTCACAGTAACATAGCTGTTAGTTTCAGTTGGGAGCACCTGAAGAGTTGCATTTTGTGAAGACAGTCTGTTTTCCTTCATTCTTTAAACTAGTATCTGCTTAGAGTCTTAAGTGACTGGTTTGACTGAAGTTAAGCCTCTAACTAGGTACCGTGGTCGGTGCCTGAATTACTGGTACCAGAGAAACCAGGGAACAGGTGCTGCTCTGCTATTCTTGTATCATTAATAACAGCCATAAACAGAAGGCCTTGATCTGAACTAAAGCCCTACTAGTAGGTACGGAGACAGGTGGAGTTTTGGTTTATCCCTGAGCAGCCAAGCCTGTGCATTGCTCTGAGCTTTCTGATGTGCCAAGTGGTCTTTGGAATGGAAACATACTCAAGAGGAGAGGTGATTTACAAAGCATATGTGTTTATGAAACTATTTAAATGTGCCTTTTTTTCCTTCACTTACAGTGTGACCGTACATACTCATCACAGCAGAAGTGAGGACACTGTGCAGCGAGAAGACAAAGGCACGACACAACAACTAGCGTTGCACACAACGGATGTGCGCCACGGCTATCTTCAGTTCCGGGACAGAGAGCACCGGCGAATCCTAAGGTACGGACTGCTCCTCCCACAGTGCTGCGCGCTGTCGGAAGCGGCGCCTCCGCAAACGTCACTTCCGGCAAGTTGCTCGTGGGAGCTGAGGCTTTGCGCGCCTGTTCTCTCGTAGCGGAGGCAGTTGGCGGGGTCCCGGCGGCGGCGACAGCAGCATCAGCATCAGCATGGTACAGCGGCGGGGTGGCGGCCTGCGGTGCTTTCGCCTGAGGGAGGGTGGGTGTTGCGGGGGGGGAACGGCGATCTTCGTAGATCCGCGTGCAAGGCCATGGCGGTCGTGCTTCTCCCTGGTGCTTTGTCCCGCGACTGTCGCATCGCTCGCGGGGCTCCGGTGATGGGGCGGCCCCGCGCCTTGCCCCGCGCTCGTCTGGAGGATGAGGCGGAGGAGGCGGCGGCGGCGTGTTGGGTGTGGAAGCTTCTAGAGCACGCGTCAGAAGGGTCCCTTAGGGCGCGGTCGGGCTAGGCCGCAGTGTGGGACCAGCCGACCCTGCAGCGGTGTGGCCGTGGGCGGTCCACAGGCCCGCGGTGGGCTTTTCCTCCTCTTATCCCTCCCGCCCAAGAGAAGCTGCCTGGGCCTGCCCATGCCCATTGCCTGCAGCATAGCGGGCATGATGAAGATCATCCTGAGTTCCATTATGCAGCACATGCAGGGCAACCAGGTGATCAGGCCCAGTCAGTATGGCTTTATGAAGGGCAGGTCCTGTTTAACAAACCTGATCTCCTTCTATCACTGGGTGACTCACTTACTGGATGAAGGAAAAGCTCTGGACGTTATTTATCTCGATTTTAGCAAAGCATTTGACACAGTTGCCCACAGCATTCTCCTGAAGAAATTAACTGCTCTTGGCTTGGATGGGCATACGCTTCGTTGGGTTAAAAACTGGATAAATGGCCGAGTCCAAAGAGTTGTGATCCAGTTAAATCCAGTTGGCACGTGGTCACGAGTGGGGTCCCACAAGGCTCAGTACTGGGGCCACTCCTGTTTAACATCTTCATTAATGATTTGGACCAGGGGATTGAGTGCACCCTTAGTAAGTTTGCAGA
>VWZO01013343.1:269102-281306 GCA_013396975.1 Bucco capensis | reverse complement strand
TCCAGGGAGGGCTCCATCCACACTCCTCCTCAGCGCCTTTTCCAACCGCGCTGATAAAAAGAGGCTAGCAGATAGCACCCTCGAGCCTGCACAATGGATTTTTTTTTAGGTGAGACACAGCATGCGCAGAGCTGGACCCACCCTTTAGTCCTAAGGTTCATCTGCCAGGGCCTAGCAAGCTTGGACGCTGGCAGTGAAGTCCTTAGGATGGAGGTTTAACCTCTTAGCTGGAAGGCCTTACAGGGCTAAACGAGCTCCATCTGCCCGGGTTTGGAATCAGAGTTGTCCTTCTCCTAGGATGACTGCCAGAAGGCTAATGAGCTTATCCTACCCATACAAGGATTATAGGAACATGGGTAATCACTCTCCACACTTTCCCGTGGGCAATGAGTTTAATGCTCCCTCTGCTGTCGGCACAGTTATGGCACCAGGGGCCACGGAAGACCCCAAGTGATTTTCAGACTGTGCCTATTGCAAGAGTTGTGGAACTCTGCAAAAGTAAAAGTGAGATGTGTGCTGCTGTGGCAAAACTGTTCTGGTGTCTCGTTTCCTCTCAACCCCTGGTTTGTCTGGGAGTCGAAAGAGACAAAAAAGACAGCTCTGTGCCCCTCTTCTTCACTGGGAAAATTCCAACCAGAAATCTTCTGGGGTACAGAAGGCTACATGGAACTCTGGACAGAGTTTAGCGTTGTGATTGTCGTAGTGTGCAGATGATTGAATTCTAGTGACAAGTAGGACTCTGAACGATTTGGTGCTAAGTTTCTTGGTGCCTTTGCGTTTGCTGTGTCCTCATTTATCAACTATTCACATGGCATCTTGGTTATTATATTCTCTGAAACTGTATGTGTACCTTAGAGCTGCTGTCTGGTCCTGCTGGCATTTGTTAACCATCTTGAGGAATGGGGAGAGAGAGGAGCAGCACTTGACCATTGTCAGACTGGAACTGGTGTCTAGGTTGCAAATGAAGAGCAGGAATTTGAAGGATGCTGAATTTGATTTGCATCTCAGGTTCTTCTGTGACTTACAGAGTGGGCTCTTTAAACTACTGAGGAATAGGAATCTTTTTTCTTTTCCAAACTAATTGATGTAAACATATTTGTATGTAAGGCCGGTATGGATAAGCATGGTATTTTAGATCAAAACATTAATGCAACGGCTTCTTTCTCTAGATATGTCAAAGGTTCAGGATGATGAAGTTGGTGATGGAACTACATCTGTCACAGTGTTGGCAGCTGAATTACTAAGGGTGACGTATTACAGTTTTTCAGATGTGTTTCTGTTTGGCAGTGTACTCCTGTGATGTCAATAGGAGGTGTGTTATTTGATATTTATGAAGAGAGCTTCCAAAGTACAGGAATACCTTCCTCCATTGCCACTGAAAATAACCGGAAAAAACCCCTTTGGTATTAGGTCATTTGGTTCTTTATTTATTTTATGCTATCTTTTTTATTACTTGTAACTTCACAAGTATTCTAATTTGGTGCATTTTAGAAAATTATTTTCTCTTATTTCTTTATGCAAGTGAAACAGAGATGTATCACTTTCATGGGTCACTTCCTAGATGTTGCACTGGGCAGCATGCAGCACTGCTTAGTTTTGAGATTTGATTCTCTGAAATCCTTTTCCATAACATAAATGGGAGGGGAAAAAAAGAAAAACAAACATGTTAACTTCAAATCTTGTGTACACTAGACCTGAATTCATACTGTTCCTTTACTTTGCTAATTCTTGTTAGCAGAGCTGTGCTAGTAAATCTAATCACCTCAGATAAAAAGCATCTGAGCAGTGATCTGTCAGCTTGCCAAGTTCCTCATAAAAAGGGAGTTTGAAAATATGGATTTTTTTTTTCCAGCTGCACTTTAACTTGCAGCTGTAAGTGCACAGGAAACTGATTTCAAGCATTAGGTGAAAGATTGCTGTTTTGAAGTGTGTGTCTGGTTACTATTCCTATTGGAGTTAGGGTTTTTGTTTTAACTAATCAAAATTTCTTGATAATATTCCAAGAGCAGATCGTATTTGCCCAGACTGGGAAAATATCCTGTGCCAGTAGTGTGTCTTCAGTTTCATTGTTACGTCTCCCTGGCTTTTACTGCCATTCAGTATTTTCTAATTACTTGAAAGTGTCTTTTGTAGTTAGTATGTATGTACCTTTTTGGGGAAAAACGTGATTATTCATTTCATTTAAATAGGAGGCAGAATTATTAATTGCAAAGAAGATTCATCCTCAGACCATCATTGCAGGCTGGAGAGCAGCCACAAAAGCTTCACGAGAGGCACTTTTGAAGGCAGCTGTGGATAATGGGTCAGTAATATAGATTTGCTGTAATTCTTTATAAGCTAGTCAAGATTAAAAAACCTCAGTGAGAATTATGTATCATTGGGAAAATTGTTTGCTCTCTTTTAAGTAGTGTAAGGGCTGAACTTGTGAGTTTTAACAGTTAAGAAAAAAGACTGTGTTTTCCTTAGATGAACTACAGAAGCTTTATAACATTATTTAAAAATACTTACAGTGTGCAGAAACCAGAAGCCGTTATTTGCTCCTTAGAACAAAAACCTGACCTGGTATTTCAGATTTCATACTCTTAATTATAAATGTGACTATTTTCTTTACTTTTGAGAGCACAGGCTTTCTAGAGCTGAATGCAAAGGTTCTCCTAACTGAACTTGTATTTCAAAGAGAAAGTTGTGTTCTGCAAGCCTGGAAGGATTCTGTATTGCATTCCGCAGAATGGAACATGGCACACACAGATACTGGGTAGAAGTGAGGAGAGTGTCACGGTGGTAGATTAGTAATAGTTAAGGCTCTCAGACTTTCCACATTAACTGTACTGACTTTATTTTAGCGATGACGAAGTGAAGTTCCGTGAAGACTTGATGAACATTGCGGGAACGACTCTTTCATCGAAGTTACTGACTCATCACAAAGATCACTTTGTCAAACTTGCTGTGGAAGCTGTGCTTAGGTTGAAAGGTTCTGGTAATTTGGAGGCTATCCATGTCATTAAGAAACTTGGTGGAAGTTTGGCTGATTCCTACTTAGATGAAGGTAAGTCTTTGTATATTGGCTGTAAGTGCACCTGAGAAATGAAGCTCTTAAAAGCTACATATCTCTATACAAACTTATTCTAGGAAACATGGTTATGTTATTGTTAAATTGAATAATAAATATGAGAGATTTTTGTAATAATGCTTGTTCTCATTTTTTAATGTGAAGTCTTATAAGGCTTTTCTGTCACTACAGGCTTTTTACTCGACAAGAAGATTGGTGTAAATCAGCCAAAAAGAATTGAAAATGCAAAGATTCTTATTGCAAACACTGGTATGGATACAGACAAGATTAAGGTATGACAGAACTACTGTCGTGAAGCAGTGATTTTGTAAATGGAATTCCTTGTTAGACTGAACTCTTTGTTTTCTTTGATTTAGATTTTTGGCTCTCGTGTTAGAGTGGACTCTACAGCAAAGGTAGCAGAAATAGAACAGGCAGAAAAAGAAAAAATGAAGGAGAAGGTAGAGCGTATTCTTAAGCATGGAATAAACTGCTTTATTAACAGGTACGCATTTTCTGGGAAAATGAGTAGAGTTTATAATGCAGTTAGAAAGTAGCAAAATTATAATATTATGAATGCAAGGACCATTGTTTATGCTTGTATCTGGAAAACTAGATGATCTTGTGTAATGCTTAATGTATTCACTTCAGTAAGGCCAATGGTTTTTTTTTCTCCCCCCCCCGCCTTTTTTTTTTTTTTCCTTTGCTTCCTCTTGTGTGCCTGGCTGCTCCCTACCCTCCCTCCTGTTTTGGTGTTTGGATTTTTTTCTTCTTTTTTTTTTCTTGAAGAAGAAGAAGTGATGTTACCTAACCAACCAGGGATCCATGTTTCAGTCCAGTTGAAACAATGTTATTACCAGTAGCATTGCCCATATCCATATTCCCACTTTTGGGGGGAAATTGGTGCTGAAAGAGTCTGTGTTGCTGAATGCATTTAGTTCAGATTGAACCAACTATGCTTTTTCGTGCATTAAAATGCTGATAATGAAGTACTGCTCCAGATTGAAGAGAGTTTGAAAGGCCTCTATGCTCTCTGTCATGAGCCTTTTATATGCTTCTTGGAAAGTACGAAAGGGAACCATTTTCATTTTAGAGCTGTCACAATCTAAGTTACTTATTTTTGTGTTCAGTGCTCTTTCTTAATATTCTTATTCAAAAGAACAGGAGTTCTAAGAGTGGCATGGTTTTCCATAGTAGCAAAGATTTACTCTTTCAGGACACAGTGCATCTTATAACTCATCTTCAAAGTTTGTGTTAAGCATCTGTAAGAACCATTGACAGACTGATGAATTTCACAGTCCATCTGTATTACATATCACATATGTTAAATTCTAGTTTAGCCAAAATGAGTATTGTCCAGAGGACAATACATCAGATACACAGTCCTAGAGTCAGGAGTCGCATTGGCAAATTGATGGAAGAATTCCTTGAAGTACTCAAAACAATCCTTAACTCCATTTCTGCTATCCAGTGTGCCTGTGATGCAAGCAGTTGCCCCAAGGCAACTCAGGTAGCAGTCAGTCACTGTAGCCAGGCTAGTGGTGTTCCATCTTACTAGCATCTTGTAGATTCACTTCACGTTTGATACTGTGTTGGCCAGAGAAATACCACTGAGAAGATGCTTGACGGGTCAAGGCTACCTGGATCCAGAGTAGGAAGAATCTCTCCACATACCCATCAATGCCAATTTTCTCTCTCAAAGACAGATTAGAAATACCTTTTTTGACACAGGTGACATCTCCCAGCTCCTACTGAACCTTTACAACACTCAGTCTACTTGGAGAGGAAAAATAGTTTGGCATAGCACTCCTGAATGGTCATTGACCATTTAGCTTTAAATGACTACTTCATTTTGGAGAGAGGGATACATATTAATAAGGGAGCACTTACTGTTCTCTGTGGTCTGCTATTTGTATATTACAAGACTGGTCATTTATTGCTCCCATAGAATTGTCTGCTGTTTGGATTTTGTATTGGTGAAGGAATTAAAGATGTTACTTCACATGTGGTTCTAGTGCACTCTGCTAGAATAGGCAGTTAAGAGCCCAGCAGGCACTTAGGATCAGTGAACTTAGAACTTAAGCGTATGGGTCCCTGTGTGTCTTCAGGGGAAGGGTATTTCAGCTTATAATAGTTTGAATTATTTTTTTTTCCTTAGCTTCATATATTTTCCTGTCTCTGCATTTGCTTGGTGGAAGGTTATGTGCATGACAGGTGCTCACATACTGCTTTTGTAGCTTCGAGAAATTTTATCACATGTCCATGCTACTGAGGTGTCCTTTGTGACTCTGGTATTTTAAAAGGTTTGTTCCATGTGTAATGGGAAGATGTACCTGTGTTTTAATTGCAGGCAGCTGATCTACAACTACCCTGAACAGCTCTTTGGAGCTGCTGGTGTCATGGCTATTGAACATGCAGACTTTGCTGGTGTAGAACGCCTGGCTCTTGTTACAGGTATGCAGAGTACCTTGTTGTATGAAGTTTGGGGAGTCACATTATTTGATCTTCACTAAGTGGTAATACTTGATCAGTTAGATGTACTTTTACTTTTAAGCAGATCTGTGAATGTGAAAAGTAATCCAAATAAGCTTTATTTTACACAATGTAAGTGGAAACATGTATGGAGGACCCTGTGAAGTTTGCCATAAGAAACTTTGAAATTACTTTGTTGGTTTATGAGCTGGTTTATAACTGTCGGTGTTTTTTCAGAAGCAGGTATCTCAGTTCTATCGTGAGTATGTTATACTTTACATGTAAAATGTCTGTTTTGATTCTGAATCCTCTGCGCATAATGATTTAAACATTCTTTTTCTCTAGTAACTGAATGAAGGATCATAATGCTAGCTGTGGAATATAAATTAGCCACTTAGTGCCAGTTAGTAAATTTCTTTCATATTTTAAAAATACTTCTAGTTAAGTCCCTGCTTGATGAATTTTTGAAATGTTTTCTAGGGAAAAGATTAAACTTAGCAATAGGAAGAATAAGACGATGAACCAACAAGTTACAGATAACTTTTTTGATTGTAATAATAGAAAAGACTAAAGAGTCATCCTCTGTTAAAAATGTGGGTCTGCATTACTGACTTGAGGTGAACCTCAGCACAATCAACGTGGATATTTTTCATAGTAGTGTAAATGTGACTCTAGTAACTAATGAAAATGAAACATCTGGAGTGCTACAGAGGATTCTCATTGCTGAAGTTAGAGATAGTTAACTGGAACATCTTAAAATGCTGATTTTGAAAGTGATCTGGAGAGTGATTTGTTTTGCAAGGAGGAATGAATAGATACTGGCTTGTTTAGCGTAGCAAAGTTGAAGTAGCAGTTGTGAATAACTCTGTAGACACACTGAGACAAGAAACTGGTTGAGGGGAATATTGCTTATGCTCTGGAACAAATTCAAAGCGAATTTTGTAGGTATAGTGGGTGGACCATAGCAGACCACACTGGATCAGACAGTATGGCTGAAAAGAATAGACAAGCTTTTAGTAAGCACTAAGTCTGTACTGCAAGTCTTCTCTTTCCTTGCACTGCTACAACTACAGCAGTGCTGCAAGCTAGTGTGGAATACTAGAGGATACATTGGGATTGGATACATGTAAATAGTTTTCTAATGGTAAGAGCAAAGTGCTAGAACAATATTCCATTCAGAGACATTTTTGTCTTGGTAATACCCATCTTGTTCATGATGTGGGAGTTTACAACTAGTGCACACTATTGCTACTACAACGTGACATAAGACTCATGATTCAGGAGAGTGGTAGCCAGTGGTTCTCAGTCATCATTAGGCAGACAAAATGAATACTAGCACAGGCACAAGTTTAAGGACATAACAAACTTCGTTTAGTATTTTACAGTAATTCATCAGTAAATACTACTAAAACTGTAAACAGATTGACATTTTAATACTGGCAAAGATCAACTTTTAGTTTCTTATCCAGACAGAACTCAAAAGCATTATATCTATTGTAGTTCTTGTGATGTAAAACAAAATATTGGTGTTTTAAGGACTTCTCAAGATCATTGAAAAGTTCTTAGTGCTATATGCTGGCATTAAAAAAAATTTGGTTTGTCAGTATTAATTTATTTTTGGGCAGTTATGAAGATGATTTTTTTTTTTTTCATCTTCCCCCCAACCCTTGGTTAGACCTTGTCTGAATGGATGCTTCATCCTGAACTCTTTGACTTTTGTATGATCTTACACTTGTAGGTGGTGAAATTGCATCAACCTTTGATCATCCTGAGCTAGTAAAACTAGGAAGCTGCAAGCTGATTGAAGAAGTCATGATTGGAGAAGATAAACTAATTCATTTCTCTGGCGTGGCAATGGGTAAGTGTTTTACCGTTAATGGCATGTTGTAACATGTTAACACTCTGCCAGTGCTGCTTTGTTACCAGGACAGCAGAGGAATTTTGTAATGATTCATGTTACCATTTTTATTAAAGTTTTATTCTTCAGTAAAAATTCTGCGAAGATGTGTATTCATGGTTGAAATTGCATGTGTTTAATGTTATGGGAGATAAACATACACATTTGTAAGGATGGGAAACAACATTTCTGCTTTGGGAGATTAAATTGACAAGAAATGTGATACTTGAAGAACTTGAGAGGTCCTTCTAGTAAATGCCAATACTGTAACTTTCCTGAGGGTTTGTTTTGAGAGAACTTTCATTTTCTCCTAAATAAGAGGTTGTGAATAGTTCATTGATAAAAGCAATAGCATAGTGTACACCATTTCATTCTACCTGTGAAATGTCATCATGATTTCTTTTTCTCCCAGTATTGATCTATGTACAACTTGACTGTGGTGCTAGCAAAACTGTTATAGATGCTTTGTGATAGCTTCTTTTAGTGTCTGTGAGATTTTTTTTTTTTTTTAAATCTTTCTGCATTTGCACTTTTTAGGTGAAGCTTGCACCATAGTTTTGCGTGGAGCAACACAGCAGATTCTAGATGAAGCAGAGAGATCTTTGCATGATGCTCTCTGTGTTCTTGCCCAGACAGTGAAGGACACTAGAACTGTGTACGGTGGAGGTGAATATCAGCTTGTTTGCACTCTGTATGTGGTAGACATTTCATATTACTGTTTAAGTCAGATCTAAAGCATCTGTGTGTCTTCAATGAATAGGTTGTTCAGAGATGCTGATGGCTAATGCTGTTGCAGAACTTGCCAACAGAACACCTGGCAAAGAGTCTGTTGCAATGGAGTCCTTTGCTAAGGCTTTACGAATGGTAAGTTGGTTTAATCGTGTTGCTGGATTAATAGACATAAAGTTTCCCTAAGTTTACTAACTTCTGACATCAGATAGTAGCTTCTCTTTCAAAGCTTTGGTTTTCTAAAATAAAAAAGTGAAATTTAGCCACAAATCTTGGATGAGCAAAGAGGGAAAAGATACTTTCTTCTCTCTTAGAAATAAAGTACTGGGTTTTTAATAATTCTGATTTTACATTTTGTGATACAGAATTCTGAATGTTCATATGCTAGACCTCTTCTAATTATTTCTTGCTCTTACTTAGAAGGTTTAAAGTGCAGCAGAAATAACATAAAAATATTAGCTTATTCAGCTGACAGCTGATGTAGGAAAGAGCAGCCCTCCCATTCTACTGGTATGCTGGTGCTATTTGGTTGCATTTATGCTCTCGTACTATCTAGAAGTTTCTAGACTTGCATTAGAGATTGCATCTTAATAGGAAAAAGGAGTATTACAAGAAATGTTTATAGAATATTACTGTGCCAACAGACTGTCAGTTTCAGAAAAATTGCCATCCTGTAATTTAAATTATGGGAAAGCTTTCTAAATAAATGAAAGCTCATAGGACAACATCTTTCCCAAGAAACTTAGAGGATGGTAAGATTTAGCATTACCTGTTCAGTCAGCATGTGCAATTTGCACTGATGTCACTTAAATAGAATAATCTGAATGATTACCAGCAAGCTTATGTTATTAAAATGAATCTACTTCTCCAGTTGTGGTCTGAAATGATGAGGAAGAGGCAGATTTCTTTCTGTCCATGTAAAATGAACTGACAGATCTGCTAACATGCTTCTGTCCTCTCAGATACTCTTGAAACAGAGTCTTGAATGAATCTTTAGAAAGGTGGCTTGATTCTTTCTTTATTTTTCTATATCTTTTGAGCACTGTAACAGATCATCTGCAATGTTTTTGAAACTTCCTCTTCTTGAAACTGAATAGTAAACTAGCAATATCAAAGTATGTTTCATGTTGACTAGGGATCAATCCCTGTATTATTTGAGAACAACCTGTGTTTATCTCCCTAGATCCCCACAATAATAGCTGACAATGCTGGCTATGATAGTGCAGATCTGGTTGCTCAGCTCAGAGCTGCTCACAGTGAAGGGAAGACTACTTATGGACTTGGTAAGGGGACATCTGTTATTGGACTGCTGTTTCTGAGAGCAGTGAGGCTTATTAAACTTGGTTATATCTGTTTTGTCAGTGATAGATTCAGCTGGAAGAACTGAGTACATTGATTTCTGTTTGGTTTGCATGAGACGTAGGCATACAGTGTTAGATTCCTTTGTCATTCCACCAGCCTTTTCATGGTAGATTGAAAAGCTTTGTTTTTGAAGGAGATGGTTTCCACCTGTAAAAACCACTTTCCTTCCTAGTTGAGTCTAGTTCTTTGAAGCTTAAGAAGGGATGCATTGATTTTTTAACAAACAAGCAAACAAACCCTACCAAACACCTCCTCCCCCTGTCCCCTGCCCCACAAAAAGAACCTTTAAAAAAAGTAGTGGAGAAGAACTCTCAAGTTGATGTACTTAAGTATATCTAGTACTGAGAGTCCTGTTGGGACATCATCTTCCTAGTGTATAAAGTTTTCAATTTTTTTGTATGTAACTGCAACATGTTATGCTTAACTCAGAAGCCTAGAAATGGCTTTATTTAATACTTCCCTTACTATAAGTGTGGTTCTTTTGAGCAGGTAAGTTACCATACTGTCAAATTCTTGTTATTTCCTTAAAAAAGACGCCCTGAGATAAAAAAAAAAAAAAAAGAAGCAACTTACAAACAGGCAACTCTTAATGTGTCACCTCTTCTTTCAGATATGAAAGAGGGTACTATTGGAGACATGGCAGTCTTGGGAGTAACAGAAAGTTTCCAAGTCAAGAGACAAGTTTTGCTGAGCGCGGCTGAAGCAGCAGAAATGATTCTTCGTGTAGATGACATTATTAAAGCAGCACCAAGGTATGATAGTATTGATACAGGCAGTTACAGTGGTACAGGGTAACCTCCTCCTGTGGAAGAGGAACTGCAGAAGGTCTTGTTGTGAATATATTTTTTTTGAAATGCAGACTTAACATCTAGCTAACATTCATGTTAGATGATTTTTTTGTACTAGCAGTACAAAAAGGCCTTTAAGACCCATCAGTGCACTTAAATTAACATGCCTGAGCAATGCCTAGGTAATATTAGGTCACCAGCTACTCATGGCATACATAGTACTAACACATCTGCAAACATGGCTGATGAAAATACAAGGGATCTTTTCTTTTGGCAAGAATTGTAGAAATGCCCAGCTGCTTCTGAAGTAGAAGAATCCACAGCTGAAATAAAACGATGTTAAAATGTTTGGGAAGAAGTACCACTGCACTGTAGGCAGCTTATCTTATCCTAGGTATGCCCACTACTAGCTAGCTTGCACCGTTTTCAAATCACAGGGTTTTTTACCTTCAAGATCATCAAGTCCAGCTGTTGACCCAATACTACCGTGCCTGCTATAAACCATGTCAAGAAGTGCTACATCTTACACATTTTTTGAACATCCTCAGGGGTGGTGACTCCACCACTCCACTCCACTGGGGAGCCTGTTCAATGCTTAACTATTCTTTCAGTGAAGAAGTTTGTCCTAATATCCAACCTGAACCTCCTCTGGCGCAACTTGACACCATTTCTTCTTGTCCTATCACTAGTCACCTGGGAGACTAGACCAATCCTCCCTTGGTACAACCTCCTTTCAGGTAGTTGTAGAGAGTAAGAAAGTTTTCCCTCAGCCTCCTCCAGACTAAACAACTCCAGTTCCCGCAGCCACTCCTCATAGGGCTTGTGCTCTTAGACTCTTCACCAGTTTCATTGCCCTTCTTCACACGCCCTCCAGCAACTTCGTGTCTTTCTTTTAGTGAGGGCCCCAAAACTGAACTGAAAGTTGATACTGCCTTTTGTGCTGTGAGATAAAGGTAGCACTGAACACAAAATACCAGCTAACAATGAAAAGTAAGGGTGAGTGGGGAGGCTGGTGGACATCTGTGTGAGGTGGAATTTTCTGATTTTTCCTTTTCTCCTCAGAAAACGTGTACCAGACCATCGCCCATGTTAAATTTTCTCCAGTGTCTGAGGATGTGTGGACCAGATCTCACCTAGTAATTTTTTCTAATGATACAGTTTTTGTGAGGTTACAGAACAGAAGCTTGAGAAGAGCCGTTCTCCATCAATGGCATCAAATAACTGTCTTCAGTTGGTTTAACTTATTTCAGTTCATACATGTTGTGGGGAAGAATTCACCTTCATGTAAAATGGGTTTTATACAACCCTATTCCTTCTGTTCCTTTATAGGTTCCACTTAAAATACTTAGAAATAATAAAAAAAAAATAAATCAAATGCACCAAAGTTGTGTTTGTCTTTGTGCAGAATCAAGAAGGGCAGTTTCAGTAGAAAAGCTCCAGTGTTCACCCTCAGTTCTCAGACGCTTTGGGCAGTTGACGTGAAGGATCACCTCAAACTTTTGTAGCTTGCTGGTTTGGACTGAGCTGGTTTGTGCATTTAGTGTGAGTGGTTTATTCTGGTCCTGACTCTATAGGTTTTGAGTTGGGATCCTAGAAGTAGTCTCTGAAGTTAAAGTATTGCTCATTTTTTTTAATGATGAAAGGAAGCGAAAAAGCTGAAGAGGAATCTTAGTCAATGCCCAGAACTACAACTTAAGGGATTTTACAGCTTTTTAATACCACAAGTTTAATGTAGATAGGAGTTCTGATGAGGGGAGCTGAGAGGAAGATGCAGTTTGGGAGAGATACCAGCATCCTTGACCAAATAGTGTGTGTTTGACTATAAAGTGCGGGGCTTGGGATGACTACAAACACAATAGAGGGCAGTTAGTGGAAAATGTGCTGGGCTGCAGTGCGTTTCCCCCCCC
>VWZO01013343.1:150886-269066 GCA_013396975.1 Bucco capensis | reverse complement strand
TTTTTTCTACTCCTTTCTTATCTCTTACAGCCTATCTTCATATTCTTCCTGTTTCGCTAGTTGCTGCAAAGGCAATGTGTTTCTTCGTTGGACTAGTTCCTTTATGCTTGGGTTATAAGGAAGTCAGTGATGCCTGCAGCAGTCTTCATGCAGATTCTGGATGACTCTAGACAGAGACAAATGGAAGCATTGTCTGTGTGGGAGCCCAGAGAGATCTTAACTGGCATTGTAACTCCCCTGCCCCTTGCAAGTATAATGCAGTCCCTCAGCAGACACCAGGGGATGCGTGCCAAAGCAGGAAAGTTAATTTGAAAGACAGTATCTGTGCAAACTTTTTTCTCCCTTAGGTTTTTGGAAATTAAGAAAACGTGCTTACAGAGCGCTCCTCCAAACCCTCGAAACAGTCTTCAGCTCTCCAAGTGAGAATGCTGTGTAGAGTGCTATGTGAATTACAAACTAGTGACAAGCCGGTGAAAAGACCTTCTTCCCCACCCACTCAGATAAATGAAGTATTAGGTCAGTTCCATAGGAAATAAAGTGTTGAAATGTTAAAAAAAAGTTTAAAATAATTTTATAGGAAGAAATAGTTGGAATAAGGTTGGATAAAGAATTTAGAGTTCAACTAATCCCAAAGAAGGATGGTTTAACTCAGCCAAATGCTAGTATACTTAAATGCAGTGACTACTAAGCACACTACATGGGTGCTAGCCACATCCAAATCCAGACTTCAGTTAACAAGACAGCAAGTGCTAGCAGTCTATATATTTTCAGATAAATCTTTAAGCATGTAAATGACATTAAGCTGTCACAAACTGGCAAAACATCAAACTTTTCATGGTCAACTTTCAGAAGTCAACTGCTGCTTCTGCAGGGTGTGCTGGTGAGGCAGCTCCACTGGACAGTTGAGGCAGAGATGGCAGTGGCTGTTCGGTGCCAGCAAAGGGCTACTCACCCATTTTAAAAACAGCTGTCTTGCACCAAACTTAAGGGATCTGTGCTATAGAATCAAAAGCTAAAAGAGTCATTTTGAGCCAGGTTTATTTTCTATGTTAAATTAAGACATACAATTCAAGCAAAACATACTCAGAAAAAAATCTAAGTGCATTTGGAAGGAGATCTGACCCAGTCTGAGTTTGCAAGCTGAAGAAATACTCAGCTGAAGTCCACTGAGTAAAGTTAGACTCAGCTTCAAATTCTGTGCAAGCCTGCAGCAGAAGGCTCCCAGCCCCAGGTTTTATTCATGCATTTACCTTCACAGCTCTGGTTTGTCCATTTCAGTCAGGCTTCAATTTTCTTCTTTGCTACTGTGTGAAAACTCAGTGTGTACAGCTGTCCATTGCCAGCAGCGTTGCCAGTAACATAAAAAACTAGCAGCAAAGTCTTCAGCTTTCCTCACCATCATTTAAAATGTTGCTTGGCAATAAGAAAGCAAAAATTGTCACAAATTGTCCAGGAAGAAGGTGGCAGTGGCAAGAGGAGAGCTCGCTGGTATGTATGCAATGCTTCCTTTACAGCACAGCCAGGGCTCTGCTACCGCTTCCTATGCAGCAGGTAGGGAGGTGTAGCTGCTGTGTTTCAGATTGTCATCTGAGACAAATGCTGTTAGTTTAGAGCTGTGACTCATCAGTGATCACCTGGAATACTGGCTTCCAGCTGAGCTTGGACACCTCAGCAAAGTGGGAGAAGAGTGAACCCATGGGCTTCCTGTGGGTGAAGAACAGTGAGTCTGCACATGGTCTGTACAATCCACCTATGGAAAATAGCTAAACTGTCTTCATCTCTGCTGTAAACTCAGAGGTCCCCACATGGGAGGAGCTGGAAAGGAGTAAGTCTTTGCTCTAGAGGGAGTGCCGAGTGCTGCATAGAAAGGAGTGTCTGTATGAGAGAATTTTGCTATTACCTAGCTCTAAGCTGGTGCACCTGCTCCTGAAGACTAGCCAGGCAGCATGGCACTCCCTAAACACCAGCAAGGAAGGGAAAAGTAGAGGTTAAATGGTGGTGTAAGTGCACTGCCACCTTTCAGGGTGAGCAGCTGAGCATCAGCAGGGCTCAGCTTCTGGCTCAGGTTTGGTGGCGGGAGGTGGCGATGGTTTCTCATTGAACTTGATTTCTATCACTGCACCAGACCGCTTGCGAGGTTCAGGGCTCTCCTCTGACCATCTTCCCACTCTGCGCACCCCTTTGGCCACTTTGGGTGCATTTCTGCAGGGGTTGTGGTCGTAGATCACCAGCTTCAAGCCGGGCAGGTGAGCCAGGCTGGGGAAGAACCGGATGGAGTTGCGATCCACGTCGATCACCTCTAGAAAAGGCATTTCCAGGAGCACGGGGGGAAACTCGGACAGCAGGTTGCCTGACAGCCAGATGGTGCGCAGCTCCTGCAGGCACCTCAGCTGGATGGGGAGAGTGTGCAGTGCGTTGGAGCCAATGTGTAGGGTCTTGAGCAGGCTGAGCTCGCACACCACCTCGGGCAGGTACTGCAGGCAGTTGGATTCGATCCAGAGGGTCTTGAGGTTCTGCAGGAGCCGGAGCTCAAGAGGCAGGCTGCAAAGCTTGTTGTTGCCCAGGTAGAGGATGCAGAGCTGCTTCAGTGTGCACACAACCAGGGGCAGAGCTTTGAAGTTGTTGAAGTCCAGTGCCAGGATCTGTAGATTCTGCAGTTGTTCTAGCTCGGGAGGCAGATGGTTCAGGTTGTTGTCACTCAGGTACAGCTTGACCAATTCCCTAAAAGAACAAATATGCAGAGGCAGCCGCCTCAGCTGCCTGCCACTCAGATCTACCATTTTATCCACTGGCATCTCTTCTAGGTCTTCCAGGAGGTACTTCTGGCACTTGTTGGAGGGCACAAAAGCAACTATGGCTTTTAAACTGTTGCCCATCCCAGGACTGACTTACTTTGGGGATCACCACAAGTGACAGGGGCCTGCCTTGGTCTTCTCCTGCTGTGCACTGGCCTGCCGGTAACTCAGTCTTCCCAAAATAAGGCCCTGTTTATGTGGCACCAGCCGTTAATCTCAAGGACTCTGAATGTTTCTGATAACCGAGTGAGTGTTTGGTGATGGGGATTACAGACAGGACGTCTCAGAGCACAGGTCTCCCTCTCTCACCCGCATTCTTTCTCGACCCTCCCCGAAAATATTCCTTCTTTCCTCTTCCTGCTCACTATAAGTGTTCTCTGATTGTGCCCAAAACCGTTGCCCAATGCCCCAGTCCCTCACCTTTCACTCTGGCTGTGCTGGCTCTGCAGCCAGTGCTGGCTGTGGGGATTGGCTTAAGAAAGTAAACACCACATATGACCAAATTTTTCAACTCACATGTTCAGCTTTCACGAAACTTTCAGCGGAAATGTTGGATGTAATGGACTTGTTGTTTAAAATGCCTCTCAAGGCTTGACTGACTTTCTAGACTAGTGGTACTTTTAGGTATTTACTTTGCAAGGTGCCAAATACATAATTTCGGAGTGTAGCTTGCCACCCAGTACTTATCTTAAAGCTTTAACATAAATACTTGGCCAACTATTATCATGAGCTGTTCTACTATTTATGTTCCTAATTTAACAGTGTTTACTGTAGTCTCTGGCACTTTTGACTCTGTAGGGCCTTTTTCATTACATTGTGTTTTGCCTCTGGTCTGAATCCCCATTTAATACTCTCAGTATCACAACCTGCCAAGGCTGCTTTCTGGCCACTTTCCAACCATGCTGCTGTAGTTCCCATGTCCATACCAAAACCTGTCAAGAAGCTGCCATGAATTTAATTCCATCAAGATTCTCACTTGTTATGAGTGAGATAAATACAATGTTAAAAATTAATGACTATTTAGATGTCACAATTTAAACTGTTCCCCCTCCTTTTCTCAGCAGGACCCATTGCTATTCAGGTCAAGAGTGCTTCTGATTTCTAGAATGAGCCTTCCTATGTGTAGGCACCTCTGCATACTTTGACCTCTTGAGCTGCTGCTGTTTTAAGCTTCCTTGGGGATTATTCTACCTGTGTGTTGGCTGTGGTTCTACCATGATCTTTGAGTGTGAAATCTGGCAGAGCATTTTAAGGTGAAATAGCCTTTCCAGGAGCTGGCTCTGGTTTGGTATCTACAGCTCATCAATGTAATTTTCTACATTTACCATAATTTAGGAAGGATACTTCCTGCAAATGATCTGCAGTTGGTTTCTGGGCATGGGGTGCTACACAACCAAACTACGTGGTTGCTGAGAGCCATGTATTCTTGGAAAAACAAAAGGCAGAGCAAACAGAAGGCAATATCAAACAGTTAAAGTGGCCTCTGGATCTCTGGTCAAAGCTGGTAATAGAGTGCTTTCTACTATCACTTGCTTTCAAATGTGAAGCAGCTGAGTGCCATAAAATAGATTTTGGATGGAGAAGCTGGGCCAAGTATCAAGTCTGGAGAACAAAGATCCATTGCAGTCATCTATGTCCATGCCATGAAAGAGAGGTGCTGAAAATACTCTCTCATGGCAGAAGGCAGGATGTGTTGGGCATAGCATCCCTGCAACAAGAGCCAAAAGTTATGTCCACGGTAAAGATATGTCCTTAGACAACTCTCTTCAGATATCCTGTTGATCAGGCAATATAAAAGCCTAGGTAAGAGTATATTAATAATATATTTTAGGTGTATTTTTCTTTATAATCCATATGGAGAGAAATAACTTCACAATATTCCTTATGTGTATAGACAGAGATACATATATGTATATGCTACTTGAATTATTTCTACTTAATGAAACCTGTAAGCTGTGAACAACTAGGGATCCTCTGTATTGTAGTTTAATCATTATTCCAGCTTATCAACAAAAGTCATGATGACCTTTTGTTGCTGCATTTGGTACCTCTGTTGGCAAAATGAATGTCTACTTCGAACACACTGTGAGATCAGAGTATTTGGGGAAAAATAACCTTTGTGTGGTGGGATTATAAAGGACTACATTTTCAATAAAATGAACAATCTTGATCTTTTTGAGAGTCAGTGACTCAGTGGAGACTCTCAGGCAAAGGCAATCCCCTCAGTAGACTCACAGTGGTGTTTTGAAAGCCACTTCATGCCTTCAGAGTAGTTTTATGTCCTCCAACATGAATATTAATGACTTCCCAGAAGCATTTGTGGCATTTGAGGAGACATTCAAGCCATGAAGATGCATAGCACAGGTGTTGTCTTGCTCTTGTCAAAGCACCATTGCCCTACCAGAGGGTATGACACCCGCTCTGTTGCTTCTCAGGTGGTACATGTAGGTTCATTGAGAAATGCCTTTGCTTTCTGGAAGTTCACAAATGACTAAGCCTATTGCTCACTGTTCTCATTTCCAGCCCCTTGTTCCTACAAGCTTAGTGACTGGGAGAGGTGTAGGACAGAAAACATGGTTGCTTGCTGAGAACTTGTGTAAAACATCTGTGTCCAGCAGAAACAGGGAACACTGCTCAGAGCTAGATAATTAAATGGAAAACAATACAAAAGCTGTATTTTTGAGATTTAATTATTTTTTGAAACAAAATAAGAGGATAGAGGGGCTAGTGCTTTTCAAATCCAAAGCTCTGCACACAGCTGTGTGATGACAGCAGGCTCAGACTTTGCTGCATTTCTGTAGCCCTCACAATTGTGGAGGTAGATTTGAAAAAGCAAAACTTTAGTCTCCTGAATTTTGATATATATGAATAGAGCTCTAAATTTGTTGATTTATAAGCTCTCATGGCCCTCCTTAGTCAGCCTGATGTAGCAAGGGAAGAGACTTAAAGCAACAATTTATAAGAATTTCTTCAGTATATGCTGATAATTATTTGCTTTACATTTATTTAAAGACTGTGACAGGCATTTAGACCCTTTTTTGCTCACAAATGCTGTGTGTTTGGGTTTTTTCTAGATAGAAGCATTGTTGCTAGAGTGGGTGATGGCTTCTGCCTCCTCCGTGTTTTTGACATTGACTCTTTTGCTACACGCAGTCACACCTCTCTCTTTTGGGGGATGTTACTCAGTTCCAGTTCACCTTCACATGGTAAGCAGTTTATTTTAAATAAGTGGTGTATTGCAGAGGAAAAAAATCATCATTGCTTTTTTCCCAGCATCCTAGCATAGGCTTTTAAACAAAAAAGGCTGATTATTCAAATTTAGCTCTAATTTATGCTGGGCTGCAGTATGTAATTGCTCACCACACTTTCTCCTGCAGGGGAAAGACTCAAAAAGTCCTGTAAGTAAATTGCAGATTCAGTGCTGAGGTTCCTCCCAGGCAGCTAATGGGTTTGGGGTTGCTCTCTGTCAGATCAGAGTCTCTTTTTGACATAACTTTTTCTGCCAGCTTGACATGAACCTAAGTGTCAGACAGGGATGGGAACTGCTAACCTCGGGAAAACTCACAGGAAAATAAATCCAAGTAAGTGCTTACAAATGTCTTGCTGAAAAGTGTACAAAACCACTGGCTGTTGATTACTGTATATTGCAGCCTGTCATGCTTTTTACTTTTAAGACTAATTTTTTGGGATGGCAATCCCATTTATGCTTAGATCAGAGCTCTCCCACAAATAGGGAATTCATTTTTTAGGGGATGACTTATCACAAGCCTATTAAATATCTGTCTGCTCAGCCCTGCCAAAATGTTTCCATGGAAAAGGGTAATGATTATATATTATGTTTTTTTTCTCTGTGTTGACACTTTGGGGCCACTTGTCACTGAGGTGAGCTTGAAAAGCAGCTTACTTGGAGGGAGCCAGGCGAGTCCTTGGACTGCCTCCTCTGTCACATCCTAGTTGGAGCCAAGATCATCTTATGTATTATATTTATGTAAAAGACATTAAGGATTGTTAGTAAAATGTCTATTTGGTCTAGACTGTGCCCTGGTTATCTGTGCCTTACTAGCTCCACTGGACACCACTATTTGCACAAGCCAGTGGTTACTCTGAGAGCAAATTAATCAGTTTTCTGCCAAAGCACTGACCTCCTGCAATTGATTGACCTGGTGAACAGCCCTCTGCTGACAACGGGGTATAAAAAAGGGACTTCTGAGTAAATGAGTGTCATTAGACTCTGAACTGCCTGGAGCCATGAGGGTGATACTGTTGGCTGTGGTTTACGTCCCGTTCACTGTGGCCATGGAACGGTAAGGAAACATGTCTAGCATGGCTGGCATGTGTCTCAAACTGGCTTCCCAGGTTGACCCATGCTTTTTGCTGCCTGATGTCTCAAAAAAGAAACAAATATTTTAAAAAAGAGTGTATGAGAGCACTAGAAAGGAGAACCAGTTAATTTTTGTGTTTACTTTTTTGCATAGAATCCCCCTTGTTCGATTCAAATCTATCAAGAAACAGCTGAAGGAAAAGGGAGAATTAGAGGAATTTTTGAGGAATCACCACCCTGACATTTTTGCTCGGAGGTACCTGCATTGCTTCCCTGCAGATATTGCTTTATCAGTAGGAACCACTTCTGAAAAGCTGTATGATTACATGAATGTAAGTACAGACTTGGTAATGCAATCATAAGGACTCCATTGTTCTTTTGAAGGCACATTTTTATCCCCAGCACATTTCAAATCTAGTCTCTCAATGAAGTTATAGGGCATGAGATGTCTTGTTGCTCTATGCTATAAATATTAGATCATAAAAAAATTAGTTTGCCAATCTGCAAAATAAAGCATGCCTAGATCTAGGCTAGCATGGGACCCAAGTAGAAAGCTGATGTAGTCTAGCAGTGGTAGTCCTGTGCTGAGTTGTATTTTTTTATAGATCTGCATAGGACTTGGTTGAGTCTCCAAACAAATGTGGAAGGTTTATCTTATCAATCTTGGTTCAGGATTGGGTTTTTAGTAGCAGAGTCTGATTACTTCATTTAGTTGTATTCTATTTATCAGAAACTTTGGTGTTCGCATGTTATCAAATAATGCCTCAAATCTCATTTGTTTGATCATGTGGACTCATATGTCAGTGATAACAAAGATCTAAGTAGAGTTTTTATTTTTCTGCTTTTATCTCCTGAGCTTAATGTGTATTAAATATTGGAGACTGACCTGGGTCTTATGCTAACCTGGCTATATCTGCCATCTAAACTGAAAAGGGAAAAATACGAGTTTCATTGGATCTCAGAAAAGCAAGTCAGCAGGTCAACCGTTTTGTAAACTCTTTCCTGGGTTTAGCATTTTGTCAGTTTGGATGGTCTCTGATTTGTGTTTTATTTGGTTCTTCCATTATGCTTATCTAAAGGAAAGCTAAGTTGCAGAGATGTTGAGGATGTTGCATCTGAACAGTGAAAGGGAGGGAAGGGAAGGCCAAATCAATTCAGCAAGAACTTCCTGACACTTGAGGGCCATTAAGAAATATATCAAGATGAGCTAGAGATGTGTGTGAAGAAGAATCAAAGGAGACTGAAACATTTGAGCCTGCTTTAAAGCTTATCAAAGAAAGAGGGATAAATCTCAAAATGACATTACAAATGCCACTTCCCCAGCATATCCAGCTAGCACTAGGAACAGTTTTGTGGGGGTTTCAGTGCAGTGTGCTTGTGGTTTTTCTGTTTTGTTTTGTTTTAAGAGTTTTTTGTTGTTGTTTTCTGGATGAACATGCTTAGAGCTGCCTATTTTACAGAATAATTATTAAAGGTTTGTTTAATACAGGAAGGCACAAAATCCTTCTGAATAGCTGGATATTCTCTTAAATAGAACACTTGCTTGCCTTTTCATGATTATCTTATTCAGACTGTAAAGTCCAGGGTCAGAAACTCTATTCAGTGTATTAATTAACAAGTATGCACTTGAAGATATGTTTTCAAATATTTGTATTGCTACAAAAGGCTTGGCACTGGCTATTGCTCTTCTATCTTCATTTGAATTCCAGAAATGCCTTTTCCTAAAAATAGGTCTCTCAGTGCTGAAGTGCTCTTGCAGGGCCAGATAGGGGCACTTAGACACTGGCATCTGGGATGTGGATAAGCTCTTCACTCCAACATTCCCGTGTTCGTAGATTATCTGTAGTCTCTGCTGGTATCCAGGGATGGCCAGTGGTTTCTTTATCCACTGGATGAACTTTGTTCAGTACATCAGATACAGTCTGTGCAATAGCATTAATGTTTTGACTTCTAATATCTGCTAATTACAAAGGAAAAAGCCCAGCCACATGTGACAGTGTTTGTGCCACCAGTCAGAGCCCTCTGACACCAGCAGAGGTAGGTCAAGCTGTCTTTGCATCACTGATTTCTTACTGGTATCAGTAGGGAGCTGCCTGAAAGCCTGTGTGGTTGTAAGAGACCTTTGTCTTGGAGCTGACTTTGCCACTACTGAAGTCAATACAAGAGGGCTTGTTGACTTCATGGAGAACCCAACTGAATGTTTACTTAAAAGGTTTTAAAGATGCTGCACTGTTACACATGCAACTGGAGTGAAATCTGCTGCCTGCAGCCACTGGTGGAGCTAGACACACTTCCCTGTGGTGTGCATTTTTGTTGAAGTGAAATTGTACTGAACCACCTGAGAAAGTGTTGTGGGATGCTCCCAAGTCTGCCATTTCTTCAGGAATAACTCATTGGCAGACAGCCTGGGGCTGATCAGGTTGTTCCTCCCCCAGGCACAGTACTACGGAGTTGTGAGCGTCGGCACACCACCCCAGAAGTTCACCGTTGTGTTTGACACTGGCTCCTCCAATTTTTGGGTCCCTTCTGCTTATTGCATCAGCGAAGCATGCAGTAAGAACCACTACCCTCCCTTACACTTCTTGTGTCTTGAGTACCTTGGCCAACCCTCCTTTTCCAAGGAGCCTGCCTGCAGCAGGGATTTGGGAGGGTAGGATTAGGAGCATCCCTGGGGGCTGCTCTCCCCTCCCTGACTTGTTCCTCCATCCCTGTCCTTCCATGCCACCCTGCAGCCAGGGGAGATGCCAGCTGTAGCTGCCAAGCATCCTTCTGCACCACAGGTGCCTGATGTAAAAGGCATGAATATAACCCTGGGAGAGCTGCAAATATTAGTGAAAACACTCATTATTTTTTAAAAATTCATTTTTAAAACTCAAAATAACCTCCAAGGTACAGAACAGGCACCTCTATTGCCACCTTGCTCATAAGAGATGCAAAAGTCTGCCTCACCTGCATCTTGGCTGGTTGTGCATCGACTGAGTGCATTGCCAAGTTTCACCTTGGTGTCTTTTGTTCTTTGTAGGGGTGCACCAGATGTTTAAGTCCTTTCAGTCGGATTCATATGAGCATGGAGGGGAAGCCTTCTCCTTGCAGTATGGCACAGGACAGCTTCTGGGCATTGCTGGCAAAGACACACTGCAGGTGAGTGTCCACCTGAAATGGTCGTTGGCTTCCAGATCAATGAGGTTTCCAGGGCAGTTCAGATACAGGCCATGCCCTGGAAAACCTTGCCTGGTTTAGGCAAGGGCAGTTCTCACCAAGCTGGTTACTGAGAGGTGTGGATGTTTCTCTGGCTTTGGGCTGCTCAGACAAATGCCTAAGATTTTGTTTTGCATTTCTGCTTCTCTCCTTGTGTGCTGCCCTGGATTAACGAAGAAACAACCACAGAATTAAGGTATTAAAGGAATTGATGCAGCCTACCTGTCAAATGGACACCTGATATGTTGATGCAAGTCACAGAAGGATATTCAGTCTTTATAACTGAATGAATCTATTGTTGTGGTCTGAAACATGGTTTATTTCTTGTACCTGATGGAGTTGTTACTTTCACTTGTACCAAACAGATCAGTAACATCTCTATCAAGGGACAGGACTTTGGCGAGTCAGTGTTTGAGCCAGGACCAACCTTTGCCCTTGCCCACTTTGATGGTGTGCTGGGCCTGGGCTACCCTTCCTTAGCAGTGGGCAATGCTCTACCTGTGTTTGACAGCATCATGAACCAGCAGCTGGTAGAGGAACCAATCTTCTCTTTCCATCTAAGAAGGTCAGTCTTTAAAGTGACAAGGAAAAAAAGGAGTAAATATATATTTAATAGTTTGTTTGTTTAATCTATTTTGATTTAACTGTGCATCTGTATAAATCTTCAATTCTAGAAAGGAATTTCCTCATTTATTTCTTCCTTTTTTTCTTTTTTTCAATTTGACATTGAAAATTATGGAATGAAAGGAAAAATGTGCTGAGGAGGACCATGGCTTTATGGACAATTATTCTTATTGGAGCTTGTCATAAACAAAATAAAAGCTCCCAGCTCAGACCACTGCATTCTGATTTGCCAGAGGTTTCCTTCTGGCCAGTGGAGATGAACAGAAATGCCATGCAACACCCAAGTAGCCACATTTCAGAAAAGAAATGTTGTCACTTCATCTGAACCTAGCTGTAACTCCACTAGCTTTTTTTTGGAGGTGAGAGCAGCAATTGGCTCAACCTGCTTCTGATGCCTATCTTAGCCCTTGGCAGTAAAGTCTTCTCAGAGATTGTTTGGAGGGTCTGCAATGGGACATACACAGTTATAATTCAGAAATAATCCCTTTCAGCCATCCGTATGTGAATTTTGAAAGGAATATGGTTTGTCTTTTGCTTTCTAAGTGTAATCTCATTGGTGCATGCTGCCACACTCCCATGCCTGTGTTAACCTGTCTTCTGTTTTCAGAGGTGATGACAATGAGAATGGTGGTGAGTTGATCCTTGGGGGGATAGACCATTCTCTCTACAAAGGTCCAATCCACTGGGTCCCAGTCACTGAGAAAAGCTATTGGCAAATACACCTGAAAAAGTATGTATGTCTGTATATACCTATTGGAAATCACCTCCCCAGGTAAAACCTGCAAAGCAGAAACACCTGCAGACGCAGGAGGACTCAGCTTCAGTGTTTAACCTTTGTGCCTCTCAAGGAGAGGGTTTGCTGGGATGAGACTGGAGTTTAATAACTCTCCACATCTGCTGTGACACAGGTAGCTGGTGTCTGGAAGAGCATGTTAATATGTTTCAATATTATATGCCAATGGTCACAATTGGCTCTTGGTGGACTATTCAATTAAGTGGTTGAGGTACCCAGGAACTGAATCCAGCTCTGGGTCCTTCCCTCATCTTCCCTGGTAACCTTGGTCAAAGTAGGCAGTGTCCTTTCTTCCTCCTCCTCTGTAAATTGATGAAGACACATACCTGTGGATGAGGACAAATTCAGCAGCAGGAGGTAAATGATTAGAGCTATAGGAATCCTGAGAGATGAAAGTGAGGCCACAGACAAGAAGGCTTCCTCATGCAGTTTCTTTTATTGCTTTCTTGTCTTTTAAAATCATTCTTGTCTTTCAAGACTGGGAAAGCTTGGCAGGTAGTTTTAACTTCAGACTGTGTTCTGGTACTTTAGCTAGCAATAATTAATTGCTTCAGTCACAGTGTATCACTTGCTTAAAGATGCTTTGTTTTTCACTTGCAGCATAAAGATCCAGGGCCAGGTGGCATTTTGCTCCCATGGCTGCGAAGCCATCGTTGACTCAGGCACTTCTCTTATCACTGGCCCCTCTTCACAAATCAGGAGACTACAGGAGTATATTGGGGCAAGCCCATTGCCTACTGGAGAGGTAAAAACCATACAGCCAGAAAACAGCCGGAGAGGAAGAGAAACTGGTATTTGGTGCAAAGAGTTTGTAGGGTGGGAAAATAACTGAAATAACCCAGGTAAATAACTCAGGGAAAGCCTTGTTTGCAGGACAGCACTGAACACAGAGACATGCTGGTTTTGATGCATCTGCTTTTCTGCCCCAGCCCTTCTCCCACCTACCCACCCGTAGTCATCAGTACTGGTGTGTAAGGAAATAACAGGGGCATCAGCCTGAGGAATTTGCCTTGGTGTATGACTTCATGGCCTCTCTGGCCCTATGCCTGCAGTCCCCAGCTCCCCATGCTTTTCTGGGGGGGCTTGCACGAGCCAAAGTTGCCCAAGGCAGGTCAGACTTTCCCTCTGTCTTGCCCATGGGACAGGCTGGGCTGTCTCTCTGCATGCCTTTCGCATCTACCTGCTAGCAGTCTTCAGACAGCATGACAGAACCCTTTTAACATCTAAGCACTGAGATAACAAGCCTGAGATGGCTAAACCCACCTGTCTGTAGGGAAAGAGTAGCTTATTTCTACTATGCAATATTGCTGGCCCTTGGCTGACTATCACAGGTAGTTACTACATTGGAACAGCTCCAGCCCCAAGTAAAGCTGCCATGTATGGCTTCTGTTAACCTCACAGTTGTCTTGGTCCTGACACAAAACTGCACTTGGAAGAAAATTGTTATGGTTGCCCAGTGCACTGGCCAAAGATCAAAGTCAAAGTGGACCTTTAATCTGCCTCCTTTTGTAAGATGGAGTGGCATCTGTGTAACTCCTGAAGCTTCTGATTCTTTCTCAACTAAACCTTAAATTTTGGGTTTTTTCAAATTTTCAGATGCATGTCTAACAGTATGCTTTAATAACAAATTGATTTTACAATGATGCATATTAATGGATATAGATAAAATATGTGTTTTCAATATTAGTATAATATAAACTGCAAACAGATTGTTGCAATTTATGTTTATATACTCATGTTGACATAAAAGCACTCAGCCAGCATCTCAGATTATGCAAAATCATCCTGAAAGTAAGACTTTCTATGGCTGTTTTTGAGGAAACCACAGACTGAGTATGTTGGTTCAAATTTATTCTGGTATAAGTGGGTGAATTCTTCAGTGATTTCGCTAGAACTTTTATCTCTTTCCAGCAAGGATTATTTTGTTCTGGATTTACTAGTTATGTAAATGAATTATGTCTTGCTTCTCATACCCTGCAAAACTATTATAATGGATTTTTTACCCTTGTCCTCTATATCTTATGTTTTGTTTTTTTCTAATGATATGACACCTGATAAGTCTACACAAGATTTAGGGCTATGGTTTCTTAAAGCAGATTTTACAATAATAGAAAGTAGAGTTTTCCTTCTAGGAAGCCTCTAAAAAAAAATGATGACGTTTACAGCAAAGATCCCTCTTGGGCTTGGAGAATTCCACAGTGCCATTTAACATCCCAGTTTTTGTTATGAAATAATGAGAAAGACCAGGAAATTATGTGTTGTTTATGGAGATTAATGACAACACCAGGGTTTAGTCCTCCTTCTGTGCTTTAAATCTCACTCCAGGGAAGAGTATAAGTGCTGTATTCCTCACTGGCTTTTTTTCCCCTATAACAATGATGTTATGGGAGGGAGTGGGGAGAGCTGCAGCCATCGCACACTCCCTGTGTGGGCAGTAGGCAGCTCCCTCCACCTAGTCCAGGCTAGAGCATTAGAGGACCTTTGCTCACCAGACATTGCTAATCTGAGTTCACTGAGGCTCACAATCTCAGCTTTGCTGAGTTGTTGAGAGGGGTGGATATCAAAGTCCCCCTTTACCCTATTATTCCTTTTGGGGCTCATGAGGATTTTCATCAGCTCTGGGTCCCTAGGGTCTTTGGGGCAGTGGTCTGGGCTGTTAGGCTGGCTTGACCCCGTGCACGAGATGGAAAGCTGGAGGTGAGTATTGGTCCATAAGTCAGCCTGATATTGTTTCTGTGTACTAAATTCACTACTTCCTGCTGCAAAAGTATTGGATTCAAAGGCCAATACTTAAAAAAAAGGGCAAACTGATCCTGTCTCAATCAATGCATTGCATACAGTTTCTTGTAGACTGCAGAAGACTGTCCAGCTTGCCTCACATAAGCTTCACAATCGGTCACCACGAGTACAGGCTGACAGCAGAGCAATATGTCATAAAGGTGCATATCCATGTCTTCCCTGCTCCTTACTGCCTGAGCTGGGGCTGGAACAGATGGCTGCAAGAACCTGTGCTTTCTCTTCCAGGAGTCTATTGAAGACCAAACGTTCTGCATGAGTGGCTTTCAATCTCTTGACATCACCACTCGCGCTGGCCCACTCTGGATTTTAGGAGATGTCTTTATGTCTGCATTTTACTGCATTTTTGACCGTGGGAATGACAGAGTGGGATTTGCAAAAGCTGTTCATACTGAGTTGTCATAGAATTTACTCTGCCTTTACCTAAATGTTAATGTAATGATCTTCAACATGTGTAAAGAAGGGCTTTAACTGAAACTCTGGACCTAAATGTAGTTGTGTAGTCCCTCTCCAGGTTTTAAGGGCTTTGGGATGATCCTTGTCCCAAATTATATAGTTTGGTTCAATCACTATAGGTTTACAACTGCGAAGCAACTTTTCCTGAGCAACTGATGGACACCACAGCTCTCAGGATGAAGTGAAAACTGCTCAGCACTCAGTTTTGCAAAAGAGCAGGAAGGATGAAAGTGCTAAACAGTGGTAGGCTGACAAGATAGCTGTTACAAGTCAGAGAAACCAGTCCCTTTTGGTCTGGTCTGCTTATGCTTTTTTCTTCTAGTGTGCTAATTTCCACCCCATTTCCTGCTGACTTCCTTTTTCCACATTATTTTCCATGGTTGGGGTTTTGTCCAACCTTATTTCCTTAGTGCCATGTAAATTCTTTTTATATGGTCTTGCTACAACCAGTTTATATAAAGAGGAATTCAACCAATGCCTGCATGAACACAGCTGCATTGCTGTTTTGTTCCTTGCATACAATTTCTTGCTCCTTACACCATCTCTTAAACCTGCTTTGTCCCTTGGGTTCGTTCTCACTTTACACTTATTTCCTTTTTTGGGTCTTGGTGTTTAATGTCCATACCTTAGGTCAGATTCTGCTTTTAGCATCTGACACCTCTTCCCTTTGGTGATGTGGGCAGCTGGGACCAGCATCTATTTGCATTACAAAATCCAGACCACATCCCTTGCAAAGGGAGCTGCAAAGGGATACTGCAGCATCCCTCCAACTCCAATGAGTTATGAGAGCAGCAAACATATCAACACTAAACACCTACTGTCCCTTGTTCAGCTAGTCCTTGTCAGCAGTGGCAGCAGCTTCAGCACTGGCAGAGGTGTGAAACAGGCACAGGTAGCTGTACTGATTTGGCAGAAAAAGATTCACCTAAATTATACCCATTGGAGTATTTGTTTGGATTGCTAAAGCAGACACTGCCCTGTACACGTGAATAAAACTTAACCAAGCAAAATCTGCTTTGGACTTAGCACTGTTTCAGCTTCATTTTTCATTTCTTTAAAGCAGTTTCTGTATGGCAAAGCTGGAAAGGAGGAGAGGATGCAACAGTGACTAAAAATCCAGGTGATTCTCTGGCCTGGAGGGGAGAGATGGGACATGTTGGAATATGGGGCTGCTTGTATCGCCCTAAAGCTGAAAAATGTCTGCAGTCTCAGCACTGGGCACCTGAAGGCAAGGCAGGGCATTGGAGAGCTGGAGACCATCCCCACTGTGGCATTGCTAGGGTAGGGGCTGGTGGCCCCAGGGGACTTACTGCAGCCTATCTGGATCTGCTTCACATGGATCAAACACAAGATCCATCCCCGGCCTTGGCAGTGTTACGATTGCAGCCCCTTAGATTTTAAGGCTTCGATTGTAAGTCCCAGTAAGTATTGCTAAAGCAAGATGGCTTGCCTGTTGATATCTCCAAAATACTGATCTTGCCTTCCAGTATGAAATCCTCCCTCTTTCTGGCGCATGTTTCCATGGCTCTCTATTTGCAGCCACATTGTGTTACACATTTGGCATCCAAGCTACCATCCACTAGCAAGGGGAACTCTGCTGCCAGTTCTCTTTTTGCAGGCAAGACTGAGCTGTATGAAGTTACTGTGTATTTCAGCCTTAGCTTGCCCTGTTTCCCCTTTGTCCACACCACCCCGAAAGAACACAGAGTGACGGTGAGCTAACTTCTTGGTCTAGACAATGTAATTTGTTTGATTGTAAACCAAGACAAACAAATATCTATAAAGCCCTATTGCTTACCATTTGCTAACAGCAATGGGGTATTTTTGTTTTCTCTACTATGCAGCAGACTTAACACTGATATATTTCCATTATTTCTAAAATAGGTGTATATTTCTAAAACATAAGCTTACAGTCAGAGATCTGTTATTTATGATGGACAATTTTAAGGGTGGTAAGACATGTCCCCCCCTATCTGGTTGGTCCTTGCACCAACATCTCAGCTCTATGAATTCCTGTACAGAGTATAAACACATCCTGGATACAGGTGGAAAGTCAGGCAATGCTTGCAGGGACTCTCTTTGTTCTGGATTGTCTCCTCCTGCTCAAGTTTAATACCATCTGATGGGAGCAAGTTGCTACTCTGACTTGTTTGTCTATCCTGACCCTGTTCTCTCCTCAGTCTTTTCCAGCTTTTCCAGCTTCTGTAGATCTGCCTTGCTGTTCCTAGTAGACATCAAGTTGATCTGTTTGGTAGGTCAAACCTTTGCCAGAAGTGCTTCTTGATAGTTCAGTACAGTCCAGATGACTCTGTTTCTCAAAGTTCTTTATTCATGCAATAATTCAACACTGTTTATACCAGTGAACATGAACGTAAATTGCTGAGTTTGCTAAAATAGTCCATTTACCATGCTATGGGAAAGAGTTTGCTGAGAGAAGTGCCTAGGAGAGCACATAATTCCAAAAGATAATTCAGTACAAATCAGAGTCCACAGATGTTTGCAAAAGTGAGATAACAGACTAAATCAGGAGGGGAAATTTTTCTGGTAACTCATCCCAGCACTAGATTCTTTTCAAGCAATGAACAGAATATTATAGCTAACCTAGAGCTGACTCTCTCTGTGTGAAATGCTATTTGTGTATTGTCGATTACATTGTGGGACTTTAGAGCTGTCATTCCTACATGTCTAACAGATACCTCTGTAGGACTTAAATGAATCTTTTCTTTACCTAGTGGTTACTTGTGTGGCCACCCTTAGCCTCCATCGAAGAATGACACAGTTGCTGGGCCAGGGAGTACTGGCAGAATGAGTGGGAGAGGTAGCTCATGAGGTGCATAATGTCCTAGTGGAAAGCAGCAGTATGCATCCTAGGTAGTGGCCAGGCTGAGAAGAATTATGGGAAGAATAATTATGAGAATTCTGAGAAGAATTACCTGAAATTCCTGTAATTTGAATTTAAAGAATTCTTCCTTGGGCTAAGCTCCTCAGCTTCCTAAACTAGTGGGTATACATGTGCTTTTGTCTAGTGTCTTTGAAGGATTTGAAAGGGTGGCACTGCTCAGACCATGTCTAATACACACCAAGAGGAGCCAGTTGCCAGTCTGATGCAAAGCTGGAAGAAGTTGAAGTGGAGAGGGCAGTTAATTTGTTTTTAAAGCCTACCTAGGTGAGATGGCAGGGTCCTGCTCTCTGAGATAGCCTACTGAAAGGGCTCCTTACCTAAGCTGTTGGCCAGAGGAACAGGAGAAAGCAGGTCTGTTCATTCCCTTCCAAGCATCCGGGGATCCTGAAGACTCCTAGGAGCCACTGGTCCTACCAGTTACCCTGGTAGAGATGCTGGTTTCTGTCTGAAGTGCAACTATCTGAGAAAAGCTGAGTAGGCTTGTGTCCATGTGGCCCGCACTGCTTACTGGCTGTTGCAATCCCCATAATTTTGTGTGTCTCCCCCCTCTCTCTGTTCTTCCCAGACCTTGAGCTGCCCAGTCTCTCGTTTGTCTAGGGAGAAGTCTACTTGGATGCTCACTTGTGGAGGAATGCTGTCATCATGCGTTGAACTGCATTCATGTAGATGTGATAGCTAAAACCAAAGAGCTGCTACTGCTTTCAGGGCCTGCTTTGACATTTCTTGTGGGAGTAGCAGCTGAAAGGCCAGGTTACTGCCAGGATGTCTGGGAAGTGGTTTGGCCACCCATGGAGCAGCAGGAGCCAACTAATGCTAGCTCGGATTTGGGTTAATGGAGAATGTGTGTGGCGTGCCTGGGAAGCATGGGAATGGGGGAGGAGGGAAGGAAGCAGAGAGCAATTTTTGCTAGCGGTCCTTGGCTGTTTGATTGTCTCCCTGAGATGATGTCAGCTCTGTGCTTCCAGCTGAAGATGTCCACAAGAGTGGAGCTCGAAGTTCAGTTACCCTTGCAGCACCGTTACCTCTTGAGAGAGTGCCACAGCCCTGTCATCACTAAGGAGGCCACCTGGGAATGGCATTTTACAATAACCAGCCACTAGGTACGCTACCTCCATGGACCAGAGACCAAGGCTCAGACCTCCTATTCACAGCTCATTAGCAGTTTTGACTCTCCCATTTTTCTCAAGGAAGTTTAACATCTAATCTTTTTATTTTCCCACTCTGTAGTGGCACAGCTTCAGCAGAAGCAGTGTAGGCTCTTGCCCCACACAGGTGAGGATTCTGATTTTTCAAGCATTCCTCCAGGCAGTGAGAGATGGTGGGCTGAATCTTTCCAGGCTGAGGAGGGAATTGAGTCTACCTTCCCTTCTAGCCACTTGAGCAGAAAGCAAAACTGTTGGTGGGTCTTACAAGGATGTAATGAACTTAATCTGAAGGAGCCACCAAAGGTAGCAGTGTCCAAAGCGGATAGAGCCACCTCCGCTCTTCTGATAACCTTAGTGTTTCCTCTGTATATGCCTACACAGCTTGCTACTGTGTGTGCTAGCTGGTTTGCATCCATTCCTGAGGCTCTCAGTTCTCCCCATAAATGTTTTCCCCACAGGGTCACAGATTTCTAGCCAGTGACCAAGTGGCTTAAAGCATGTCACCACAATGTCTCCTATTTAGATGCCTAAATCCTCTGTTGGATCTTTTTCAGGACTTGTCTGAGCATTGTGTCTGCCATTCTGCAATTTCAGCAAATCTGTGTGAGAACCACTTTGAAGGGAAGACAAGAGTTCACTCAAACCCAGAGGAAGCATGGTCAAAGTTTTCTTTCATTTTTCTCATTAGAAAATTCTACTATGGCTGTTTCCTTACTGTCCAGGTTTTCCCATAAGTGCTGCATCTCAAATGTCTCTGGAGCATCAGCAGAAGTAACATTTTTTCCGTCACTGAAGATCCTTTGTTGTGAAGTTGTCCCAGAATCTGTTAAAGGTGTTGCACTGTCAGTATTTGACACTCTACTATGACTATGGAAGCTTGGTAAACTCCATCGCTGAAGGTTTCTCTCGTGATCTGTTATGAAACCAGCTATGTTACTACCATGGGGTTCATCTTTGGGCTCTCCTATCACAGTAGGAAGTGACTGATGCACCTCAGAGCCTTGAAGGTATGTAGTCATTTCTGGGGGGAAAAAAGGATGGTCCAGGAGAGTCACATTTGCCTCATTTAGGCTTCTTAGCAGCTTCTCTTCTGGCATGCTTGCAGTGCGCTCTGTTTGCAGATCTGGTTTGATCAGCACATCAGGCGCTTTCTCCATGGCTTCAGAGATGATGACTTCAGGAACTGGCTTGTTTGTTTCGGGTGAGGCATCACTGTCATCAAGCTGTGCCTCATTCCTTGAGGTTTCAGTTATGGGTCCTAGATCTCTACTGCTATGAAGTCTGTTACTTCTGTCGACTCCTTCATGCTTCCTCTTGAAGCTGGAGGTAGAGTGTCTCCCTCTTGTGTGCATTTCCTGCAATCGTCTGATGTGCCCCTTTTCATCTGCTGGGAAAAACACCGAATTCTCACTTGTTTGCCGACTGTAGCGCCGGTGAGCTGGGGATGGAGGGCCCTCATGGACACTGAGAAATCTCTTGACTCTTCTCAGCACTGAACGTCTTCGGTGTTTGTCCTCTTCCCAAGGCCATTCTTCCCCATAAAGGAATTCAGTATCGGCCAGCCTGCCAAGTAAAGTCAGGTAGTTATTTATATGTAGGAAGTGTGTCTTCTGCATGCACATATATGCACATATATGTGGTTTAGGAACCAAGACCCTACTATATCCCCAAGGAATGACATGAAAAGACTGAAAAACGGGCAAGGGTGCCTGGAAATTTTGCCTGTGCCCTTAGACCAGCCAGATCACACAGAAAGCTCTCCATATCCAGGTGTCTCTTCTCCTGAGGACCGGGCTGGAAGGACATCTGTCAAGGCATCTGGCACTATTTCATATTTGGGCTGCAGCCCTCTGTGGAAGCTCCATATGATTTGGCTTGTGCTTAGTGTGAGGGAAAGGGGAGAAAAAAACCCTGCTTGGTGCTCTAGATACTTTCTCAGGAGAATCCTTCAGGCAAAAATAACAACAGTCATTTTAACTATAATCTGCTAAATAAACAAGCAAAGGAATAGCTGTTTTGCTAACTGGAGGATGTATGAAGAGGCTGTATTAAATGAAGAATTATTAAGAAAAGTCATTCACTGTCTTCAGGTGCCATCCTGTGCTCAGAGACTATCAACAAGCCCTCCCTGCAAACATACTCTGTTTATTAATGATACAATTTAAGCTATGGGTGCACAATTCGCATGAACATGTGAACTACTGGAGACATCATCCCACCAACACCAGCCTGTCCTCTCCCTCCTAACATCATTTCCATCTTTCCTTCTCACATCACCACAGCCTTCAACTGTCTGTCAATCAATATGGGCTGTAGAGGTGGTGTTCTTTCTGATGGCATTAAGGACGCTTAGTGCCACTCACCCCATTTCAATAGTTGATCCAAGAAATGAAGGAATACAGTAATCAGCAGCTGCTTTAGTGTAGGGTGGACGGGCAGAGGAATCGTTCCAGTAAATGTCTTTCTCCATCCTTGGTAAGTTCATGTGCATTTCATCCACCGCCAGAAGTGACACCTTAGATTTTTTTGGTATAAATCATGTCACTTTCAACACAGTACAGTATAGGAAATAATCTGCTTTGTACTCTCTTGGTCAACATTTCTTTCAGAAACCTTTTAAAGTAATCAGTGTATACTGGCCTGGGCACTGGGAAGAGACTCAATATTATAAAATCCACCCTCTATACTCCTATACTCATGAAATTATGAATTTTGTTCTAACTTGATTCTTCTATGCTGAAAAGATATTTGCATAAGATTGAAATCCTTTCCTCATGCTTTATGTAGCTAAATGGACATATGATCCTCCACATGCTATGGGAAGTCTGTGTAGGCTCCTTAAAATTTCCAGAGGTCAGGAAGCTTTCTAATAAGTTTTGTCCATGTATTAAGACATTCAGAACCAAGTATGTGGCTGCCTTTTTCTAGGGCTTTCCTGTGTGTTTTATACAAAGGGCTCTGGGGCACCATAGCATGGGTAGTTTGGTGTTAAGCGAGAGCGTCTTTGGCAGTGTGAATGCCTTTCCCATTCCTGTGTGTACCTGCATTGCTTTCTTTGCTTCATATGCTGGTTTGCTTGCCCTGCCCTTGCTCCCTCTAACACCTGGGCTCTGCTTTGCAGTCCCAGGGGTCTCCAGCAGATACAGGGTCCAACAGCAGCTCAGTTCTATGCTTGGCTCTACCTGCAAGGGCAACAGTGGGTGCCATGGGGTCTCTTCATGTCTTTAGACTTCATGGCATGACAAGAATTGGGAACTGAAAACCGGGGTTACTGCAATATATCTGTGCCCTGGCCATCCCACAGCTCCTGCACTGAGGACAAAGGCTCCTGTGCTGACCACAGATGCTGCCATGTGCACTAGCATCACATGAATCACAGTATGGGCTCTGCTTAGTCTTTGGTATTTTCACTGCCCTTTTTTTAAAAAGAAAAGTTAATGTACAATATTATAATCTCTAGACATTCAGATTAGCAGAACATGTTCTTATCTATGTGGGAAAAGATGACATTTGGATTTTGTAGGATTGACCTACATTATGTGTTTTTCCAGGCATAAAGTGAGCTTATAGTTTGGGGTCAGCTGTTAGCCTGTTTAGTCAGGCGTCACAAATGCCAAATACCAAAATCAAGATGCATTAGCTTGTAAAAAAAATATGGGGATTGCAGCTGTAGTTACTCCTTCAGGGAAAGAATTTGTTTTGCTGACACTTGTTGTCCTTAATTTGCACCTCAGGATAAGAAACAGGATGAAATGTAATGATAACTAGTGGTACAGTAAAGCTGGAAGTAGAAATAACAATACCGACCTGTAAATTTCTGTCAATACACCAGTTAGTTTCAAAATCATCATCATCTTCTCCAAATGGATTAATAAGTTGTTCAGCAACCTGAAAGGAAAATAGACACAGAATAGAGGTTGGCATGCCATGTCAGGATGCTGCTGCAGAGAAAATAGGATCAGATTTTTGTCTCTTCCTGCCTGTCACTTGCAATCATAGCTTGAGCTCCCATATGATGGCTTTGCCAGCCTAGTGAAGCAACAGCTTGCTTTCTCTATAGATTCATATTTCCGTGCCTTGTTGATGCCGTCAATCATCATTGTCAGTGCTAGCCTACTGGGAATTGAGACATGTCTGGGCCATGGTAATTGTCACATAGACAGTCATGACCTTTCCTTACTGTTGTCTTTGGCTGATTTAAATGAATGAGTTAGCAGCTAGAGGCTCTGTTACTGGATTTTGGTCTATGATACTTCACCAGCCTATTGGGGGTCAGTATTGGGAAGTCCTGCAGCTGAAGCTTGTGGGAGGGAGTAGAGCTTGTCTCTCCAGCTCAGCCCTGAGCCCCTGCTTCTTTACTGGAGGTGATGCTGATGGCAACCCTCTGAAGCTTTTCAGGAAAAGCAGCCCACTGAAACTCTTGACTCAAGTGGATATGCCCTGTGTCTTGCTAGCCGAAGCCAAGTGACAGGATATGAGTTGTTTTTTTTTAATTCAGCATGCTGTTTAGGGTTTCTGCACATGAAGGGATTAAACCTGCAGAGGAGAAGCCCAGCCTGTGGAGAAGACAACCAAACAGTGAACTCAGGCACCTTTGTGGTGAATCACCTTAGTCTGGGACCTAGGCTGGGAAAGGAAACCTCTCTGGCTGCCCATAGCCTTATCCAGTCTTGTCCCAATCTATAAGGAATAAATAAACGGAAAAACAACCAGAGACTGCCCCCCCATTCCCATGATCACCAAAATACATAAAGGGGAGGTGCTGGTGAAAAAAAAAGATGAAACAGGATTTTTTATTTTTGATTTTTTCAAGAAGAAAAAGTTTTAGGAAATTCAGACTGCTTTTTTTTTCTTTCCTCAGATCCTTGGTACACTGTAGCTAAATATCTTCCCTTCTTCAAGCTTTTCTCCTTCTGTTTGTCTTTTTAAGCCCTGGTTTTGAAGCAGATCACATTCTTGCTGGCCCACATGAGCTTTTCTGGTGGTCACCAGGGCCATGCACAGGAGCAGTGGCCAGGTCCTTGGTTGTGGATTTGGGTGAAGTGACTATGATTCCACAGCCCTGCTCATCAACCTCACTATGGACAGCTATGATCTAAGTAATTCATAACAGTAAGGCTGTCACTCCCTGGATATTTATTCCTATGTGCCTCTAGGTTGTACCAGTGGGTAAGCACTTGCTGACTCTCCCTGGCCACCACTTCCCAGGCCAGCAGTGGAAGACAACAAAAGAACTGCTGAGCAGAATAACACAATCAAAATGCATGAATGGAAATGAGGAATGAAAAGGAGACAGGGGACACCTCTGCTCACACTCATTGGCCTAGCTTGTGGCATTAAATTCTGGGTATAGCTATGGAAGTATTGCAATAGGAGTGAGCCAGAATCCAGATTGTGTTGCAGCTCTCCAGGGAAGACACTGTGTCAGCCTGAAATAAACTAGGGGATTGCCACCAAAAAATCCATGACAAAACCTGTCACATGGCATAGTTGGGACAGTTGGAACAGCAGCAGTGGCCTTTGGCTTGGCTGACCTGGTCCTGGCATGTGAGACATGACCTTATTCTCTAGAAAGGAATGTAGCGCAGCACGACTAAGCCCTGTATTTGGATAGCCCATCTATCCCTGTAATGAAAATTGGGATTTAGAAGTGTCTCATATGATAGGAAACTTTGCCTCTGTATTGTAGACATAACAAACCAGGCCCAAGGCCAAGGAATGAGCTCAGTTTAGCCATTATTTCTGAGGAATTGCCAAGAAGTTACTGGAAGTCAATAGCTTGGGGTCCTTTCTGCAGCCTGGCAGCCAAAGCCCAATGCACTCAGCAGGAAACTGGCTGTAACCTGCAAGACAGAAATATCCTGACTCAGGGGCATTGCAGGTTTGGACAAACCTCCGGTCAAAGGGAGTCCTGCTGATACTAAATTTGCTTTTTAAAACTACTTCTCCTCCATTTCGTTTCCTTATGCAGAAGAATTTTTAGTTACAATGGCATCTTGCTGTAGCCAGGAGTTGGCTGGAAGCCCTAACCCTAACTGGAAGAGATGTTAACAGCCCAGTGTGCCAATGAAGGAGGAACCATTCCCCCCCATCAGGAGCAGCAGCAGGGCAGTCAAGAGAAACAGCTTACATTTTTGTAACCTGCTAGTAAACCCTGGAAGACATTGCCTAGAGGTAAAGCCTCACATTTCTGCAGGAGCAGTGTGCTCCCCATGCTGCACTAGCCTCTCTTCTTCCCTCTCGCACTCTCCTCCAGCTGGGTCCCTATGCATGAAATCCCTTTCCCTCCCACCCCCTTTTGTCTCTTACCCCTCTTTCTCCCTCTCTTGAGATTTCCTAGGACACAGGACTAGAGGAGCTTGCCCTGCAGGAACATTACTTCCCCCTGCAATCTGTCAGCTCAGTGTGTTGCCTTCTCCATGCTGTGCTTTGGAGCTGGCTGTGGGAAAGGGGCTCTAAAACTGGCCAATTTTGTGCAATTTATGTTCTAACAGAAAATTTAGCTCTGTTTCCAGCCACAATTAATAATCTCAAAAGGAAATCTTAATATACCAATGTACTAATTTGCTTTTTATTTGAATTTTTTTTCCAGTTAGTTTACCTTGATAATTGCTTCAGAGGAGAGAACTGCCATGAGGTTTGTGGCTTAATTACTCAACTATCACATCAGTGGTGATATGTTAACTTAGCAGGCATCAACGGGCAGATGAGTAGCCTCCAATTCCTTCTATAACTCTACTTTTTAATTAATGTTTTTATGTGGTGGGCTTGTAGCCAATATTGACTGTCACTGTTTGATAGCCCTCTGGAACTGGAGACCTTTAATTGCCTGCATCTGATTAAGTTAGCAGCAGATACGAAAGGCTGGCTTTGATAATAAGAAGAAAGTATGATTTAGTCCATGCCAGGTCTACAGCAATATTTCCCCATCACACAGCAAAGTGGGAGAAAGTTGTTGTTTGTTTTTTTTAATCCCTCATCTGTTATTTTATAGTCCAAGTCCTGGGACCCAATTTTGCTGTAGCAATACTCCCTTGGGGAATCGTGGCTGCACTGGTCCTACTAAAACAAGGTCTTCCAGCTTTCCAAACTTTTCTTACTGTAAGATGTCAGGTGGAATTAAAGGTGTATTGCATGATGTTTCTTTATGACCACAGGAGTCTTTGGGCTAAATTCAGCTTTGGTGTAACTCGGAGATTTTACAGTGAGCCACAAATCTTAACACCTTGAAGAACAACCCCCCCCCCCGAGGATTCCCCCATGACCCTTCCAGAAAGGTAGTTTACCTTGAGCCATCCTGCATAGAAGAAGAACTGTAGCAGTGTGAAGATTGGAATGTAAATATCTAAGTCATGTCCCTGATACCCTTGGTCAGTATCCAAAAATTGGCGCCCTATCAGGCAGGCAAAGAAAAAAGTATAGACTGCAAGAGTAACAACCTGCAAAGAACAAAATCCCATTGAAATCATGCAACAATACAATTTTATGCATAAGGGAACACAAATCCAAAGACCTTTGACTGTCTTTTATCATATAATTTACAAATCTATAGGGAGGTATTAAAATAGAGAGGTCACAGGAGTAATTATAGCCAGGAAACATAAAAACATCTCAGTGCTTCCCTCTTCTCTCCCAAATTATGCAAGGCTTTCAAAACATCTCCAGGTTAAATACAACTTAAACAGTTATCCAAGTCTCCATGATCCCATGGGAGTCGAGTGCTCACCAGCTTGAACACTCTGGTCAAGTCCATGGATGTTTTGCCCCAATCTCCACTTTTATGGAAATAGTTTCAAATTTTTTAAAGGATGATAGATCAGTACCTGGGTATAGACCAGTGGAATTCCAACCCAGTCATAACCAAACAGAAGACTACACCAAGACCGGTACTTATTCATCTCCTAAAAGGAAAAAAAAAAAAAGAAGAAACAATCCCCAACAAACTAAAATTGCATCGAGTTCAATTTTAAATTAGAACTACTTTGTTAGAGTTCACTTTTGCACATATAAAAGGAGATGGAAATATGGAAGTGTAGTATATATAAATTGATATCAAAACCATATTAAGCACCCCATTGTCACATTTGAATACTCACTTCGTTTATGGAGTTAAAATTCTTAGTATATTACATTTTTCTTCACAAATTATCTTTTGTTTCTATCTTATTCACAGTCTAGTGATACATGAAAGACATATTATTTCATAAAAAGGATTTTTGACCACTTAATGAAATATTCAGGGAAGTTATCTTCTCTGAAACTGATATTAAAATCTTCAGAATGTAACATTATTCTCTTTTTTTTTCCCCTGCAGCAATGAAACAAGTCTCTCTTTAAGTGATGTTACAATAATTTTTTTCCAGTCCCAGTGGCTGCTGCTGTTATGTGCTTGAGTGGACATTGCTGCACAGAGGAAAATGGTATAAATCCTGAGTAAGATCATTTAGATGACACTGGAGAGCTGTGTGCACTAAATCAAATTGTGTAAGTGAAAAGCTACAATATAGCAATTTCAGATCAGTTTTTTGTAGATTTATTTTTTCTACTTACATTCATCAGTGTCTGCAGATCTACACTGTCTCGAATTCTTCCCTCTTTTCGTGCCTTCGATGCCAAATTTCCAAACCAGACAAAGGGAACCCAGTATTTCAGGTGGGGAGACTTAAGGTCATCAAAAATTTTTCTTTCGTATCTTGTCATAAAACCTGTTTACACCCACCCACACAAAAAAAGAAGGCTTCATTTTTTCTGTGCTTTCAGTGTGCTACTGATATTATAAATTTTGATTTTGTTTGAACCTTTTTATGTGAAATTTGCATAGAACTCTGTGAAACACTATTTATAATTCTAACTAGTAGCCTTTTTTTTTTTTTTTTAAGCTTTTTTTGCCAGGATAGATCTTGCTTGAAACAACTTCTTTTTGCAGTAACTACCTATACAAAATCTTTCTTGATCAATATATGCAATAGTTTGCTATTTCTGTGGTCTCATAGCTGACAGATTGTAGATACATACTAAGAATTGTACAAATTACCCTCTTGTTTCATAGTCTGCTTTCAGAAAAGTAATGAACTGGATATATCAGTCAAGAAACTATTGCTTTTTAGCAATGATGTCTTTCAGCAGCATCTCAACATATATTGTAAGGGCAATTATCTGACATTCTGATTCTGATGACTTTTGGTAAATCTACAAAGCAGTGAGCAAGCAACAGAGGATACAAGTGCATGCATGAAACAGAGCTCAACACAGAGTGTGTCTTCTGCCAGCAAAATGCTTCCCTGCCAGCCTGTGTTTCATGTTTTCTTTGGGGTTATGAAGACATGCAAAGAGATGGAGAAGGAATCATGCACTGAAATGCCACTGCTAGAGAGACTCGGAGCCAGATGACGTGCTGTGGGGCAGCAGGCTAAAGATGCTCTCTGCCTGGCAATTTGCCTTGCTGGGGTGCTGGGAAGGTATTACATTTCCCACAGAGTTCCCCTGGCCTTGTGAAGTCCTGCTTCCCCCTGCTGCAAGCAAGTCCAAGGTCAGCTAGCAGGGGAGCAAGGGCTGTGTGTGACAAAAGCTGCATCAGAGCAGCTTGCTGACTGGGGCTGGCATGGGAATGGGTGGGTTTTGGAGCAACATCTCTACCCACACGATGGAGAACTTCAAATTTTCAGTCTTCAGATTTGGAGGATCTTAGCTGTTGCTCGTGTGTATGTCATCTACCAGGGTGGGTATAAAGCTTCTTTTGTTGTGTTGACATTAGCTCCAGAACAGGACAAAGTTAGTAACATGGCAGCCCCAAGGTAAGTGTTTCAGCCAGTCAATTACAAGTTTGAGTGAGTAATGAAAATTCAATAAGGGAATTGAGAGAGTAGCCAGGATTATTTTTTTCTAGTCTCCAACCAGTAACTAAGAATTGGACTGTTGTTGCTAACATGCTAAAGATACATGAAGCAGCAAAAAATAAATATATAAAAAAATAAAAATGTGAATAACATAAAAGGAGATTTGTTAAACAAAATGACCTCCTTAAATATTCCGTTGTTGAGGAAAATGTCACTGTTATACAGCTGCAACAAGTGAACAGAGGAAGTGTGAAATACTGCAGCTACCAAGAGGGAACACAAAGACAAGATAAAAAATTCTGTGGAACAATTAAGCAGTGAGACACTGTACTCCTGCAGTATCCTGGAATCTGAGAACAGAGTAAGTTACAGCTCTTAAAAGGTTCCCAGGGCAGTTTGCAGCTTGCTTTCATAGTCAAGTGCACAGAAGTAACAGACAACCAGATAAATCGACCTGCTAGTCATGACTTCTGACTCCTAAAAATCAGTCTTTCAGGCTGCTTTTGATTTTTGGCTGGCCAGGCTGCTCATTACAGGATATATCAGGCTGAAACTGACAGGCAGAATATCAGAAAACTGATAGTCTGGAGTCAACACTGGATGCAAGTCACTTGAGAGGCTCTGGGAAGTCGTTGTTTGGAAGGACACAGCTTGAGAGGGTTGTGAAGAAAAGCAAAGTTCTAAGGATCACTTCAGCTTTCTGCTGAAACTGGGTACCTTTTTCTTCAGAAAAGCTCAACAAAGCCTTGTTCTTTAAACAATAACATTCAAGTTGTCATTATTTTTAAGGTTCAGGTATTTATGTTAATTAAGTATTCCCTTTGATGGGTAATAGTAATACCTAGTATTCTTACCACAGTATTCCTAACACTTGTGTTTCTCTTCAGCATTTCCTGTAAGCTGTTTTAGGCAGCTCTCAGCCTAGCTGCTGATTCATTACTCGTGTTTTTAAGACTCATGTTCTTGAGCATCCAACTTCCCTCTTGCACCTTGCAGCCAACAGGATTGATATGCTCAGGACTGCTGCTAGGCGTTTGATGCTTCCAGCATATGTGCCACAGCACTCAGCATCATGTCATGAATCTACATGTATCTACTGCCTACACCTCCATAAAGAATGCTAAAAAATGAAAAAGAGTTTAGAAAAGAATTAGGAGGAAGATCCAGCACTAAAGACCATTGCTTTCAGGGAGATGCTACAAAAGGTGAAGGTCCTAACTATTCAAGTCTTTATGCACTCTGCTAACAGGTAAGTGTTGAGAGAAAATGTTTTTTTCATCTAAGAGAACAATAACCCAAACCCATTTCAAAATCCAGTTCACTTTTCAACAGCAAGTTCAGCCTTGTGAGTGTCAGTTCACCTAGCATATGAGGTACTCTCCATTATACCCAGCTGAACTTTAAATCAGGGCTAGTTATATTCCTAGAAGGTAGTGTAACTCAGTCAGAAATTGTGCTATAACAAAGGATGTTGTAAGCTTTTATGCTTAGTGTTATGGATGAGTCAGACTAGACCATCATGATACTGTTCTCAGATTTTAAATCTATGAATTAAGCAGTTCGTTTGCTGAGAAGGGAAACGTAGCAATAGTTACACAGTGGCAGTTCTCAGTTTGATAGCAAATCGCTGAATTGACACGAGTTATTTCAATGATGACTGTGCTGTAAGTATTAGATTCTGCTGCTCATGTTCATATTAAATGCTGCTGTCCTGTGCAGTCTGATATGTAATGCCATAGGGACCTAGGAAGGGGATAATTGCAGTGTGCTGTCCTAATCACTGGATGTTTATAGGAGCAAAATATACCAGTATCAGAAATGCATCTACAAAAATTCTATGGCACAATCTGTATTAAAATCCACAGAATAAATACTGAAATCCACAGAGCTGACTACACTATCAATACTTATACAGTTTATAGTAGATTATTTTCCACTGTTAAAAAAACAAAACAAAATTTGTTTTCCAGCCTACAATTTCTGCATAGTGCTGTGACATTTTGTCTCTTTTGGAACAGATTGTCTTTAGCAATAGGGAGGCAGAGCTGGATTAGCCTGGATATGTTGTAATTTTCCAGTGTGTGCTAGAAGCAGATTGCTGGGGAGAGTGACAGAAGCTTCCTTGACCTTTCACAGACTCAGGTAAACAGATTTGTTGAACAGCATAAGGAAGAGAACTTAAAAATCCAACTGAATCCAATATAAATGATTTTTTTTTAAAGTAAGGTCAGTGTATTCTATATTTCGCCTAGATTTTTTTTTTAATACACAAAGCTTCTCACACATATTTGAAATGTGTGTATGTATATACACACTACATATTTTAGCTTGCTACAACTTTCCTTACTAATCTCTGCCAAAGGAATAATTTTAAGAAATGCAACATGCTTGGTAAAAAATGTATGACTCTCTCATTGGGAACAAATCCCCACATCTCTGTGCTGATGGCTCAGTCCATCCCTGACTGACCAAAGCAGTCAGAAGGCATGGCATTCACTACACCTTGTGTTTAAATACGCAGTGGTCAGTCCTTCACAGAAAAGCCAAGCCTTACAGGATTGAATGCTCCTCCCTATCAGCACAAACCAAACAAAATAAAAATATGATACTTAGTGTATTTATCCCATCTTAAGCTTAAGAGGAGGTTGTAAATTTAAAGAAAAAATCCTTGGGTCTGGGTTTTTTTAAGTATATTGCAACAATTAAAATGTGCAATCTGCTTAAAATAAATGGAGATAAACCTGTACTTGTGAATTGCCTGCAGAGATCAGTCTCTGATATGCAAGACAAGGTTATATCCTAGGCATTGAGGCAATGCTGTATAACCACATCATACTGTATCACAACTGCATTATTTTTCGTGCTTTGGGGAACATTGTACTGCTCCATATGCCTGTCTGTTCAGAGCAGGCTTATAACCTCCATGAGGCAGATCCATGAAAGAACCTCAAACTCATTTGATTTCTATGGTGTCACTAGATTAAGACTTCAAGAGCATTAAAGGTGCACATATAAGGGCATGTCATTGAAGCCACTAACAAAGACATGGTAGCTTTGACATGGATTAGTATGAGGCACACACAGGGCCAAAAAGGAAATAAAAAGGAGTCTGGCTCCTTCCCTTCCCGTACCCCCACCTCTGAGGGAAAGGGAAAAAAAATGTTGGGGAGGAGGATTCCAGTACCTGCTCCCACCACATGGTCCATGGTGGGGAACCTTTTGTACACAGCTGTGCTCACAGAGCGAAAGATCAGCAGAGATGTTAAGTTCACATAGCGCATGAGCGTCCTCCTTAACAAACGCCCATATTCATCTCGGCCCTGGACACAGCTAGAGATGAGGAACATCAGTCGATCTGGCCAAGGCAAGTTCACAAACTGGTTCCACCAGCGATTCACCACCAAAGTAACATAGAAACCTGGGGGTTAGAAGGAAAAAACCCCAAAGTTTAGTGTTTATCAGGATTTCTGTTTAGGTTAATTTGATTTAATTTACACGGTGTTATTCATATCACTAAGCTGCTGCATGTTCTAGAATAAAAGCAATATGTCATGTTAAAACCCAGAATACAATCAACACTAATTATTTAATAAACACTGCAACTTAATGGCCTGTTCCAGCTGAGCATCTCATACTCATGAACTTCCACATTTCCTCCTTTCTAGTAAACCTTGTGTGGATTTAGTGCTTTGAAAGATCAGGCACAATATACCAGTGTTATGTGCAATATATATATATACACACACACAGACACACATAGGCAGAATTTACTCTTTAGTTGGTATATTGGAAATGTGAGCATAAATGTTAATTTTCTTGGCAAATGTCATTCATGTGGCAAAAGCAACTCAAATTTAAGGAGATTTGTTTGAAGCTGATTATTTTAATGTGAGCTTCTAAGCTCCCACATGCCCCATGCACAGACATTCACAAAATGTCTGAGCAGAGACAGCTTTGGAGAGTAATTTCACAGGTAACCAGTACTTACCAAGCACAAAAGTTACTGGGATTTGTTCAGCGTATTTGTCACAGTAAATTGATAATCTTTCAAAGAACCGTTTTTGACTACCTGTAAGAAAAAATCTGCAGCACAAATAAAATGTATCTGTCCTTTCATAAGATTCTGGTGCTAGCTACAAGGTGCAACTATGTATAAATAATCAGGCATGTGTAATTTGACACAACCTTGCCTAATGTCTTCAAGCAAATTCCTAAAGGTAAAGTGCTGGACAGTTTTGACATCTAATAAAGAGTGGAGGAGAAGACAGTATTATTCCCTTGTCTTTGCAGGGATTTTTTTGTGACTAATTTGACTGGCATTACTAATTAGTATCAGTATACCTGGAGAATTAGCTTGCTATCTTATACAGACCAATGATGATAGTAAGCTGTAAGCCTGCAAGTAGACTTGCTCTCCTTTCTCAGGGGGACACTTGATAAAAATGCTCAGATCTACTTGAACTGCAAAAGGTTACCAATCTCTAATTGCTTTTATTTGAAAATGCTGTATTGTTGCAGCAGGATTTTTGCTTTTACTCCTACTTAACTTTTAGTTTCCACATGACTAAAACATCTATATTTATTTTGCAGTGAGGAAAATATTCACCAGATAATAGAAAATGAATGGAGCATGGCAGCTTCTGCCCAAGGAGAAAGATATCTAATGAAATAAAACAAGCTTAAATACAAATAATTGTTTTACTTTTATGTATGATTATTTCAGTTATTCTTTGATTTCATAAAAAAGGAACATGGGACAAATTTTTGGTGGGTTTTGGTTTTTTGGGGTTTTTTTTTTTTTGTTTGTTTGTTGGGTTTTTTTTAACCTGCAGTGCATATAGAAGGCTTTCCATGGTTTATTTACCATGGTCTTCAATTGCCTAAAATCTCAGTGAAACTAGACTGATTTAAATAAATATATGGCTCTGGTGTTTCACTACCTATTAATGCTGTAATCTTCTTTCTGAGTCTACAGCTATAGATTAGTGAACATTCCGGAATTCAGCACAGAAAAACTGAAGCTCATTTTCTCCTTGCTTCACGTAAAAAGCAAACACTGAGGTCTGATTACAGATCAAGGTAAGAGCTGAATCAGGATTTTGGTACTTCTGTGTAGTGTGCTTCATCAATTAAAAGTTTCACTGTACTAATTGATGCATTGCATCTGTCATACAGGTGTTTAATTCACACCCTGCTGGGATAAGCAACTCTCCTTCAAACATGACCCTCTCAGCTTGTGGGTGACACACAGGTAATAACCATGTCTGGTCTCCATGCAGTTTTGCTTTACTTTCTGCACTCTTAAAGTTTTTGATGTTGTCTTAGCTTTAAGCAAAGCTATAGAACAGGGGCTGGCTGTGGGTGTTTATTTAGCCTGACTTCAGGAGTAGGGTTTCTCAGCTCTGGGCTGAAAGTGGAATCAGCTGCATACAATAGACAGTATTTTATTTGTACCCTACATGCTTTTTCTGGAACCTTAAAATAAGGGAAGGGACCAAGTAAAAGGCAATAATTGTAATCTCCCACCCCCCATCATTCATTAGCCTAATACTATGAGGGCTGAAACTTCAGTATGACATTTAATGAGGTGTGAATTGGAAAGAGTGTACCTGTATAATACACTTATTGCTGTGTAAAGAGTAGCAAAAACAATAAATTCTCTGTACAGCAATTTGTAGATGCTGCCTTTCCACTTTAGGAGTAATCTGTGAAATCCAAAGAAAGTGGCATTTGCTACTTTGCTGGAATAAGTGACTGTCATCGTCTTGGCAGGCTACACCTAGAAAAAGTAGAAGAGAAGCAGGAAATTAACAGCATTTTAAACAGTGTATCCTAACCAGAATGCAACCTTGTATAGATACATAAATATACATGCACATATACATATATATGTATATATGTGTACATAAATACATGTGCTGTGTATTTATATATATTGAAAGAGAAATAAAAATCTTGCAGTTACAAGCTCTGTTGTGACCTGAAGATTCACTCATGCAAGGCTGTCTTTAGGCTTTACCTCAAAGAACACCCAAAAGCAACAACTTGAACCAAATGTGGCCACCTGCTTGGGTGGCAGTAGCAGGGGCATGTTACACTTCCAAAGCCTCTGCTTGCTCTGAGTTTACCCCAGACTGGTCTAAGTAAAGAACAAGAAGTAAATTTGCTTGACATTCTTTTCAAAACTTTATTGGCTCTCCAATAAGAGAAATAAGGCTAAATACCACAAATGCACCTTCCTCCCCAGCCAGTATTTTTAGCTGGCTTTAGTAATCATACTCATCTAAAACCAAACAAGATTTGGAGACTGCCTCTTTCATTAATGGTTATGACAGCAGCTGAGATCAGCTGGGCAACCCTGTTATTTCCCAGTTTGGCTGCTAGATATAATCAACATTACATGGCCATGCAAAAAAAAGTCATGAGGTTGATCAGGTAGGCAGCGTGCCACACAGTGTAATTAAAACAGTATTAAAAGTATAGAGGTAAATATTTTATGCTGGGCTTGTTTCTTGCTATATGAGATGCTACAGGAAATTTTATGTGCTTACAAAAAACCCTCTAAATCCAAATGTGGATCAAAGCCATTTTGTACAGCAAATAAGAAAGGGAGTAACAAAGACAAGCTCAAAGCCTCAAGATGGTTATTGTGTATCATAAATATAGTTCTTGTCTAGGTTTTCTTAATAGATGGTTTGACAGTATTTTATGCAATTTGGTCTTGTCTCCGATGCAGAGCATAAAGCAAGCCATTAAAATTCAGCTGTAAAAGTCCCACTTTCTCTTTTAGTCACCAAGAGAATCAGCAGGGAAAAGACACCTTAAGCCTTCTATTGCTGACAGACTGTCTCCTCGTCTGCAGAATGGCTCCTCAAGGTTTGCCAGCATGGGCTTGGAGATTCTTTGTGTGTGTGTGCCTGTGTTTTAGTGGGTTTTTTAAGATGCATGGGTTTTTTTCTTCAGCATCCAAATGATAGTTTTCCTGTTTCTGAGACTTGGCACAGGCCTTTACATTTTTTGGTGGTGTTGTTGAACTCCAGAAAGTTCATTACAGGAGCCAAACTGGCTGACTGGCATGCAGAAATGTAGTCCTGTCTGCTAAAAAGCCTGGGATCAGGATGCAACACTTAGGAAAATGGAAGCAGATATTTCCACTCTCCAGCAGAAATAGGGCTTTATAAACAATGGGAGAAGTCTGTGGCTGGGCTATAGGGGAGAAATGGGGTAAAAAATAATTTTAATGATGCAGTTTCCTGAGATTGCTGTAGAAGACTTTAGTCTTTGTCCGTTGATGCTTGGGTGTATTTGTGCTCAAGCCACATTGTCAAGCTGTGTGTCTCTATCTCGTCACTAATATCCAATTTTCAATGGAAACCTTCAGTGGGGTTGCCTCTATGTGAGGACTTAGACCTAGAAAACATATCTCATAATGTGAGGGCTTACAGCCTGGGGAGAACCCAGACCCTCATTTTTACACAGTGCAATGATTAGAAGGTGAAGTAAGACAAACACAGTCTGAACTAAAACAAATCACTAACTGGAAGGACAACCAAATATTGAAACAGGGAACTGCAGAGACACACTGTGGTTTAGGATCTTAAAGAAGAGATCATAGAGTTTGACAAAAGATGACCTCTAGGAAGAACTCACATAGCTGGGACATACAGGGTTGGGGCTGAATGGCTCTGCTGCTCTCCCCTGGTGTTTGGGCATCTCTAAAAATTTCAGTTCAGTCCCTTCTGCCCTGGACAGTGGAGGGAACAAGATTGCCTGAAGCACCCTCAAGGCATCTGCAGCTCTGCAGGAAGACAGTGATTAGTGTCAAATCCATGGCTCTCAGTTTCTGCATATGGAGTTCAGGAAGGAAGGAAGGAGTCATCCTCTCAGGCAACAGGGACTGGATAGTGCCAAAAACTGGCCAGTAGCTGAGCTGGACAAAATGGATCCACCTCCTCTATAGAGCTGTAGCAAATCCTGTCTTGCCTGGCATAGGGGATAGGTTTTGCCCACAACTGTGGAGCTGTAATCATAGTAGGATTCAGGATTAGGACTATTTCTTCCCACATTAGACTGGCATAGGAAAGTCTTCTACAAAATGTGCAATTTGCCTGCTCTGTTCAAGCAACTATATTTTACTTAACCAGATACCAACCATCTCCCTTAGCACTTTACTTGATGACCGTGGTTCTAAATAGAAACTCTTCACATTAGCCTGGGAGACACTGGGTCCCTGCAGCTTTTTCTTTCTGTCTCTGAAATGGGGCAAAGAAAAGTGGGACTATTACAGTCTGTTGCAGAGTGAGAATTTGGTACCTTGGTTTCTTTACCCTGCCATGCCAGTGCATGTGATGCACTGTGGTTTAGCATCCTGCCAAGCAAACACTTTACTGAACATTCATCATCGGGTTCATATAGGGACTTCAGGGCAATATAATGTAATGTCCTAAAATATACATTAGGTCAGATTAAGTGATCTAAGAACCCGTAAAACTATATGAAACTATGAAAGACATCTATGTGTCTGTCTGATTAGATTTCACAACATACCAAACACAGATTTAAACTTGCACCTGTGTGTTTTTCTCTGGCAACAACCATAACCACTTGGGTAGAGCCCTCGCCTTCAATGGGAAATTTTGGCATAAAGACTTGTGCAGGGTCTGGTTGTTGCATGATGGTCCCAAGCCCTTGGTTCATAGGCAGCATGTTGACTGAGAGTCCTTCTAACATGACTCATGGTCACAGGAAATTAAAAAATTAAAACTGAGACAAACAGGAAAAGCAAAGCATAATGATGTCCCCCAGCACATTCCTCCCTGAGTGCTGTTTTGGCCATGCTGCAGAAGGACAGAGAGCATTAGATTAGATACCACAGGCACTGGTGTCATGAAAGACTTTACTATTAATTTTATTGCCCTTAAATGAATTAGCATATATAGAGCTAGACTGTCTGCTGGCACAGATTTGTGAGTTTTGAGGACGTAACACAAGTTATGCAGCTTGTATCTATGATGCTACTTTTCCTTTTGCTCTGTATTTGTTCCCCTTCTGAAGCTTTCTCAAGCTCAGGATGAAATGTGAGTTAAATATTACTCCACTTCCATAAAGATCATCAGAAGCTTTTAGGCATAAACACCTGAAAATAAAAGATTCTGCAATCCCCCCTTCAATATTGAGGCCAAGTATAACTGGGATTTTTGCCTAGCTGAGAATATCAGCATCCATTAGGATTCAGAGAGAAACCACAGTAAAAAATAACAGCCATTAGTGTTTCCTTACTGACCATGAAAGTCACATTACAGGCTGTATAAATAAATAGTGCCCCTGTACAGACCTACCCCTTGTCATTGTATCACCTTATTTGTTTATAGCATTGTAGAGAAAATGAGTGAATGGAATTCAAGCTAAGCCAACTTTAAAAGCACATTAAAATTATGCTGTATACACTGACCTGCTATTTTGGTTCAGCAATCCAAGCCTGAAGGCAAATCCTGGACCCTTCCTCTTCGTCAGATGTCCCAAACAAAGCTCCCTTTGGGTCTGCAATAGTCACCTTGCTCTTCCCTTAACCTGAAACAAGAGGTTGCTGCTGCCGAGCTCCAGGAGTAGTGGACTGACAAGAACAGGGGTTAAAATGTCTTTCCACTTCTGGAAGTCTGTTTTTGCCAAGTACTCTGTCCTGTCAGTTACAGAGGGAACAAACACAAGCAGCAGCAGCAGCAGCAGCAGCTGCTGATCTTGCTCTTTTCTAGTCTATAATTATAACACCACTTGCCATCGGAAGGCCCTGCTTCATCTCAATCAAGAGTTTTGGACGGTTTGGCTGGCACCTTCAGGTTTCTACATTTTATTTCCCATTGCCGAAACAGGACAGACAAGAAGGGGACATTTTTCTCTGAAACTTCTCTCGAAAAGAGTGATCTCATTGAGCTAGTCCTGCAAAGACACATCAGTGAGCAGCAGTGACTACATCTAAATGGGAAAACTGGAGAGGAAACAACCCCACCAAACTTGGGAATGTGCCCCAGCTGAACCTTGATCTCACCCTGGAGCACACCTTTGCTGTATTGCTGATTTGAATTGGGAAATCAGGACTCTGGAGTGTACTATAGAAATCATCAGTTCCTCAAAATAGGCAGAGTTGCTGTTACCAAAAGACTCGATGAATCTATTAATGATGGTAGATTTCAGCATGTTAAAGTCTTTCTGTGACTGGAGAACCTGCACAAGTTTTCTTCCCATCCTCTCCTTTGTAAAATGAGATGAATTCTGTCTTTTATGACCCATGGCATTAATAGGGAGCTGTAAAAGCTGATAGACTGTGAAAGCCCAGGAGATATCCTATAATGTTGCCATAAATCTCTAAGGAGAATGAAATAATGTGACTGTAAAGTAAATTATAAAAAAAAAACAGGAGGAGAGACTAAGCAAGATTTATAGATTTAATACATTTTATGACAAAAGGCTTTCCCCCCTTGCCTTACTGCCATTAAGCTATTTGAGACCACTTACTTAATTAAAATTCAGAAAGAAAATAAGTTGCTGTCATTATTTACCTTTCTTCTCATTGACAACAGCAGAAGGAAGACACTTTGATGTCAAAGCAAGCAAGACATTAGACTGTGGCATGTGTGTGTCAGGCAATGACCTGTGGCGAAAGATGACAAATCATTTTAGCTTGACTGACTTGGCATGATGAAACATACTGCCTGATCCTATTACAGTGGCTGCCCTCTGCAAGGAAAACTCCTAACAACAGGGATATTTTAAGGTCACTGGTAAAATAATTACTTAAACCTAAAACATTTTTCTTTGCTGATTGTAATTGTTCAACTGGTCTCACTGAGCAGTAAATAATAGCACCTCTGTGTGTCTGTGGGTATCAGGTGGTTTTCCTGGCAGCTCTTTGGTCTTCCTGCAGATTGGAGTGGCTGAGATTTCTCCACTGGCTCTAAGCTGTTTTGCAGAAGACAGGAGATTTAGAGCTCCTAGGTGTTCAGAGGCAGAAATATATACAGATTTCCAGCAGTGCAGCTCCATTGTGACTGGTTCTGTAGGAAATATTCCTCTTTTATACTCTCCTTGCTGAATATTTCCCGAAGACAGGTGATGTTTTTACCTCTCCTTCTCCATTTCCCCCATCCCCAAGAGAAGCATACATGATTGGTGTAGAGCCCTTGCTAACAGAGGCTGGATGCTCTGTGGCTTTACTGCACCTTCTAAATTGGCTGAGCACATCCTTTCCCAGCTAATGCTGCTCCCATTTTAGGGCATATTTGGGGGTCTAGTCCCCATAGGTTGCATGGATCCACCTGAATGTGGAAGGGACGGACAGCTTGTAACTACTACTGCAAAGTTCCCAGTTAATGAACTTACTACCTTTTCTAGCTAATGCTGGTATCTGTGTCAGCATGGGTGAGTGGAGACCTTTATGATAAATTTTAAGGCAGTCTTACATTTTGATTCAGTTAGCTTTATATTGTTATTTGAATCCACAACATTAACAACACAGTGGTGGCAGGCTCCAAAAGCTCATTTATTATGGAAGGGCTATGAAAGCCATCACAATAATTTCTTTGGTTCAGCAAGGACTAGCTACAGAGCTCTGCAAAAATCCTTTTTTCCCAAAGACAATAGCAGCTGCCTTCTGCTTTAGAAGCAGAGGTTAAAGATGAGGACTTGAGAGAAAGGAAAAAAAAAAAAAAAGTGAATGCTTTTCCCAGTCTCTGATAAAAGTGTCAGCTAAGGCTAAGGACTGAGAAAGTATTGGTTAATGACAGTCACACTCTTTTGCTTCTGGGTGATGTTGACATGGCTGTGACAGTCCTGCTGTATAAGAAATGCCTGCTGGAGCTTTGAGAGCACTACTGGCAAGGCAGCTGAGCACTGGACATCGCCGCAGTGAGCATGTGGCTAAGCAGAGCTGTAAGGAGGCACTGGGGCAAAGGGAAACAGTGACATCTGTTCTTCTGCCCCTCTACCACTGAGCTGTAGTCTCACAGGTGTGTTACAGCACTAGGGATAGAGAGACACTGGGCACAACTGTCCCACATCCTCATCCTCCCCCCGTTATTGTGCACCACATGACAGTGACCAGCGACAGCATGGCTGCAGTGACATGGGAAGCACTGCCCCACAGCTGCTTTGAGCAGAAGAGACAGCTGGCAGACAGGGATAAAGGGAACACTTTTATGGACACTGCTGATGATCTGGCCTCCTTCTGGGTAGCAGTAGTGACTGGTTGAAGTTGGGAGGTGTTGCTCCCCTATGGCAAATCACCCTCCCAAGCAGAGCTTTTTGGCATAGTCTCTCTCCAACTTGCGTGGCAATGAATCTCCATTGCTGCATACTGCTCTTCGCTGATGAGCTTTTGACACAGGTAGGATAGATATGCTGTGTTGGGCCAGTAGGACTTAGCTGGGCAAGGCAGCCTTGGGCAATTAGACAGGAAAGTGGATATGAGTTTTCTGGAAGATTATCTGCCTGGTGTTATAATAGAATGAGCCTGGACTAGTTCCCAGAGATCCAAGAGAGAGAATTAAAAAAACCCAACAATTCTGATAATTTCTTCCAAGCTGGTACAGTAAAGACTGCTCCATCAATCACTGAGCTTGGGAACAGACTCTGAAGAATAGAGAGACCTGTAGTCTGTGACCTATTATTAAGAACTGGAACACATTTCTCATGTTTTCTCAGAACCCTGTCTTTCTGCCAAATTTGTTGCATGAGTACATCTATGCTAGAAAGAGCCACTTGGGTAATCTGAGTGATTTCCTAGCACTTTAATACATTATTTAGAGAAGAAGCACATTCAAATAAGGTCCCAACTGATTAACTGCCTAACAGGCAGCTGATGCATACAACATAGAGAGGAAATTAATAAATATATACATTTGACAGACAAAAGAAGAAAAACTCCCATAAGGATTCATATTTTTATTGTCTCCCCTCTGCTATGTGACTGTTTCTGCCATAAGATATATGAGTGGTCATGATCATTTATTAGTCCACTGAGTCCACTTCACCAAATGAAATTTTATACCAAATTCTTGAAGTCTTATAATAATAAGCAAGGACCTGCAAACAGTTCCTATAATTCCAGTGCTCTTTATACTATAAACCTCTGATTTTTGTCACCTTTTTAACTTTTTTTATTATTTAAGAAATTATTCTGCCCATCTTTGATATGATTTAAAATCTATATGGAGTCTTACTATAGGCTAGTAATCCAAATGAAGCTCTCTTTAAGCCATGATAAGTAAGTGATACTTCATTAAGATATTCACACCTTTGCTATCACAAGCAATCATCTCTAACAATTGTCATATTGCTGATAGCCCACAGAAACACAAACTGTTTGTATATACTATGTTCCTAAAAGGTTACCATCAAGGATGGATTTGTCAAGTGTGTAAAACAGTATTTCCCATTTGCAATGATTGTTTAATTTTATCACTTCTTGTCCTTTTCCTGACCTTTCCTGATGGACATTCTTAGCAAATGTTGCATCCTCATGAAACAGGAGCAAAAGAGATTCTCTTGTTTTACAAGTGTATATGGTACACCAGAATTTGGGAGGTCACATCTACAAAAATAGTTTTCAGATGTTCTTCTGTGTATGAAGCTCTACTAATGAGCACTGCTAATGCTGTATTTTGCATTCATGTTCTCTTGATGTGCTTTGGATACATATAAATCACCCCAAGACAAAAACATTTTAGCACTATGTAACTAGACAGGTTTCTGCTAATATCATCCATGGGTGTTTAAAAAGACAGCACAATGCAACATTTTGTAGAAATCCATCAAATTCTAATTATTTCAATTATCTGTGCTTCCTGCTCTTCTTCCCTCTTGGTTTTTGTGCCCATTTATACTAGAAGATTTCTGGAAGAAGCATTAATTCATACTTTTTGTTAGAGAAACTTCAAGCAAGCACGTCGATATCTGTAATGACAATGTATAAAGCCAACATCCAAAGAAATGCCATAATAACTAGGCTAAAATGTGGTCTGAACAACATGAAAGAATTTTCTTGTTGAAAAGAAGTGAATAATTAAAGTGTTAGGAAGAGGGCAGTATTAAAGTAGTTCCTGTCGGGTTTTCTCAGATGAGAATATATTGAGTTTTGCTTTATTTTTCTACTTACTGTCTTACTTTATTTTTCTTACTTACTGTCACTAGCTCTTGGAGTTCTGTCTTAAATGAGTAAATTAACATAAAATGTCCACTGCCCTTAGTATGAATGTGTAGAGAGCTGCTGTGATATCTTACAGTCTCTTCCATGAGAGAAATTGCAATAATTAAAAGTTAATCTAGTGGGAGAGATACCACCATACTTAGCATCACTCAGTGTTGGTTGTAGAAATATACTTTAAAAGAGGCTCTTTTATCTCTGGAAGTCACATGGTAGAATACTTCAGAGGATTACAAATGAATTTGTCTGCAGGATAAAGCCTTCTGCCCCAACAGATTAATTCTCTGCATACTGTAAAACTGTATTCAGAAGCACTTTGCTTTGCAACTTCCTTCTAATGTAATAAACATCATTTGTTATGCAGTACTGCTGAATTTGGTATTAGAAATATTATTACTGTGACTGTTATCATCTTCAACAATCCTTTTACTGCTGGAAAGCACAGACATGCAAAAGCAAACTGATGTCACAGCATGGAACTTGTCAGACAGAAGATAGCATCAAAAAAAGCAACAAGGAATAGGGTGTCCAGGAACCAGCCTTTCATTGTCCTGTGGAAAACAAGCAAAATGTCCACCTGAACTGCAACAAACCCTTTCATTCTGTGCTTTCTGCAACTTTTCACTTAGAAAATATGCCAAACTGGGTAGCTTTTGCAAATACCCAGTACTCTGAGTTTGTTTACTTTGGTTCAGAAGCAAAAGTCTCATTGTTCCCCTAGACATGAAGTTGTCTGTGAGCCAGAAGTGGATAAAACACACTACACTCGCCATGTCATTGATGAGCCTGTATATGGCCCAGAAGACACACAGACATTAAATGGTGCTAGCCAGGGAATTTGTCCTTCACACTCTTCTGGGTAAATCCATGCTTTGACTATTTTAGTGAGGTGATGGAAAGATTTTCCTGCCACTGTGAGTGTGGGCACTTTTCCAATCAAGGTAATGTAGATGTAAGCGCTATCAGTGGCAAGATTTCTGTGGGGACCTAGTACTTTGAAGTTCACTTTGAGAAGTCTAATAGGGTAATCCTCCTCTTTTGGGGAACTGGAACTTCTTTGGTTTCAATACTACTTCACCATTTTTTATCATCTATGCAATGGATTAAAGGATTTGGATTACTTTTCAGAAATACCTCTCTGCTGTGCTGAACTTGCAAAGCATTGCTACCATGAGTGTGCCAAGCTGGAGAACACAGAAGAAGACAGAAGAGAACAAAAGGCCACTCTAAACTGGGAGGCATTCCTACACCCAGTGGAGTGATGTCCATACCAGCTGAGTAATTCTGGACAGAAGATGAATAAAACAGTATTTCTGTAACAGAGAAATGGTTGGTATCTGCAAAATTTTTTCCACAAGACCTTGTAAGGTAGAACATGGCAATAACTGGCAGCTTTGATTGAAGTCAGGTTTGAATCACTGTCATTGAGCAAAAAAAAAGAAAAATCAGCCCATTAAGACATATCTTCCATTTTTATAGTTATTTCAGTCTGAAAGAATGAAGACTTTGAAAAATTCATTATTCAGGCTTTATCATCTGACCACATGTTTTGAGGAAGGAGGAAGAAGTCTTATAAATTCCAGTTTAGAGACAGATAAATTAAGGACTGGAGGTACCCAGGTCCAAAGCAGAATTGTGAATATAATATAGGATCTCTGAATCCTCACTCTATGCTTTTCACTGTTATTATTCAGAGCATTTGGTGGAGCTGTTTCTGGAGTCTCATCAGGATTCTTGATTTTAACTGTAGGTTTGTCACGGCCACAAAGTTTGCTTGGCTTCTGAGGGGTTAATTTTCAGGTGAAAATGTATTTTGTATTTTTATTTTCTGATTTCTAACTTCATGTTTGGCAGAGTTCTGCCATCTTCCAACTAGGGATGAACATGTCGTACTATTTTTAATCATGCTCTGGATCCATCTCTGGCTTGCTTCTAAAGATAAATAAACCACATGTCCTTACATAAGTTGGTAAGGCCATTTCAACTTTTTGTTTCTTCCACTTAGTATAAAGTTACATTTATAAGTACCTTCAAAAAAACCTGTTAGTAGTATTTATTTTATATGTAACACCAGAATCTGCCTAGTGGGGCAGCTTGCTTGTGGAATCAGTCTTATGGGCAAAGCTGAAAACTGTAAACTAAGGTGCTCCAAGGGGAAATTTCTTTTTAATCCTTGTCATGTAAGTTGTCATTTAACAGTTAATAGAGAATTTAGATCCTTTACTTATTTGTATCTTCCTTGATCTGACTGTGTTCTGTATAGATATTTGAAGTTTGTTGGGGTGTTTTAATACCACAAAGAATTTGCTGTTCTTGTTACATTGTGTCAATGAGTTTTCCAGGTTGTGTACAGATACATGTTGTGTATAAAAGGAATTTATTCACCCAATTTATTTTTTTTTTCTTATTCAAGCATTGACTGTTAATTAAGGAATACAGGTGTCCTGGTTTGAGTTAGAGCAGAACTAATTCCTCTAAGTCACTGCTAGCTATTGTGTACCACATTGGGTTGCAAAGCAAAAGGTCACACCTGCACTGACCAACAAGGTACTCCATTCCATCTATGTGATATTCAATCTTTGGATCTCTTACATAAAGCCTAAGACTCATGCAAAACAAGTGCATGATTAAGATATTTAGCTCTTAATTAACAGCAAATACTAAAAGGAGAGGTTTGAGCCTGTACTGTTCCTGGAGATTGAGCACCTGAGCCAGCTGGGGTGGTGGACTGGTAACTCTCCCTTGGGAGGATCAGAAGCCCAGCTCTGCTGATGTGGGACTCTTTCTGTTCTTCCTTTCATCTTGATCCAAGAGTTCCTGATTCCAGTTCCAGGATCCTATCACTAGAGTGATTCCTGTCTGCTGCTGAGTCTTTCTGCCATAGTATCAGTGGTGACAGTGATACAGTTGCCATCAAGAGGGGTTTAGGTTTGTTATTGGTTTTGTACAATTTTTTTATATATAGCTCATCACACCTGAGGAGGTAGCCCTGCTCTGACACAGATATGCAGCTCAGGGAGGAACCAAGGCTTGGATAAAAGTACTCTTTTAAAATAGACTTTAAAAAAAAAAAAATACAAGTTGTTGCAACTTTTAATTTTAACCATGCAAGTTTTATATTGTGCAGTTTGTTGCTGCTTGACTTTTTAAAGTATTACATTCAGCAAAATACAGGAGTACTTTGACAAAATAAATCTGCTAGTGATTAATTTTAGCAGAGTCAAATGTCTTTGGACCTCTATTGCTTTTATTTCTTGAAATGCAAGATGTCTAATCTGGTTAAGACAGCAGATTGTCATGCCAAGTGCAGTCATTGTACAGGATTAAGAACTATAGGATTGCAGATACTAATTATAGGCTCTTGTTAGTTTCTGTCTTAATACACTGTATTCAAAATCTTACTCTACTTGTCATGTCTCTTTTGCAATCATGTTTTTAATGAACTTCCTGATGCATCTTCTAATTTGGCAAACCTGCGTTCTGATAGCACTGCTTGGGTTCTGTTGCATGTCAATATTAGCAAATTAAATAATTCTAAAGGTTGGAGCTCTTCAAACTGAATAACTCTGCTCTATAAAGCTTGTCACAACGAACTTCAAATTATACTGCTATTTAATATTCCACTTTTGGTGTTGTTTCTTTGGTTTCAGATTGCTTCCAGAAAAGTTGTATGCAATGACTTTCTTAAGCCATTTTTGCTACCTGAGCCCCCTTGTAGTCAGCATAGACTTACATACTGAAAAGGAATTTAGAAGGTATTGCTATTTATAGATAATATATTTATGATGAATAGCATTGACACATTTGCCTTTTGACATCCTCTTTGTTGTATTATTTCACCCTCAATGAACTCCTTGCTTGGTGGGAGCTACAGTGAAGGTGCCACAGGAAGCATTATTTATGTGTGGCTATGTCCTGCAGGACTGGCCAAACAGGATTCTTTCACATTCAGTGGAAAGCAGTCAAGATAATTAAAGTTTCAATTATTGACTGGAATGTGGCCTAGATTCCTTAACTGATGAATGTACAAGATCTTGTTTACAGTAGTTTTTTGCTAAAGTTCCTCACCATTGCAGCACATGACTCAGTTCAGCTGCACATTGCCTAGCCAATATTGCTGTCATTTGAAGCATGCTTTTTGGCGTTGCAATCAGACCAGTGGTAAAATGGAGTCTTGTTTACAGCAGCTTTCCAACATTTTGGCTATTGGTTTTGACTACATAGGAAATAAAAAACAGTACAAATCAGGACTTCAAAATGGAAAATGTGAAGGCTGTATGTTCTTCTGAATAGATGGAAAATTGCCCCAACTACTTGGCTTGTGTCAGGGTGGCATTCAGGGTGGCAGTAGTGATGACTTAAGGACATAGGCAAGCCGAGATGAGATATAGTAGTGATACATAGTGTCTTTATTGGAGAAATTAGTAGAGCTGGAAAAACACATCTTTTTAGCAGGTGAGCCAATTTTAGCTCTCTAAGTGGCCTTATTTCACAAGTCTTATGTGTATAAATTAGACTTCAGTCTTTAATTATTACATTAGGCAAGCTCAGAGCCTGATTTGGAGCAGTCCATGGCCTGTGAACAAAAATTAGTGGATAATGATCTGGCATATGTTTCATTTTCTCATTTTCAGTTTTGTAATTCTGTGCCTTTGTTAACGTACACCATTAAATACAGAATTATTGACTTCCGTGTGCTTTCCTCAGTAACAGAACAGGCTTTAATAGTCCTGCCCTCACCCACCCTTGAACAGAAACAATGTTTCAACCCTCACTTCCAGGTGATGAGCAGAGGCACAGAAGTGTTGACTGATCCCTTCCGAAGCTGGAAGGGTTTGCAGCCTCTGATGCCTGACAAGAGTTGTGCTCTGCGCTCTGTGCTGTGTCAGCTGTGAGTCTCCAGTACCTTTCCAGCCAGGCCCAAAGGAAAGGATTTCATAGCATTTTGTGGTCAGAGTGGTTGCAATGGTTTGCCTTGATTCTTCCTGGAGCCCTTCAGTCACCCATCCTGGCCAAGCAATGTGTCTGCTTTCCTTCAGTCTCAGGCCTCCTCCTGCCAGACCTTCTGGTCCCTGAAACTTTGACTGTAAGCTGGCAGCGTGGCTTACTATGAGGAGAGTGAAGAAAAAGCCTCAGAGGTATTTTGGGTCACTGGCAGGTTAGGGCAGACAGTGAGGCTCAGGAACCACTATGGACAGGAGACTGCTCTGGCTGGGCTTACACCTCGGCTTACCTGGGGTGGGACCTGGCTCAGAGAGGTTTGTCGTGCATGGAGGGTTCCTCGACTGCCTCCCTTCCACACCCCTCCCGGCCCCAGCGGCGATTACCTCCACCCCCGCTAGAGGGCGGTGGCGGGTGTCGCGCTCATCTGCCCCCCGCCCCCTGTGCGGGCGGTGCGTACGTGGGGCGCATGCGCGGCGGTAGCTCAGTGCCCTGCCTCCCCCTTCCAGGTTGACTGAGGGGACACGGTTCGGCGGTTGCCGCTCTGACTGCGATCGGCAGGTACGTAGCACGGAAACTGCGCGGCTCCAGTGCCGATGGTGGGAGGCGGACACCCCCCAGGCCGCGGTTCCCCGCTAGCGCCGCAGCACCTGCCTGGTGCCGCGCTCCGGGGAGCCTATGCCCGGGCGGGTGGAGCCGGCGCCGCCTGGGAGGGCTGCTCCTTGCCGGGGTGTACGGGTGCGCTTCACCGTGGCGGAGCCGCCGCCTGCCCGATGTGGCCCATACGGCTAAGGGGACCAGGGTTGAGGTTACTCCTCTGGAAGAGCGCGGGGGCAGGTGGCGGCGCGGGCCGTGCGCTGTGGCTCTCTGCGGCGGGAAGGCGCCACTGGTCCGGGCGCTCCCGGCTCGGTCGGGGTTTGCGTGGGTGCGGAGGGGGCAGCTGGCGGCAGGGATGGGCTTGACCCCAGTGCAGCCGCGTCGAAGGCAAAAAGATGTAAAAGTAGTTCTCGGGGATCACCCCGGAAAGTATCGGGCGCACCTGTCCCGGGAGAGGTGGTGGCGGACAAAGAGCCGTCGTACGCCCGAAGCTGGTGGCTCGGAGCAGCAGTTCTCCCCTCAGGGCTGCATTCGCGGGAGCGGCGCTGCCGAGGCGGTGCAGGACCGATGGGGAAGGGCGTCCGGGCGGGAATGACTGAAACGAGGAGCAGAAAGGTTTGCGAGGGGAGGCCGAGTTGGTGCTGAAGTCTTTTCCTCCGCTCACAAACATCCCAGGTGGCGGGGCGGGAGGTGCGGCGGCAGTGGAGGGCAGGGCCGCTTGATGGGTTGACGGAGCTTGCCTCTTCTGCCGAGGCCCAGGGCGGTGGTGCCGGGGGGTGCTAGAAGCTGCGCCATTGGAGACCAGGGAGGAGTTTGGATTTGTGGGACTGTGGAGCTGCGCTTGCCTGTAGCATATTTTGTTGCTTTAAGGTCTTCGAGAAATATTGAGGTTAATACCAGGTCGGCGATAAGTAGTCTTGTAAGCTCTAGTAGTTACATAGCAGGGATTTCTGTTAACCCTAATTTCGTAATGGAGGTTACATTAGACAGTAAGACTGCGAAAGGAAATTCTGGTTACGGGTTGATTGCAAGTGGTGAGCTGTGCAGGAATTTGTGCTGCCGCTCCACTAGTTCCTCTTAGAGTTTTCAGGGCTCTGGAAGCAGAACATCGAATGGCTAAAGCCTTATTGATACATGCCCTGCGTGCTCGCCTTGCTGACAGAAAACAACAGTGTTTTCATCGGTTTGGGAGCGTTGCCTGTTTTGTTTGGAGATAGTGTACTAAGCTTTATCTTGCTTGATTTGTTCACTGTGTTCATTTGTAAGTATGTTATTAGGAAGTCTCAAAACCAGTGATCTAGATAGCTAAAATTATTAATCTTCCACAGACTTGCCATAACTGAAATGATGAGTTTCTGTTTTGAAGCAGATGGAAGGTTATTCAGTCTAGAAGCATGTGTTAGCAGCTACCATCAAATATTTGTATTTGTCAGTAAAATATGGGGCAAAACCTGAGGTCTTGTTGCTTTAATATTTTTATTGTTATTTTCATTATAGATCTGTCAAGTTCTGGGAAGAGTTAAAGTTTAGGCTTTCTGTGTTTGTGTCTTGGCAGTCATTCATCTGCTGTGCTTGGTTAACCTTACCTAGTGAGCAAAGAAGGATAAATAATTTACCATTCTCATTACGCTTTTAGTAAATAACAAATGGGAGTGCACCTCACAGCTGTGACTGAAATACTCATCTTCTGACACTATATTTAAAAGGGGAATTTTGTTCTGTAGGGAAACAGTTACAATAAGCCTTTTGATTATAGACTGCAGCTATCTCTATAGCTTCTATTGACTTGATTTAAAATTCATGTAAAATGCAAGATGAGCTGGTCTCTCACTGTTCCACTTACGTTTATGAATTTTCCCAGAAATGAAATGTGAACTTTTGATTTTAATTTTTAAGAGCCTTTTTAACATGAGATTTAAAAATCTTGTCTTACCATAACTTGACTAAAACTTGCATAGACTTTAATTACTCTTAATAATAGGCTTACTGTTTTTTCAGAAATTAAGACAATGTGTCCGTAAATGCATTTGCAGATACATTTAGAAAGCTTTGCATATCTTGAAAATTGTGATCATTTTAACTTGTTTACTTACTGAATATTTCCAGCATTAACTGGAAATGAGAGGGTCTTTAGGTCTACGTCTTGCACAGTCACTGCGATCAGGCTTAAACCTGAGATGGGATTGTGAAGTTTTCCAGCGTCTGCAAAGAGAATAATATTTGCTCTTAAATTAACTTGGTTTAGGAAGTCTTTGTGAACTGAACAGCATTCTTAGAATGTTTGTTTACAATAAAAGTTTGCAGTATTCTATCTTGCAAAGCACTGATTTTTCTCTAGTAAGAGGTGTACTATTTACTAGACTCTAAACCATGTTTATTTATAGGTTTCAAAAGCCTGTAAATATAGGTCATTAGATGTTGTGTTGCTTCTTTCTGTGACACACTTGCTATGAGCACCTGTATTTTTCTAGTTGAAGATACCCCTATAATAAATTTTAATCATCAGTTCAGCAGAACAAACTTTTTAACTTCATAAAATCTTGTTATCAAATAGACAATGTGTTTCTTTTATAGCTGTGAAAAACTGTTTTGAATGCCTAACATTCAAAAAAAGGGTAAAGAAAAATACATCATAGCATTATGTGATACCACTAGTGGGAATGCGGTAGAAAACTATTCTCATGTTGAGACAAATATGGTTTTGATAGCTCTTAAATTCGGCAGACTTGACTAACTTAAAATTTACCTTCTTTTTACTGGTTTGCCTAATTTACCATCTGTTGGTAAGTATCCAGTGTAAGGTCACTTGCAAATAAAGTAGAGTATGTTAAGACTGGAGTGGTTTAGTGCTTTCTCTTCTCTTGTATCTTAACTGGCTCAAAAAAAACCCCAAACGAACTAAAAAACTGTTGCTTATTTGGGCTCCTGAAGGAGAAAAATGCTTATTGTAATTGCAAAATTGTAAAGGTGAGTTGTTGGCAGTTTTTTTGTGATCTTTAAGGTAGTTTGTATGTCAAATCTGTAACTGTGCCCATGCAATGAACTGGCATCGATAACCATTTAAATTTGCTAGAATTCTGTGACTAAGCTTAAATATAAGACAATTTAGGGGGAAAAAAAATTCCACAAAACTTCTTTGTCTCATACCAACATCTGATGAATGTCTCATACTGGATAGATGTAATAGAATTGGTTTTGAACTTTAAATTAATTAATTATATGACTTAAAACAATTTTACTTTTTAAGCTACCTACTTGCATCTGATAGGTATAGTTATGGAGTAGCACTAGTTACTTGAACTGCTGCTTTAAAAGATCCACTGCTCTAATCCTCTACTGAGCTCTTTAGAATTTAAAACATTCCAGACTGTATAATGCCAACTATTTAAAAACTTTTTTTTATAACCCACTAAGAAGAACGCAGACCTGGTGGTGGCCTAATGCCAGTCCTTTTCAAGAATGGCTACAAAAAAATCTGCTTTCCTATCCCCTTCCAAATTAACTGAAGCAGATGTTGGAGTCTAATAAATGAAATCCTTGAGACTGTTACATTTTGAAAGGGCTGCTGCATGAAGATTAAAACGCTGTAGGTAGTAGTCACCTTTTTTTGCTAAATGCTAACTATAGAATTTACTTTTCATCAGAATATTTGGAAACAGTCACTTTTTTCTTAGGTGCTGTTGCAATATTTATTACTATTAATGCTAAAAATGAGATTTATTTTGTGTGAAATGTTTGACACTGGCTTTGCTTTTAAATGGGCTGTAATGATTAGGAGATTGTTCAAAGTTACAGTATGTTGTCATCTTCAACCTCTCTTGTATATAAAAGCAGTCTGTGAAAGAACAAACTCCAGAGTTTGTAGTAGGTGATTTTCAAAAGTAATTTTTTTTCCAAAGAAAACAAGCAGCAATAAATCACTGCTTTTCACAGAGCTTTTTAGTATTTAGTTATTGACTGACTGTTGACAAGTAGCTGAACCCATCGTAGAGTAGTAACAGGAAAATTAAGGGTTTTGATTTGACTGCTATTGAAAATGTTTACAGTTCTAAATTCCTGTTAGAAGCTATAGAAACAAGTTAAACTGACCATTGTTTAAGTGATCTATTTGTAGTAAGATTTCATCTGTTTAATGTATAAAATAAGAGATTTGAGTGCTGTTTTGTGATGAAGTTACGTGGGTAGACAGCAGTGCAGGTGTGGCAGTGGAAAGGTAATAAAAAGCTGCAACATTTTGACAGCTTCCACCAAATTTGCATTATTTCCAGATGAAAGTATAAGGAAGTCAATTTCGTTGTTTCATCCTGGTTTATTACAGTAGTCAAGTTTTTTGTATGTCATCCAAATTACATCCTTGTCAAGTAAGACAAAAGTAATCACCTATTTGGTAGGCACTAATTTTATTCCAAGCTTTCACCATATTCTAATATGGAGAAAAAGTATGAGAAAAAGTCATGATTTTGTTATAAGAGTACTGCCCTGAAGTGTCAGAGTATCAGCTTTTGTTCACAGTAGCAGAATTACTAAGAGTGCTGTGTCAACACTCTGTTTTTACACACTGTCTGCTTGGCTCCTAGTAAAGCTCTCTGCTTACCATGTGCTTCATGTTCCTTCACTGCAAGGCTGTTCATTGCTGCCTTAGTTAATAATATGGCCCCCCACTAAAGTCTTAAGAAAACCTGTAGTCTTTGATGACACTGAAATTTAATTACTCTTTTTCCCTTAGTTTTTTTACCATTAGTTGGAAGACTTCTTTCCCAAAGGTGAGCTTTTATTTTTAGGACCACCTAGCTTTTTGCATGCACATTTAGTTTTATTAATGCTTAATATGTGTTCAGCTGATGTCTTGGTAACACCATAACGGTGTTGCTGAGTCTTGAAATACTGATATATGGGCTTCATTGTCTGGTACATGTGGTGTACCCAGCTTCTGCCTGCTCACTAAGGGAGAAGTAACTCTAGGGAAGAAGTTGTGAATGGAAAGTGTTTTACACAGATGATATGCTTGCAAGTGCCTATTTGACAGACTGTGGGAAAAGTTTAGTTGAGGGACTTTTACTTTCAGGTATTCCAGGAATAACTTGTATAACTTTTTTACTTACTATATCAGAAAGAGCTTGTTTTTTGATAACTGAGAAGCTATGCATGGATTTGTTTACTCACAAATCTCTTGTCTGTTTAGGCAGAGATAGACATTTAATACATAAGCAGAGTGATAATCTTGTAAATAAAATTCCTTAATCTATTTAGATGTTTTGGTGGGGTTTTTTTTGTTTGTTTTTTTTTTTTTTTTGTTAAACTATTTAAAACACTATGGGATATAGTCAGGTTACCTCAAAGAGTTGCGGGAAAGGAGTTAAGTGGAACATTTCTCATAGCAATAAGATCATGCAGGTAGAATAGAATATTTTTTTTGTAATTTTTTTTAACAAACATCTGATTATCATAGATTGATGTGATGGTCTGGGAGGGGAGCTAGAAGTGCATTTGGGAGCTAATAATCAGGCTTGTAATAATTTTTCTCTGTGAGCAAACATGACTTTCTGCACTTCATAATATAGTTGAATTGGTTTAAATTATAATAAAGATATGGAATGGCACATCTTTGAGCCTGTTGCTGACTTGATGTATACAAAGTATTAGCTCCAAACAGATAGCCCAAAGATTTGTACAGGAAATAGTAGAATAAATTGAAACCTGACAAGTTTTTCCTAAGCCTTTTTTCTTTAGAAATGGCTAAAAAGTCTTGTTTAAAAAATCCCAGGTTTGGAGGAGAACTTACATTGAAAATTTCAGCCCAATGTGGGATGCTACAGAAAACAGCCAGTGGTACTGGTGATGCAAAATACTAAGGTACCACTATTGAACATCAAGTCAGACTGTGAGTTTTCAGTGGAACTAGGAATGTGTCTTAAAATTGAAGTGGAAGCTAGTCAACAGAGGGGAAGATGTGGCAGAAGAGTTGTTGCTGTTTTTCTCTCGGCTGTGTTCTCAGTCTTCCCTTCTGTTGGGTGTTCTTTGGTGCACTTTCCTATGTATTGTAGGTGTAGAAAAGGCGAGGCATCCAGGCAGCCTTTCTACATCTATTCAGAAGCCTGCATCTTCTGTTAATTGGGAATACTGGAATCCAAAGAATCAAGAATGTGAAGAGACACCGTGATGGTGTTGCTGATATACTAGTGTTGGGTATGGCTTATTTGGTGGTCAGAAAAGAGGAGAGTGGTGGGAACAATGAAAGCACATATGTTTGTGTAGATACAAGCCTGACTTTGAGACTGCCAAGATGGATATATTCCAGCTGGGCTGATGAACTTTAAATGACTCTTTCTATGATTTTATTTTTTCAAGATAGCAGGTTTGTAGCTTATTAAATGTAAAACAATGATATGTAGTTGTTGCACTGTAAACCTGAAAACAGTTTTGAAATTTAACCTTCAAGAAATGTCCTGTAGCTCTGGCAGTCCCTCCATTTTAATTTGTTGACTCAACAGGCTTTATTGTCATGTAGAGTATGTAATTAGAATACTTATAGTAGTTAAGAAGAACTTACAGGGAAAATAAACAAGGATATTTTTCAGACTTATTTAAACTCAAAAATAAAATGTTCATCTATATGTTATAGTACAAAAGCTCCAAAGCATGAAACTGACACTGTTCTTCTGTGTAAGTCATGTTTGTGGAACTGCTATTGATAGTTCAAAATAAAACAAATTTCTGCATAAAACAAAATAAATCCCCAAGCTCCATCCCTTTTTATTCAAGTAAGGTTCTTTTTGTCCCTTAACTCTGGGCAGTTTCAAGATCCAAGCAGATTTTTCTGAAAAATGCAATAATGCATTGTATTATTTCATTTAGCTGCTACAGGTTTGTGTGGTGGTGGTTTGGTTTGTTTTTGTTTTCCTCTTTTTTTCTCCCCACATGACAAGTACTTTTGTGAAGCCTTGTTTCTCTATTCTTTATTCATATACCGTGGAAAATGTTTTTTGTAGTGAATAATCACCGCTAAGTAATCCCTTCACAAATTTCTCCATACTACTTCCAATATAGTCTGAATCATGCAAAGATTTTTTGATCTCTGGTAAACTGCTGGAAAGTAGCTTTCTGTTGGAGCTTGTAAAATAGATGCATTGTACCTGTTTTCTGTTGCTATTATGAAAAATATATGGAATTAAAAAAAGATTATATTGCCAATTCATAGTACTCTTTTACCTGTAATATATTTTTGGTATGATACTTATTCATAGTTGCCATCATCGCTTAATCATGTGATGTATTAGATAAGTATTGTCATATTTCATGAGAAGTCTTATTGGCTAGTTCTGTCATTTCAGTGAACTGTTATAAGATCAGATGTGTAATTTAACCAAACCCACTATAGACTATAATTTATTTAAAGGTTCACTGATTTCTGTCTCTAGATTACTTGCTTTGCTGAGATTAAAAGCAGAAGCTTTAGGTTTTAGTTTTTATTTTCTTGTTACTGATTCCTATGTCTCCCCCTCTTTCATGACTGTAATATACTTGTCTTTTGATACAAAACAGCTCTAGGCTGTATTAAAGATGGCTTTGTTTAAGATATAGAGCATGTTCTTGAATTCATTATCCCATTTATATGCAGAGTCTGTTATTATATCTTCTGAAATCAACAGTCCAGTGTGTGCAGAAAACATTTTTGATAGGTGAAATTCATACTTTTGCAAGATTAGTCCACAGTTTCCATTAGATCATGAAGTATTCTGAATGTATTTTTCTGAGTGTGGTGGTTGTTTATTTTTAATTCAGATAGTTGTCAGATAAAATTAAATATATCCTGTTTGTATTCTGATAATGTGATTATTTAATTCAGGGTTTCATATGATGAGGCTTTTATTATGGCCAGTGATCCCTTGGAAGGCTTTCATGAAGTGAACCTCGCTTCACCTACTACACCAGATCTTCTTGGAGTAAATGAGCCAGGGACTCAGGAACAAACTACCTCACCAAGTGTTATCTACCGGCCACATCCTTCTGTTGTGTCCTCCACACCAATCCAGCCCAATGCATTAAATGTTTCTGACCTTCCCACACAGCCTGTTTATTCATCTCCAAGGCAACTGAACTGTGGGGAAGCATCAGGTGTCAGGTAAGTCGTGTGTGTCTTTTTATTTAAGTTGGTGGTGTTTGTTGCATAGAAACTGTTTGTAACTAATATTAAAATTATATCTTCAGTAATACTGTAAAATTAAATTGTGTCCATAATGGTACATTCCAACACCACTACTGCCATTTCTAAAATATTTCTTCTTAATGTATTATATAAATAAAAAATATATCACTCTCTTCACAGCATCAATGTTACCGACGCAGTACTTTGTTCTACCTCTGGACTCCAGAGTGGGTCATTCAATCACAATAATACCAGAAAGGAGAGCAATAACGTAGAGAGAGAGTTTTTGCAGGGTGCTACAGTAGCAGATGTTGCTGAAGGAAATGAAGATATTTTTGGGTTGAGTACAGACAGTTTATCTCACTTACGGAGCCCATCTGTACTGGAAGTAAGAGAAAAGGGCTATGAACGATTGAAAGAAGAACTTGCAAAAGCTCAGAGGGTAAGGCTCGTTGTCTTGTCTCCTCCTGCTTTTTCTCTCTTCAAAGTGGTTTTAATATTGCGGAATGATAGATGGGCCAGAAGGTGCAGTCTTACAGAATTATTAGAAAATAATCATTTTATATAAAGTTTTGTGAATGTGTGCAGTGCTAATATCTTAGAATTTTTCCTTGAAAATATTTTCCTCTATTCCTGCTGTTTCTTAACCATGGAAAGTTTTTGCTGTAATAGCTGGTTAAACAGGCTTTTTCTTTGAAAGTAGACCTTCATTCTGATACGAGAATAGAAGTAATTTTCTGTCATTCACTGTTACTGTATAAGTATTTATAGATGCTGATTATATACCTCTTGAGTCTTCTTTCTCTTAGAGTATAAAATTGTAGCAGGTGTCATGGGGTATAGAAATACTTTTAGAACAGGGTTACTTGTGGTATTTTATAGGGGAATGCCTGCAGAAAAGAAGTAATAAAGATGTCACTGGTGTTCTTTAGCATACTGTTACACCACAGTTCAAATTGAATATGGATACCTTTAAAGACACTGTGGCTTAATTCATTAATATTTGTAAAGCGCTTTGTCTTGTTTGGATGGATGGTGCTATATAAATGCAAAGCCATTATTTGCCATTTTATAACATCCCTCTGTGCTTAAACTTGTAAGTAGATTTTTGTGCTATTTGTATTTGTGCTCTTTCCTCTACATAATTCCATTCTTGTTTAGATGTAAGCTCATTTTACCTTGTTTTTTAACTTGTTTTCCTGTTTAACTCATCTTGTTGAATGTAGTCATCATTTCTGTTATCGTTGCATTTGCCCTTTCAAATGTGAATCTTAAATATGGATTCTGATATCACTTCTTATGTTGACTGTTTTATTGCTAAATAGTTGCTTCGGTTGCTAATGTGTGTGTTTGCTTAGCATTTGACTACGGAAAGGAAACATTAACCTAAGTTAAGTTTGAGGACCTTGCATGTGAATATATAGTCCTATCAGTTAAACTTGAAACCTTAGAAAGTAAGAACAAATTTAAGTTTAAAGTTTAAACTTCAGAAAACCTCTTCTGGCTCCTGACAGTATAACAAAGTGCTTGAAAGCCGCAACTTGTATCTGCTCCTGTTACGTTGGAATGATCTGAAAATCTTATTTCAGTGTATACCTTTTTGTCTCTTAAAATATTGAAATGTTTCTTACTTTACTCTGAAACTTCTTAAGGTCGTTTTAAAGGATATGCTAACTATATATTACATATTTTCAAAGCCTTTGGGACTTCGTGACAAAAGCGATTCAGCACTAACTTGAGACTGTTTATGTCAAAGTTTTTGCTAATTCTCAACACATCAGGCTGATTCTTACCAGTGTAATACTGAACTTGCACTGCTTTAGAATTGCTCAGTAACAGAGGAGTATAGCAGGAGACTGTAGGACAGCAGGAGACTGTACAACAAACCCTATTTCTTCCATTGTATCTGCTTTCTTCCACTTTCTGTGTGAGGACTAGCCTTTTCTATCCCTAATTCATCTCTGATTGCTCTCTTCCAAAAGTCATGGCTGTTCACATAGAACTGCCCACTCTGCCATATCCAGTATGCGTTGCAGTCTTTAAACTTTTATTTCCAAGTATATTCACTTTTGTCAGTGAGTACTTGGCTTAAAAACCTGTGGAGATATAATTAAAAGGTAGCACCCATTTATAGCTGGTTGTTTTTTGCATGGTAGTTTTAAATTACGGAAAAAGTGTAAGTCTATAAGTCTCTTGGATCTCTGTCCTGTTTATTAGAAACAGTGAGAAAAATGGGAATTAAAGCTTGCACTTGAATTTTGTGAGCTCATTGAGCCTGGAAAACATTACAGCCTTTCCAGGAGTGAGAAAAGTAAACACAAATTTGCTCTTTCATTTTTTGCTTGTTCCAAGGCTTTTAACCAAACTGTGTGCTATTGTAATACACATTGAAGATTGATTTGAATTTGTTGTGGTTGTGATCAGAAAGGGAACTAGAAAAGAAATAGTGATTTTGAGGCTTAGGGATCTACTATCTAATTTTTTCTATGTGTCTGCCTGGAGCGCAACTTTTTTTTAATATGCTTTCAATGTGTTTTTTACATTAAGGAATATATATATATATATATGGTGTGTAATTGTTAGACTTTTAAGTATGGTTCTTGAAGAAATTAGTAATAGAATAAAGATTTTTTTTTTTTCATTTGTGTATGCCATATTGGGCTTAACTTCCCAAAACGAACAGCATTGCTGGCAAAAATGGTTAAAAAAAAAAGTATTTTAAAAGTTTGTTTGCTGACAGAGGAAATACTTTCTGCTTCAATCTGGATTGGTTGAAACACCAAATCATGTCGTAACATTGATAGAAAGGTGGGTCAGGGTTAACAGCTGGGCAGCATTCTGTACTAATGGAGCATATAAAACTGGACATACTTTTGCCTTAAAATGCTCCCTTAATTAAAATGTCATAGATTTTTCAATGTTTGAGACCACTCAGGTAGTTTTTGCTTATTTTTTCACTGAAGACTTGATTTGTGGGTATATTCTGTGAAGTAGAGGTGAAGAGCACTTGCTTCAGATGATTTGAAGCGTTCTCCTTGATTTGCTACCCTATTAAAGCAGCATCAGGAGAACTGAGGTGTTAAAAGGCTTTGTGATTCAATGCCTGGGACCTTATCTCCTCACATCTCTATGCATTTGCATTTTTCTGCCATGTTGGGATGGAGCTGTGTCACTGTGGTTACTGAGGATAGATCAACCATATGTACCTACATCTGAGAGAACAGCAATGGTATTTTGATATATGGTATTTCTTGACGTGCAAGTTTAGTGGAGTCTTTGCAAAGGAATACCTTTAGTTTGCTTTTCATCTTAATTAGCCATCTTATTTAATATGTTGCATGTATTTTGGGTATCTTGCTTGTAGTTTTTTAGCTGTGACAGTTCACAGTCGTGTTTTCCTTGAATTTTTGTTTGATTTGGCCCTGAAGTTATTTCCTTGTCAGACTGTCAATGTGATGATGTCATCCATGACTGCAGAGGGAAACTTAGGTTACTGTGTTGGTGTGTTTTCTCTTGGAGTGTTGAAATTACCCAGCCCCCTTCTGTGATGAGGAAAGAGGAGTCTACCAGTGATGTTGGCTGAAAATACTATATTTGGTTTGAGAATGAATTCCATGCTTCCCATGGTCTTTAGAGTAAGATCTATAGGCTAGATGGTAACAAGTAAAACTATGTTTGACTTTTTGTAGTAGAAACCCGAATTATTGACATTTCCCTAGTAGAGTGAAGATGATAGGTTTGTTTTTTTTCCACACAGATACAGTGATTCTTGTGAAAGAGGTGACAGTATAGAATGTATTGCAAATTTCAATGTAGTTTAAGAACCTGATCCTTATATCTAGGTTTTTCTTTCAAAGGCTTCAATTTCTGTACGCATTCATCATTTCAGAAACAAACCAAATGTTACAATCTGATCTCATGACTTCAGATCTTGTGTGCTGATACAAGATTTGAAGTGGGTTTTTTCATTGTTTTGCCTGTATTGTCAAAGAAGCCAGGGTAACAGAGGCTGTTGACATTATTACAGTGTTTCAGCACAGGCTAACACTGATGGTTAAATTCTTCATTTTTCTACAGTAAAACATGACATTTTAAAACTGTACATGGATTAATGAATAGATAGATTTACAATAACTACCAAGGATACCAGTAGTACTATACAGTACATTCAGCATTATAAAATTTCTATTGTAATTTGCTTATAAGTTAACAAAGAGTAAAAGTGAGGATGCTGGAGAATAATATAACATCCCTGAACTTCACTGAAGTATATGCTTTCAGGCTTTTCTAAAAATTGCAGTTGAATCGTAAGCCCACTGGCTCATGATTGTTAAAGGTGGGTTGGTTCTCTGAAGCTGTTTTAGCAGTTTCTTGCTTTCTTTGAGTAATGAAAGTTTTCAGTTTCCATACCTCTGACAGATGCTCTGGTAGTGTTACCATAAGCATAGAAATTTTCTTAAGCAAGTAGAAGGCTACATACAAGCAAAACAGAAGCTTCTTTGCTGACATCATAAGATGGTAATTCAATAGCTTGTGAAATGCTCTTATCTCTGTGAAGATATTCTGGACCTTCTCTCCCATTAAACACCCTTGTAAATGTGGTTGCAATGGACAAATTTTTATATAGCTTATTTAACTTGGGTGCTGAGTAAATACCAGTCAAATAGAAATCTGTTCCAATAGAACTACAAACTTTTCGAAAACTTCAGAATTCAGCAGCATCCCATGGTTCTGATTTTTAGGTGATAATCTGTAGAAAAATCTCTGTTCTTTCCTTCGTCTTCCGTGTCTAGTTCTGACTTGGTTAAACTGCTAAACTAGATCCAAGACCTTTTCAGAACAGTCACGTGGGAAGGGCTGCAGTGTGGATGATTATTCTGGCACACACAGTTGTCTGTTCTCCTTCTATTTGTGTATGGCTGGGAAGGCTCCAGTAACGCCTTTAAGACACAGGAAGTAGTAGTATTTCTAATAGCTGCTAAGCTTTTTGCTTTGGGCACTTCTTATTTCTGCCCGGCTTAAAAAACTCAAGCTCTTAAACTTGCTTGGCAAAATAATGTGTTATATTATGCTCCTTCTGAGTCATGTCATGGGAACTTGCCCACTGACAAATCTAGCTAAGCAGCCATGTGTAGCAGGCTGCCTGGTGTTGTCTCTTTTTTGTTTTCATTCTGTAGCTTTACTTGTCTGCCTAAATTTTAATCTTAAACACTCCTAATCTTTCTTGTTGCAGGCAAAACTGTAACCATCTTACTTAAAACTGTGTGTTGATAGTGGTAGTTCAAAAGTGAAGCTGGGGTAGGTTCAGTCTTCATTGTGAGTTTGATAGCGCTTGACCTAAATATTCTATAACCTCCTTTTAAGATGTATTAATGTGTATGTAGCATTTTCCTTAAAAATTAGTGAAGTTAACCAAAGGAAACATATTGATGCATTACCTGCATTTGTAGGAACACATGAAACTTGAGCTTTAAGCATTTCATATCAGAATCTTTAATTTCTTTATTAAGAACCACACTTTATATGAGAAAAACTTTAAATCAGAACAAAATTAATTAAATTTTGCTTCCTTTTTCCTTTTTTAACATCTTTTTTTTCCCCAGTAGGTTTCTTCCTCTTTTGCTTTCTGTATTCCTTTTCCTTCTCTTCTTTCTAGCTATTTTCTTGGGTATTTTGAGAAAGATAGGTCACTGTATGCAGAAGAGTAACAAGTAAAAGTTGCTTACTATTTGAGAAAGTCCATGTTTGGAAAAACTCCATTGTTTAAGTGCTACCGTTCGAAATCGTTTAAAGGTTACATATGGAAAGCAAAAAAATCAAAATAGCAAACAAATTAGATTAAAAATGAACTAAAATGTCTAAATGTCTAGATATAAGAAGGGAGAAAGAATGCCTTTGGTACAAATGAATCTAGAACAGTCCTTAAACGCTTGTTGAACTCAGGAGCTGAAGTCAAACAGGACCCTTCATCATAGAGGAAAATTTATTCCCAGTTTCACTCCAGAAATTGAGAGCAAGACCTAATATTAGCATGCCACCAGGCAAGATGTAGTTCCCCACATCGTGTACAACATTATGCAACCATGAAGACTTTGGGAGAAATACTAACCACCTCTTAGAAACACAAGGGCAGCTTCCATTTGTGCCTTTTTATGGCTGTGGTGACTCGGCCTCACAAATTTTTTTCTGGTTTCTTTACTGATTTCTGGAGGTTTTCAAAGCAAATCCTTGCTAGATTTTATTTGGAGTCTTTCACATGTCAGTGATGGGCTTGGGTCTTGCACTTCAGGCACAATGGTAGTGCAATAGCTAGCTTTGCAGGGGGAAAAGAAGAGGAGGAAGAACTAGGTGGAGATAGAAGGAGAGCTACAGCCAGAACAAATGCTTAAAAGGTCAGAATTGGCAGCCTGCTGCTTTCTTTCCCTTTTTCTCTCCATCCTTTGCTTTTTTTGCAAGAGATTCCAGGGTTTAATAGGTGGGGAAGAGGAGAGAAACTCTTCTTTCAAATTTCTTGTTGAACTTTCTGTACTTCTCTATGCATTACTCCAGTTTTCTTTTAGACTTGGGACATTACAGATGAGGTTGGGCATATCTAACCCTTATACTGCCAAATATGTGTTAAAATGGTGTAGACAAGTAATATTTAGAATTTCATTAAGTTGCTTTGATTTAAGTATCTGTATAAACAAGAGCGAGGATATAATTACAGTATGATTTTTGAATTGTGTTAGTTGTAAGGAGATATGGAGGAGATAATATTTATAGTAAAACATGTTTTAAGATTATTTTAGAATTGGGGATTGTCTTAATTTTTTTTTTTGTAAAGGTAACTTTCTTTAAGTGTCTGTTAAGGAATGGGTGAACAGAACTGGTATTCTGTCTTTCCCAATAATTAATTTGATCTATACTTTAAGTGACTTTAGTTTTATGTACTTCAGAAAAAGAGGGTTTTTTACCTCAGAGTATTTTGGAAATGATGATATGTAGCTTAGAGATACTTTAGATTGGCCTAGTATATTTCTGTATAGCAGGAAGAAATAGCTATGTATGTACAGAAATAATTAACTTCTTCTAGTGTTAACAATACTTTGAAAGGCTTTGTTTAGCAAAGGTTTTATGTTCCTCTTACTTTTTTTTCTTTTCTTTCTCTTTCCCCCCTCTCTTTGGTATTAGCTTTAAAAGGCCAAATTACTACTCCTAAGTCAGCATAAATAACTTTCAATTTTCCATAGGAGCTGAAGTTAAAAGATGAAGAATGTGAAAGGCTTTCTAAAGTGCGAGATCAACTTGGACAGGAATTGGAAGAACTTACAGCTAGTCTGTTTGAGGTTTGTTGGAGTCTTCGATGTGATATACTTAAAGGAAGCTGAGCCAGATGCTTTATGTAGAATCAGTATATTATATGCTGAATTTTCCTGCAATAAACTTATAGATTTGTGTTATGAAGACCTGAGTGTGCTAAAGTAGAGGCTTAAGAGGAAGCAGTAGACTTTTCACTTAGATCAAAGAGACCTTGTTGAGCTTGTCAGTCTGCCTAGAAATGAAATGAAGAAAATAAAGAAAATGTATCAGAAAGCTTAAAACAATTTAGGCTTATTTTTCGGCATAACTATTTCGAGACAGCTTCTCTGTCTGACAACAAGGCTATCTAGATAAGAGCTAAATTTGAGGTTGTCATGGTGACTAAATAAAAGAATGTAATTCCATATCAATGGAGGTAGCAAGAACATAACTATACTTTCAGCTTTTGAATTTTGGGTCTGGCATCACACTACTCCCACAAACTTGGAAAGAAGCATTAATACTGAGTGATGCACCAGGGTGGAACCTGGTTACCGAGTGAGAATCCTAAACTTTAAATGGTATCTTTTCATCTGAGAAAAAGGCAGTAGTGCCAGCAAAGAGCATGAGCTTGTATTGCATGGAAAAAAATTCTTGAATCATATGCGAAGTAGGAGCAGTTCTCATCTTATCATAGGAATATATACAGAAATGCCTAGAGGCTAAATGGTGATACCTATAACTGTCAGAATAAATTTCATAATCTGGAGATGGTTTATATGTTTACCAAAGCTTAAGCATTGCTTTTCAGCATATGCATAAAGATGCAATTTTAGGTGTGTTTTAGAAGCAGTATTTGAACCTGTGATGATGTATTGGTATAAGAGCACTATTAAAACTGTGGAAATACTGAGATTTAAAAAATCAAATTACAAACTACTCTGTAGGTTAGCAATGCATTTTATTTCATCATCCTGGTAGGGCAAAGTTACTTGAAATATTAACCATTTCCTGTGTGTAGAGAATAAATGGGAGACTCTAGAGGTCAACATAAATACTTGTGTATGTTGGGAGGGGAGGAAAATATGGGGGAGTTATTTTAACTACAGAGGAGTAAAATAAAGTTTTATCAGTGAAATTTTTTATTAATGACACTTAATAACTTAGAACAATGTATCAGTTTGTTAAAGCTATGTTTGAAATACAGCATATTAGTAATAATTTTTTGAGTTTTAATTATTCAGAAGTGTTGTGGGCATGTCACTGAATTTTCTTCTATGATTTGGTTTCACTAAGAGGCCTTAAAGTGTTGAATTTTCTTGATTTTTATACTAGAGTCTACAGCCCTTGAATTCACATTTTATTCCAAATTCCACCAATTTAAGTGGCCATATAAGTGGATATGCTAAAGATTATATTAATGCATCTAAATGGAGGCTTGAGACTTGTTTTGCACAGCTGGGTGTATATATTATGTTATTACACTGTAATAGCACTGTAACATGCTTTGCTTTCAAAGGTGCATCACTAAGCACAAACTGCATGATCAATGTTAAATGTATTTGTACACATTGTATAAATGTGTATGTTCCCATTTCTGCATGTGTCTGTTGTTACTTAAGAGAATTTTACAAACCCATATTATACAGCTGTGTTGTATGCCAGTGGGAGCCAGATCTTTTGGTATGATGATGAATGAACTTTTATTTAATTTATATAGCTTCCAGATATGTGCTAGGCGCTTTACAGATATGAAAAGGATCCTATCCCAAGTAATGTAGTTTGTGGCCCTGATCTTTCAATCTGTGTTGCCTTCAGTAAGTAGCAAGTAAGAACGATAATTTAATCACAGGTGCAAATTGCTGGATCAGAGCCTAAACATATACAATATGCAGACAAAAAGCTTAGAAGTATGAGGTAAAAGGATGTTTAAAAAAATCCCCAGTCCTTTTATGCTTTCTTCTTTATTGGCTTAGCTTTGTTTCTTTGCTTGGATTGGTTTTTAGTGCTTTTTCTGTTCTGCTAAGAAATGTTTATTATTCCACAAACTATTTTTTAAGCTGCTGGTTTTTGTCTGTTTATTCATGGTAAGAATTAAGACTTCATGACAGTTCCTTTGTGCAGAAATTTGCAGTTGACTAAAACTGGTTATTCTGGCTAGAAGAAGGGAGAAGTTCGTTTGAATGTGCCACTGTTGCTTTTGTTGCTACTGGTTGAGTCTTTCTCTTGGGGGTCAAAGAACTTGACTTGTCAGCCACCGAAGCGTGACTGGAGGCTGGTGTTCATGAACAGGTATTGTTCCGGAGGGGGGTGGCCAGAATTGTTGAATTTCATAATCTGGGCTCAGGACCAAGGAGAAGAAACTTGGTGGGGCAATGATGAATCCAAATGATAATTTGTAGGTGTTTTTTTTGTATGTAACTATTTAATTTCAGACTGTTGCACAACTTACGATTCACAAGTAGTCTCTGTGAAGCAAAAGCAAGTACTCGTTGGGGTTTTTTGTGGGCTTTTTTTTTTTTTTACTGGATCTTCTATATTTGTGTGAAGCATTTACGCTAGGTAAACATTTTTTATAGGAAGCACACAAAATGGTTAAAGAAGCTAATGTCAAACAAGCCGCAGCAGAAAAACAGTTAAAAGAAGCACAAGGAAAAGTGAGTTTTTTTCCAACTTGCCTGTTTTGTCTTTGCATGTGGCTATAAATCTAAAGTGTGACTCAGAGATGTAAATGGAGCATTACCTGTATATGTTATTAAAATATATGCTAAGTTGTTTTATGTTGCTTTGACATACTCTTCGGTAACACTTATGGACACAGCTGGTATTTCATCGGGTACCTAGCAAGGGGCGTCTGTGTGTTAGTGCCATTGGAAGAGGAACTTTTGATAACTAGAAATTGTGTTGAATGATTTAACATATTCATAGCCTATATAGTGGCCAAACATTTTTGTTTGTTGATGACTTTATTTTTCACCTCCCCAAGATTGATGTCCTCCAGGCTGAAGTAGCAGCACTGAAAACACTGGTACTGTCTACTTCACCGACATCTCCAACTAAGGATTTTCAGTCTAGTGGAAAAACTCCTTTTAAGAAAGGCCATGCAAGAAACAAGAGTACAAGCAGTGCTATGGGTGGCAGTCATCAGGACCTTACCATGATGCAGCCAATTGTAAAAGACTGTAAAGAGGTAACAAGGATTGTCCTCTTTCTACTGATAAAGTGGTTTTGCTGTTTTGTTTTACTCACAGTAAATCTAGTATATATTAAATCTTCATGTAATATTATTTTTAAGATATTCATTAATGAAAGACAATTTTTCTTACATACCAATAGATGGTGATTTATCCAAGTCTCGTATACCTTTAAGTCATTAAAGAAAGATAGGATTTGGATTATTATTGTAGTTAATAACTTAAAGATAGGAATTAACAAACAAAAAACAAACCATCACCAAAAGTTCATAAACGTTTCATAAACTGTCATAGAAAAGAGCAGGAGTAATTTTATAGATCAATAATGGATGAAAGAGGCCAGGGAAAAGACGGAATTGAGAATGGGAGGAGGGCTACCACTGGAGTCCCAGAGGGGCCTGTGATTATTATTATTATTTTTTTTTTCTACTCGTGTAATTGGGGAAATAATGAAGTGACAGGTTGGTGCTCAAGTCCTTGGAAGGATAGTAGCAAAAAGTGACTGAAGAGTTGGGAAGGATCTTATGATACCAAGAGGTTAATAGAGCAGCAGATGAAATTTGGTATAAGTAAATGAGAAGTGAGGCATCTAGGGAAAAAATGCAACTCTAGCAGACATTCATTTGTAAACTTAGAAATAGGTATATTATGCTGGGAAAAAAATAGCATGCTTGTGGATAATTCTCTGAAAACACCATCTCAGTGATAGTCAAAGACCAACGGAGCCTTAGGAGTTGTTAGGAAAGAAATAAATTACAATAGAAGAAGCATTATGCTGCTGTATTAATGTCTTGTATATCTATGCATGCAGCTAAGATATCTCCAGCTCAGAAAGAACATAATGAAAATACGAGGAAGTGTAACACAGATGGTAAAAACTGTGGAAGTATTTCTGTGCAGAGAGAGACACTTGAGATGAACAAATCTATACAATCACAGGTGACATGGGAAAGATGAATGGCAAACAAATTAATAATTTCTTGTAATAGGATCATTCTGGAAGCTAAAAGGCAAGCCATTTTCATACAATTACATAATGAAACTTTACAACTCATTGTCAAGAGATAGCAAGATATAACTGTGTTTAAAATACAGTCATGCAAAGTGACAAAAGAAGACTGTCAAGCTATATAGGAGGTAATAAAACTTTTGACATAGGAAGCTTCTTTCACTGCAGATTGCTAGAAGTTGGGAGGCTGTAAAATAAAGGTGTGTGAGTGCATCAGTGTTGTTCAAAGAGCTGAAATACTTCTCTGATATTGTATTTTACTGTAAAATGGAAAATTTAACTAGAATTATTATTACAGTTAACTGTATATTTAATTGCAGATAACTAAAACTTTGATCCAGTGAAAGTGCAAGTAAAGATGGAGGAAATACATGTATAACATACAGAGCAGATTGGAAAGGAAGAACATCAAGCTGTATTCACTGAGCAGCTTTTTCAAGGCAGCTTCTTTATAAATTGCAAGTTTGGAGGACTTTTGAGTTAAATCTAAAAATAACCAAGTTAATAAGAAATGCATCTATTTTTACAATCATATAGCACAAATCAAAAATTACTATTTTGCTGAGCTCACTTGATTGTATTAATCTTAAAGCAAGGCCTGAGATGGCTTTCAAGGTATGAGAAATGTTCCTTTAGGGAGCAAGTTACACCTATTGAATTTCTTTTGTACAATGAGGTTGGTGACTTAGCAACCAGAACATTTATGGACTAGCTTAATTAAGATGGTTGTTCCTGATTGTACCTGAGTGTAAGGCAAGTAGCTCTAATGGAAAACAAATTTGCCAGTCTAATTTTTTGTAGGTTCTTCTTCAAGGGAAAAAAAAAAGTCAACAGAAATGACTAAAGAACTCCCCAAAAATATGTATGTAAAGAATGGTGAAGTGCTAGGAGCTCAGAGAAGATGTAGTGCATGGGTAAAAGCAGTGTACTGTTATTTTCAATAGGATTACAAATGAATTATTTTTAACATACATTATGTCCCCCTTTTCATTTCCTCATCTATAGTTTTGGTTTTAATATTGCAAAATTTTAAAATCACTTTCTGGTTTATCTTTGGCCTGCAAAGTACATAATTTCCTATAGCTTTAGGCCTGGGTTTTGGTAGTACAGGTCTGCTATAGTACAAGAAAGGGATTTAACAACCAGTTGGAAGAGAAAGTCACTGAAGTCTGTGTCAGCAGAATGTGAAAATCAGTCTGAGGATGGTGGTTACTAGCATTAGTCATTTATGTTGGATTAGGAGCGTGCATCAGAAGCAGTCATCCCTTCTCTCCTTGGTTCACATCTTGAGGCAGTGTTGGTGTCCTTCTCAAGTAACTCTAAACCATATATGTTCTGGGAGTACCTCAGTGTGCGCCAGCTGATGCCAGCCCATGGGACAGGCTGTCCCATAATGCCAACATGGATTTTAGTAGAGACCTAGTACCTTTCTCCTGAATGACAGACTGGATAGGTGCCTTACCACTGCTAAACTGATCTCAACATGGAGATCACAAACCATGGTATTTTTAAAGCAGATAAAATCATCTCTTCCTAGCATGATTTAATGGGTTGTTTTAGTATTTCTGCATTGACTAGAGAAGCTGTGGGGGAGCAGGCTCATAAATCATGCCCAATGGGTATCTTGCCTTTCTATTGTAGCATAGTGTAGGAAAGAGAGCATTTAGGCATAAAGATGAAAAATGAAGAATAAGAGTATACTTTAAATTTATTTATATATTGAATTACTGTTTTCCTGTGTTAGTATATTTAGCATGACAAATGTCTGTTTTCTTTTGGCATTCATATAGCAGTATGATCTGGGCCTGTTTAGCCTGGAAAAGAGGAGATTGAGGGGAGACCTCATCGCTCTCTATGACTACCTGAAGGGAGGTTGTAGAGAGGCAGGGATTGGTCTGTTCTCCCTCGTGGAGAGTTAATAGGACGAGAGGAAATGGATGCATATTGTGCCGGGGAGGTTCAGGCTAGATATTAGGAAGAATTTCTTTACTGAAAGGGTTGTTCGCCATTGGAACAGGCTGCCCAGGGAGGTGGTTGAGTCACCATCCCTGGAGGTGTTTAAGAGACAGGTGGATGTTGCATTGGGAGGCATCGTATAGCTGGTTGATAGGGCTAGGTCAAAGGCTGGACTCTATGATCTTCAAGGTCTCTTCCAGCTGTAACTGTTCTACGAGTCTATGTTATATTCAGATGCAAGGTGAGCGTATAATGTCTAGGATTGCAGTTATTGTCTTCAGATTTCTCTGCTTTCCTGTAGCTCGCAGAAATGGAGGTGGACTAAAATATTGTAATAAAGATGTGTCAAGAAGAAAATTTTTTTTTTTTGCTCTTTATGTTAAATAATCAGCTAAGTTTTTTGAAGCTATCCTGGAAGCATAAGAAATGGGGGAGAGGTAATTAGCTCGTTCCTGGTGTTGTGGTGAGCCATGAAAATTATATGTTTAAATTTGCTTATATTTACAGTCTTATGAAAGTGGATTTAAGAAGGTGTTCATAGCTGAGGCATGACAGCATTCTTTCACAGTGCAGTGGAAAACACATTTAGTTTTAATGCCTCGTTATTTACTCGTGGATATTGGCAAGTGATAGACACTAGTGTGATAATTGTGGTACTAAGATATGTGAATCTTCGTGTTCTAGGCTGACCTGTCTTTGTACAATGAATTCAGATCTTGGAAGGATGATCCTACTATGGACAGAACATGCCCTTTCTTGGACAAAATTTATCGGGAAGATATTTTTCCATGTTTGACCTTCTCAAAAAGTGAGGTAATAGAAATAGTCTAAATGTGATCACTTACACTTTTCCCTTAAATATTTTACATGAAGCCAATAAGACTATATTAAAAAGTTTTCATACAAAGTTTAACAGTTTTTGTTTCATTAGAGTGTGACAAGTTGCTAGTGAAGTGCTGAAATTTAGTCAGGAGTATTGAAATGACCATTTTTTCTTCACTGTTATGCTATTCCAGATACAGCCTTTTTAGGTCTCCTCCTTCAGGTGTGACTGCTGTCAAAATCTGAGGTTTGTAGGAATGACTGGTGGTTTTTTTCATGATATTACAAAGATACTGTTTTGTAGAAACAGTGTCCTGTCAGTATCTCTTGTTTATCTAGGGGGCAGTAGAGACCAATATATCTAATTTTGTGGACCAGTTTTCTCTTCTATCAATCAGAGCTGGCTGCCAGCACACTGGGTGTTTTCTTGATTTACAAGAATTAGACTTTGGGATTTGATTTAATTCAACAGGGGTAGTTTGGAAATTTGGTTTTAGATTAAGCAAATTGTGATACTTTTTTCCTTGTGTTATTGCCATGCACACTGCCATACAGAGGAAAGACTGGAATTTTTACCCATCCTGGGAATAACATGAAACTGATTCCAGCTCCAACTGCTTTGCTTAGTTTTTGTTCTTGACTAGCATTTACAGGCTGTAGTTGTGGTATCGGTCTCTAGAGTAAAGTGACCATATTCTTAGTTCTCTATTAAAATAAGAATAACAAGTTTTAAAGCCCTAAGACTTGATTGGTTTTTTCCTCCAATAAGATTAAACACTTCATACGGAAACTGGTGTATTTTCTTTGAACTGTTTGTCTTTTGTTTTAATGTGATGCTACTTCTTTTCTCATGCTTTTTGTCTACTGTTACTTGCTGACCATAAGCATACACGATCTTTTAGTTGTTCGTATACCAACCAATTAATTATGGTTGCTGTACAGCATCGTATGAACCTCTCCTACTAAAAAGTTTACTTGGTTGCTATGGGAATTAAATTGCTTCTGCAGTATGTGTAAATAGACAATCCTTTTGCCTTTCCCAGCAACTTAATTTTGTTGTTTTTCTGCTTCAGTGGTGATATAATTACTGTAGATTTGTATTTCTTATTAAGGAAAGAACAAGGCTTCTAGGACTTGTCAGTTGTATCAGTTATTGTTTCCAGATGCTGTGCACAGTGACCAATTTCTGTTTTGGCTTGAGTATCAGTAAGCTAAAGTGCAGTTAAACCAAACTAACTACACGTGTTTGTGTTTTTTAATTGGAAATGCAGATATCTGAATGGTGTATATGTGTAGTGTTTTGTTTTGCTTTTGGGTGATAGCAGAGAAAGAATAGAAAACAGAAAATAGAAAAACGTTTATTACTCAATAGAAAGGAACTTGGACACAATTATTTCACTAATAACAGCACTTGCGCCTTACCTTGAAGCAGCTAATGGGTATTATTTGTCCATATTTAAACAGTAGTCTTATGCAAGTCTTGAGTCCAGTCAAGCAAAATGAGCACACTTCTACTGTCTTACGATTGTGTGTTTATAAATAATGAACATAAAAAGCCTGAGGAAAGTTGCACTTCGTTGAAGATGGTGTTTTAACTAGACTAGTGTTTGAAAGTTGCGCCTCGTCTTTCTGTGTATTATGTTGGCTTTTCTATATATTGTGCAGTCTTGTTTGAACAACTGTCTAAAGCTATCTTTGGCTGAAAAGCAGTGACATATTTACTTGGTTTTTGCAAAATAAGGAAGCAAGCTGTGTCATTCTGTGTTTCCATAGAATACAATAAAATTTGAGCAATTTTTTTAAAACAGAATTTTTGCCATATTCAGTCTCTCACAAGAACTCTGCCTGTACAAATGTATGTGCTATTTGGGCTTATGAAGAATGACTGAAAATACAGTTAGCATTGTAAACATGCTTGACTGCATTTCTGAATGTAAAGACAGTTATCTTGCCTCAGGGAAGGCAGGGTTATTCAGAGGGCAGAATTTAAACAGGAGCCTGGAAATGGGACCTCTTGCTCACAATGAAAGCAAAATCTCATTTGTAATTGAATTTCTGTTTGGTGAGTTGATTTTTTTTTTTTTTTTTTTTTTTTAGTATTCCTAAATTTACAGAAAAAATGTCACTGCTTTGAGGCAATGAGTAACACAGAGCTGTTTTTAACTGCATTCTAAATTTCTCTTGCAGTTGGCCTCAGCTGTTCTGGAAGCTGTTGAAAACAACACTCTGAGCATTGAACCTGTTGGCTTGCAACCTGTTCGATTTGTGAAAGCTTCTGCAGTTGAGTGTGGAGGACCAAAGTATGTTAAGCTAACAGACAGAGGGAGAATCTTGTCTCATTTGACAGCTCTTGGATTGAAAAAACTTCTGTCATCTCAGTCAGATTTGTGTATCTTAAACTTTATTTCTTAAAATTTAGAGTTCAAGATTGGTGTTAAAAAAAATTCAATAGGAAAGTAAGCAACTAATAAATTAAGGGATTTGCAGCGTGCTGTAAGTGTCAGTGTAGTTAGTGAAGTTCAGGGTCCTGACTTTGCTTCTTGGCTCATTAGTGACCCTCAGGACTGTGAATTCCACCAGTGCATGATCACTGCAGCCCAGGCAGCCTCCAGTCTTGAGATCCCTGATGAGCTCACCTGCATTGGTGACCAGTAGATCTAGTATTAGACTCCCCTACCTGGGGGGGTGTGTGTGCATTTCTTGTGTTAGAGNCTGCTTGTTGCAGGGCAACAGGCTGAAGATCCGTACTAGCCCACCTTCCCACCAACACTGGTGTGTTCTCCTGCAGCTTGTCACGTGAAAGCTGCTGATATTATTATCCCCGCCGTACTTAGTTTAAAGCCCTGTTGATTAGTCCTGCAATCTCCTGAGCAAAGATCCTTGTTCCCCTTTTGAGAAAGATACCTTCTGTTTGCTGTCAATAATCCTGGTGCTGTGTAGGCCAAACCATTGTTGAAGAACCCAAATTTGTGGCGGTGACACCAGCCACAGAGCCATGTGTTAACGGACTCGATGTGGGTGTTGTTTCCTACATCCCTGCCTGTGACTGGAAGAATAGATGAAAAGATAACTTGTGCCCCAGAATCTTTCACTACTCGTCCCAAGGCCCTGAAGTCTCTTTTTATTGCTCTAGGACTACTGGTTGTTACTTCCTCTCCTCCCACATGGAAGATCAGTACATCTTGACATGATAAAATAGTTACTCAAAACCAAGAGACTCAGTTGCATCATTCAGAAGTTTCAAGAGATTTTTTAACCTGTTTTCTCCAGTATAAGATAAATGATTCAGAAGAATTTATGTAATCCTTAGGTAATTGGCTAGGTACAGATAAATCTTTTGTGATGACAATGCACTAATTGTAATTTAGTTACTTTAAATGTGTCAAAAGGCCAGGTGTACGCCTTTCTGCCTTTTCCTGTTGTCATGTAGAGATAAAAACTTTTGTGGTATTGGTTCTAGAGAAGTAATATGTAAGGAATATGTAATATTTAAGTGTAATTTGGCAGCACATGTGCTTTACCTTATATGCTTACTGGCACTGAATGGGAAACAGGTGTTCCAGTTTTCACTGAACCAGAATAGCACTTTCACATTTTTTACTGTTATAGGGTGCAAAGCACTATTTTTCAAATAGGTACCATAATATAGACAAACTGTAAATAAATAACAACAAAAACTATAGTATTATTGTATTGTAAATTGCTTGGGGGATGGGGAAACAGATGCATAAAATAGTAGGTAATAGCCCAACAGCAAAATAAGAAGCAGAGGGTGGAGAGCTGTGATAATAGTGAAGAAAGGTTCTTGATATACGGAAGTTATTGAATGGTGTCTGTGGTGGTGTGTAGTAAGTGCTGCTTTAATGAAAGACAGCTGGATTTTCTCCACAGGATTCAAGTAATTGTCCCCATAGGGAACAAAGTGCTAAACTGCATGTGTGCTGCACAGTGCAGAACTGAGTCATTAGTAGTAACTGTCATGCCAACATTTAACCTGGTGTGATGGAGGATAATATATAGAAGGTAATTCTATAGCCAGAAGGAAAAAAGGGTTTTATTTTCCTAGCAGTGGGAGTCTCTGTCTCTTCACAAAAGCTTGGCTGAAATTGTGATCAGCTTGCTTCCACTACTGTAGGATTTCTTGGATCAGTGGGCTGCTGTCAGTCCTCATAAATTGCTATGGAAAAATCATATACACTGTTCAGTTTTCTCCTGTCTTTCTTACATAGTTTTGTGGACCAGCTGCTGGCTATTTAAAAGGACCCCTGAGCCACTGTTTAGAACTACAGAGGCTTAGTAATTTTTGTTTCACTTTTGAAAGGCTGCTTGTTCTTAGACTGCCTAATTTTTGTGAGGTAGATGGAAGGGAGAAGAGCCAGAAGCTTTTAAAATCATGAAACGGTGGATGCCATGACAACCCAGTTCATCTGAGAAGCTGCAATATTGAGAGTCCAAATAAATAAATTCCCATTTTATCCACATTTAATGAGATTATATTAATAGCAGGTTCTTCAAGAGATTCAAACCTTCCTTTTCTAAAGTATGTTAGGGGATATTTAAAAAAATTCTTTGTCTTTTCCTGAGTTGTTTTTGGGAACAATTTCTGGTGACTACTGACCTTTCCTTGTTCCTGGATAGGACATACTTGCAATACACAAGAAGCAGCAAATTTTATTTTTTTTACCATTGCTTTTTGTAATGGTAATAGGAAGAATGATTGCCAGACAGCTTGTTTAACTTTGTCCCAAATTATTTCATACTCTGAATATAACATGATTTCAATTTGAGCAGAAATGCAAAGCTAGTCTGAGAATGTATCTGAGAGAGGTTTCAGAGAATTTACTGCAATGCTTTAGGGCTAATATTTATATGATGAAATACATCAAGGAGAATTTTAAAAAAATCTTTGTAAAAGTTGGCATCAACTGGTAATTGAAACATTTATTTCACTTATGAAGAGATAGTTGGCTGTGAAGCCAACTTGAATTAGTAAATAAGGAAGTACATGACCAGAACTGAAGAAAGTTTTAAAAATCAGGAATATATCATGATGCACTGGTTTTGGAACAAAATTAGTCCTTGTGGAATTAAAATAATTGACAACATAATGCAATAATTGCAGTTTGTAAAATGAAGGCAGACACTTAGGTATCTGTGCCAATATGAAGGAATTACATAAACACCTTAAACACATGCAGGTGTTTAGACATTAATGTCAGATTTGTTTATTAAATCATATAAATGTTATATTTTGTAGGAAATGTGCTCTCAGTGGACAAAGCAAGTCATGCAAGCATAGAATCAAATTAGGTGATTCAAGCAGTTATTACTACATTTCTCCTTTCTGTCGTTACAGGGTAAGTAGATTTACTGTGGCTTCATTTTGAGTAGTTTTTTTTCCATACCATTATACAAAATTATATTAACCACCATTATTTTTATATGGGTTCAGATCACTTCTGTGTGTAACTTCTTTACGTATATTCGATACATCCAACAAGGACTGTTGAAGCAGCAAGATGGTGAGTAGGAAATTGCATTTTGGCGTATATCAACAGAAATGTACAGAGTGCATGTGGCTAAAACTTTGTATCAACATACAGTAGCTGTGACCTGACTTTTCAGGAAAGCTATGTGTTTATAGTCATTGTAATTACGAGAATTTGGTGTTTCACCCTCCAATGAAGTTGAGGATTTCTCAGCAGCAAATTAAAAAGATGAGAGGAGTTGTCACAATTTTTTCACACAGTATTCAAGACAAGAGTCTTGTTCACAGAATATAGAGATATTTTAGACCAAAAAACCTTCATTGATCTGGGCCATTTTTCCTTCTTTCGCTTGGTATTTTGGTGAGTCTTCTCATTTCATACGTTGAGAATCCAGACAGCTGTTCTTGTCAGACTGTTTTTCAGGGAGAACTGACAAGGGTGACAATATTTTGGAGTAAATTGTAAAAAATGAACAGGAAACTGTACTGTAATCATTCATCTGAGTGCTTCTGAGAAATGAGGTCTTGGTCTTTGCTATGACGTGGTAAAGTCTCTTGATTAGGCTTCTAGTTATAAATGAAAGGCTTGATTACCTCCTCCTCAAAAGGCAAATGTTTGTTTTTTTTACTGTAATTTCTTTAGGCTCTGGTTCCCCCTAAACCTCACCCTTGTTACCCAGTTGCTTTGTTCCTGTCAGAATAGCATATCCAATAACTGCCTATGTAAACATTATCTGCACTGTAATTCAGAAATTTGCCTGTGTTATTCAGCTTGAGTATATCCATGTAAAAAAAATGGGGTTATGAAAATACGCACACAGTACACCTAGTTACTTAATTCTGGAATTTAAAATTTTTTTTTATGTTTCAGTTGTAGTTATTGGTCTTCATTTGCAAGACTATTTTACCTCTTTATCACTATAAAGTAAAACTATGATGATTTGATTGTGTTTAAACTGTACATAATTGATTCAATTATTTTCTATCTGGGTCAGAGAATATTGCCCAACAGCTTTCAGTCCAAAGTTTTTCTAAAAAAAACATACTACTTGACCTTATCACTTAGGCTCTTGGATTTGCTAAGCACAGATAGTGGAAAAAGCCCTGTGGGTAAAATTAAAAAAATTATTTTTACTTTAAGAGTTTGTTTTACTTCGGTTGCATTTTTGAAAGTAGAGTAAAACAGCATTGCAATGTTTATGGATGTTTATAGGACATTTTTAAAATAAAAACTTCTAAAAATTTTTGTCACAACCAAGCACAAATAGCCCTCACATATTAATTCTGGTTTTACTTGATGTTTGTTACTTAAGTTCCTGTAACCTGATGTGTAGTGAGGCAGCCTGAAATAAAATATGAATGTATGTTTAATGACATTTCTGTCTTTTTTTTAGTGGATCAGATGTTCTGGGAAGTTATGCAGCTGAGAAGAGAGATGTCACTAGCAAAACTTGGCTATTACAAGGAAGAGCTCTAAATCTTTTTACTCTTGCGCGTGCATGAACTTCATTGAATATACATTACTAAAATTGCGGAATCTTCTCTTTTGTTTTTTGCTCACTTGATATTTATTTCCACAAAGTGGGTCCAAGATCTTTCTCATTTTGCAGATTGCACTAAGAGGTACTGTGATTGTTTTAAACTGACTTATGCTCTATATGCATACGTATAATAAATACTTAGTTGAACAAATGTGGTAAGCACTTGCAGGTGTAATAGTGATTGTAATTTACATTTGAAAACAAACTTTCTGATTAAAGTGTTGGTCTGAAGCAGTGTCTGTCTTCTGTTCTTTGTGATGCAGAATGATATGAACCTCCCTAAGAAGTCATTCCAAACTGTAAAACTGAGATGATTTTATGAAGAGGGAATAGATGTCTGACAGTTTCTTCATTGTAATGTTTAGATTGATGTGTGTGTGTCCCTTATGCTTGTATGCCAGTACAGTTAACAGACAACTAGGAGAACCTGGAGATTTTGAAGACCTGCCTTCCTGCATTCTTCATTTTTAAAACAATGTAAGAGAAACAAATATAGTGAAGAGTCAACAGCATAATAAATCTGCATATCTTCTAAGTAAGGTGCTTTTCAAACATCAGGGAACAATAAAACTATCTTAATCACTCTTTGTTTAGATGGATAGCAGTCATGACCCCTATATGACAGCTAAAAACATCCCCTCTAATTTTCTTTCATTAGAATTTTTTTTCCTTTAAATGTTTGGGTTGTTTTTTTCTCTCCTGCTTTTTTGGAATTCCCAGTTTCCGGTGTTTTATACATCAATTTCCCACAGCTGTCCTTGAAACTGGAAAATACCTAATATGTGAATTCATTAACATGATGATGATACTTTTCATATGATGTTATTGGTTTCTTCATACACACAATTACAGAGAACCCCAAAAAGGATCATGGCTTCTTAAGGAGAATGCTTTTTCTGTTGAAGTGCTACTTGTGCTCCTTTTTCTCAGACAGTTTATTAGGTTACAAGGAACATAGCTGTGGGTATGTACTAGACTTGACATGTAAAAAGCACATTTGGAAAAACATTCTTACTCATGACAGCCATTTTTGCCAATTACAGGTGAGTGCTTTAAAGCATTGGTTTAGTAAACTGACAAACAGTAGTAGTAGTAAAGACAAAGTTTATATAGTTGTTTCTTTAACAAGGAGCATCTCAGTGGATATAGATTTCTTTTGTTTGATGAAGAGCAAAACCAACATGCTTCATCGCTGTCTTACTGAAGTGTTCTCTGATTTTATAACAGTAAATAGAATGAGCAGTGAAATTTAATACCACACTTCTGGTTTTTGCACGTATATGTGGTCTGAAAACATTTTGTCACCAGACATTTCGGAACAATTGAACCTAAGTATTTTACTGGTAGTGGAGTATGTCCAGCCTGGGCTATTTCAGTACTGATTAAATGTTTTTATCAATCTCCTGTCAGTTGGCACTAGTTTCTACCATAAAAACTTTGAGGAATTCTGCCTTCAATTGTTAAGAAATTGTTTATTATTTCAATAATGCTAAGGAAGTCTGGTTTTACTCACTCTTAGAAAGCAAACTGTGTTTGTTAGTATTATGTTTTATGTTAGGCTCATAAAAACTTCCAAAATAATTGTTAATCCCTTGGTTGCATAGTGAAATCAGTTTCCGGGATTATCTAACACTAGGTAAATGATAGCTGGTAGTTACTGCTATTCTGGTGTAGTAATCCTTTACAAGTGTTGCTCATTCAAGCAGAAAGAAGAGTCCTTTCCAAAATACTATTTTCAAGACAAAAATGGTATTCTAAAGTATATTGTGCTGAGGTGATTTTCTTATACTAGGGATTGCATTGGTGTACCTGACATACCTCAGTTGTAATTACTTTGGCTTGATTACATCAACATCTTGTAAGTACTGATCAGTTTGCCTTCTGTCTTTGAGTCTCTTCACTGAAATGCTTATTTTTAATACAAGCTCTGCCTATCATGAGAAACATGCTACTGGGAGTGCCTAGGGTTTTAAAAATTGTGCAACAGTTTCTTGTCTGGTGATTATAACTACTTCAGAAAATGGCCTTATTCCAGCCTTCTTGACTTCATTGAAGTTTTTGTTCATAATAAAATACTTCTTTACAGATGCCTTCTCAATGCGTCCAAATATGTTTCTCTTGTTTGCTTAAGGGTGGCAGAACAGGCAATTTTCAGTGTACAAAGATCAAGTTAAAGAAAGTGAAATCGAGTTTGCTACTAGCCTCAAAATGCCTTTGTTCAGTGTTCAGCTTTCCTGTGTGTTTTCCAATGTTATCTTAGACAAACAGGTGAATCTTTTGTTTTGTTAGTAAGTTCTGCTTCCCTATAATCAAACTGCTGAGATATTTTTAGAGCAGTTAGTCTGATGCTTAGCTGTTTAAATGGGGTAGTACAGTGATGACTTTGCTCTTGCATTTTGGTTATTGTTTCTTTCATTGGTAGTATTAGTTACATCACCTCTACAGAGACAAGTAATTTTTATCCCTGCATTTTTTGCGCATGTGTAATTATGTTCAGTACTGGGACCAAAGGTCCTTAAAACAAGGACATTAGACATATTGAACAGAAGAACACACAGCACCTTCATCTTGCCTCAAAAGCCTTGTCAGATTATCCTTTACACGTAGCAGAGTTTTAGTATAGCCCTGGCTCTAGTTATGGAGGAATGAAATCTACAGGGACAAAGTCATTGAAACCTGCATGAAACATGATATGCTCCTTGGCATGTTCGTAACCATCTGAAAGAGAGACAGTGCACTTATCTGTGGGACTCTTCAAGCAATAGGAACGTGAAACCTTTCTGCTGGCTTTTCATGGATGTGGTGGGAGAAAATGAGGCCTTGCAGCAGTTCTTTGAAGGTAAGAGTAGTTTTTAGACAGTCTTAATTTACATAATTGCTTGGAGTTAATTGAAGAAAGGAGGAAAAAAAAAAAGACCTGAAACTCGAAGCTCTGTTTACACAAAGCTATTGTGTAAGGTGATACCAGAATGAAATTGTACAAATTTCATTGCATTGCAGTGTGTTTTCCTTTGTGCTTCAGCCAGAAGACCAAAGGTAGACCCAGCAGAGCCTGCGGCACTGCTGCGGTAATTGCCAGGAAGAAAAATGCAGAAGTGGCTGAGGTTTACCACTTCTGAAATCTTAACAATTTTCCTGAGATTACAGAGCTCTCTCTCTGCTCCATCATACCATGTCAGGTTAAAGAAGGTTTTCTTTCCACAAGTACTGTTCTTCTGAAACACCCTGATTGTAACTGTTAAATTACAATTGTTAAAATGGTACTTGTGGCAATGTCCTTGGAATCCTTCTGAGAAGTTAAACTGGGAGTTTTTTTTTTTGGTCTTCTGGCTGGGATCTGTCCTTTGTCCTTTTGCCCAAAGACATTTGACATTCCAGCAGGTTTCATTAGTTTCCTGCCTTGGCCTTGGTGAGAGGTGGCAAACTTTTGAGTTTTAATTTCAGACTAGGAAATTAAATCTTCTCCAGTATTGATGAAGAAAATGTGTTTAAGCCAAGAAACTTAAATCACTGAATCCCAGTCTAGGGCTACAAGCCAGCAAATGTGTTCTCTAGATGTTAGGTAATTCATGCCATATTTCTGAAGTTCATTTTAAGTCACAGAAATCAAAAGCTAACAAACTTTCTTGGCTTTGCTTTCAGCAACATAATGTTTGTTTTTGTCAAGCTATTTGTTCAAGTACTGCACTGCATGACTGTTAAATACTCAAAAATAGTGTTGAACATTATTATATTAAAAAAACCTCATAATCGGGAATTTTTTTTAGAAACTGACTTGGAAAACAGGAAGTATGTAAATATGGGTTTGGTTCTGTTGACTTTTGTGACCGTGATACTTTGATCATAGAAGGTATCTCAGATTTTTACCTCTGTGAACTCTTTAGAACTACTAATTGTAATTCTAGAATTATTAATTTAACTCTTTTTTAGAATGTAGTTTGGCAAAAGATCTATGTGGGCCAGTATGAGGATGAGAAGCCCTGTTGATTCCATTTAATTGCAGGAAAACTTGAACATCTTAAGAGGTTATGTTCATTTGGTATTGTGTGGTTCTGCTGTGTAGCACTAGAATATGACAAAGGTCTCCCAATGCAGTGTGGTGTTCATGGATGGCTGAATTTCATGATATGAACTCTGAGATTAGATATGTCTCAAGGCTACAAGGACTAATAATTCTTTCATTCAGTTTATAGTAGCTAGGCTTCTCTTGGTGTTAAACCATAGGTAAATCTGAAAAGGGAGCAAGCTGATTGAAAGCAGAGGTTAGCTTTACTGAATGTAAGGCCAGCTGGTGGCCCCTCTCCAGCTTATCTCTACGGCCTGTGCGTTGGCTTTGTAATGCCACCTCATGAGGTAAGAGCAACGAACTCCTAGTTTTAAGTTAGTGCCTTCTGAGATTAGATATAGCAGTGTTAGAACATTGTCTTTCAAGGGTATAAAAAAGCCGACTCCTGCAATGTCAAGTTGAGAATGTCACCACTGAGGAAGTCTCTGCTTTGTCAGTGGTTCAATTTTGGTTTCCAAATGCATCAGTTGGCAACTAAGCACGTTTATAGATCTGTTTTGTAAGAATTTGAAATTCGTGAGCAATTGCTTTAGTTCTTTGGAGTGCACATTTGTTTTGACACTTAGTAAGATAGACCCATATGTGCAATGTTGGGAGGGAAAAGGAATTCTCAGAAGGAATTTCTTCAAGGATAACAACATAATGCTTGTTTCCTGTTGGTCACTACTTTCAATAGTTAATAGACCTCTTAGATTAGATATGACTCTGGGATCTGACTTTCCCTTTTTCTCATTCAAGTAATTGGCTTTTCTTTCATCATGTGGCTGTCTGGGAAGTTCTTGTCTTTTTTTCTGTCTCATTTCACTCCCGCACTAGAGGTTTTGTCTTCGATGCATATTTTTTCTATGATTTCTGTTGAAATTAGTCTTTTAAATTAAAATATTTCTATTTTAGAATCAGTAATAACTTATTTGTCAAGGGAAGGTCAGAGATCCTGAGTAGCTCTCGTGCCTGTGTGTAGCAAACCAATTTATTATTGTTGATGTTATCAATAGGTTGAGAAACATGAACGAAGGCTAACCTAGTTACACTGTTAAATTTGGTCTTCTCTCTTTCATTGTTGGAAGATACACTGATGTGTCCAAAATGCATGGGTAACATGCCATTAAACACAAAACATTTTAAACCCAAAGTTATTTCCTGCCATTTTAAGGAGAGAGATTGAAACAAGAATAAAAGATTCTTTTATGTGGTACAAGACAAATTCACTGTCCCTGGAGGTTTTTAAGACAAGATTGGATGTGGCACTTAGTGCCATGATCTAGTAATCATAGTGGTCTTGGATCAACGGTTGAACTTGATGACCTTGGAAGTCTCTTCCAACCCAGTTGATTTTAGGATTAAATGAAAAACTTGAATTATTAATGGTAAGATTTCCTTAGCAAATGTTACTCTGGGAGAAAAAGCATCTATCTTAACACAAGCACACTCCTTACCACTAGGAGTTAGGGAGTCTTGTCTGGCTGCAGTTCTGCCAACTACAGCTTAACACTTTTCTGTTGCTGCTGCATGACTGAGGTTCATTTCCATAGCTATATTGGCTCAGCAGCTTTCATCAATGACTCCAGCTCTTTTCCAATCAAAATGAACTCAGATATCTTGAATAATTTAAATAGTGACCAGTACTTGGAATCCTTTCTAGCATGAAATAAGTTAAGGAACTATCATCCCGCTCAGTAATACTTACCCTAGTGTAAGTCAGTGAAGTTCAACTGGACTTTCCATTGAGCCTGTAGAGTGGAGCTCATAAAGTACAGAGGCCTGTTCTGAAGTATCTTCAGGTGAAGATCAGCTAAAATTCTCAAGCAGAAACATTTCCCTCAAGCTGCAAGGGTTTGTATCCCTTGCGGGGATACATCACAAATGTATTCTTTGACAGCAAGCAGGTGTTACTGAGCACTGACCGTGTTCTTTGTGCCATCTTTACATCTCAAGCTCTGTTTAAGAATTGTTCCCCATATAGCGTAGCTGATACCGTGAATCTTACTACAAATAGCTGGACTTGGGTGGGAAGTTACTGGCATCCTCTTTTAATGTCAGGAAATGATCAGCTTAGTATTGATTTTTAGTTAATACTAGAAGTTTGACAGAATATTTTATTGGTGGTGGACTGGATGTGTTTGCAGAAAGAGCACCCCAGTAGCGTGGTTACTGGAGCACACCTTTAGAAAGTGATGGCTGTGGTACAAGCAGAATTCACAACAGTGTGAGTGGAGTGTGGACTGGGAGCAGAGATCCTGAGTGCAAAGTGGTAATCAAGACTGCTGACTCCACACGTCCACTGGCAGCTCTTAGCCAGGCACAGGGTTCTGCACAGGAAACTGTGACCTCACAGGGGCCTCTCAGCACGGCTTGTTCTGGACATGCAGTTTTCTGCTCTTGCACCTAATGTCCAGGTGGATGTATACTGCTTGTACTTACTGTGATCAGATGCCTGTGAAATGAAGGCCATCATTTTAAATAAATTTGCATATGATCTAACAGCTCCTCCTCTGCTGAAACAGAGCCAATGCAAGCACATGACACCACTGGCCTGGAAAATACCTTCAAGAAAAAAGTTCTACAGGGCAGCCAAATGTACTGGCTCCTCTGTGCATCTATGTATTAAGACAGACGCATGAGGGAATTCCTGTGCAAGATGGAGGAAGTGGAGTTTTAGATGCTGCTTGCAGTTATGTCTAAACATTGGATCAGGAAGGAACCATGTCAGACAAGTATCAGGAAAAGAACAGAAGAAATGTTGTAGTATGACTTCTTATCATGCACACATCTGATGCTAGTACAATGAGAACACAGTAAAAGCACCAAAGGCAGTTACTGCTCCTGTGCTTAGTGACAGTAATGAACCTTTTGTGCCCTTCCTTTATACTGTGGAGCTGAAGGGAAATGATCTGTGTCAGCTGTCTGAGGCTGAATCACATGGCTCTGGATGTATAGGCTAGTCCATTTTACCTGGAGTAGTAGTGGGACAGAGCCATGCATGCCTCCTGTGCCTTGCTGGAGAGAGCAGTAACTTCAGTGTGTCCTTATCTTGTTTACTTTCTGACTGGCCACACCTGTATTTATGGAAGGCTTGCTGGAGAGGTGGGGAACCTACAAAGCACTGCTGTTTGTTTGCCTTTTTTTTTTTTGAGAGTCCTGGCTGACTTTCTACAAAAGTTGTCATGAATTCCAGAGACTTTATAATCATAAAATCTGTTTATAGCTATCAGTTACCAAGCAACAAAGGACAAAGTACTGAATCTTTCTATTCATTAATACATATAACTTGTTAATGTGCTGATTTTTTGGGGAGAGTAAAAGGAAGCCACCAGTCAAATATTTGTAAAGCTTTATTTGTGCTTTCTTTTTACTGAGGATGGTGAATTTTTAAACTGAGCATTTCAGAAACTGACTTGCAGTACTAATGCAGAAAGTAGATCTATGTGAGACAGTGTCTGAGCTTTGAGCTGATCACCCAGTGCAAGAAAGTGTAAGGTTACTTCCAAACTCCTTTTGTCCAGTTGCAGACTAGGGCCCTTAATCTTGCTATGGTAATTCAGTGAAGCCTTAGTGCCAGGCATAAACTGTTGTTTGTCTGGTGCTGCTTTTCCACATTCATCTTTCCCTACACATCCTCATTTACTCTGTGTCTCACATCACCCTTTCTCCCAGTGTCCGAATTAGGAGCATAACTCACCTGTTACACAAGACGGGACAGATTTGGTCTTCCTTTGTGTAGGAGAGTGGCAGCATTACTTAGTCTGAAGTCCAATTGCCTCTGAATTAGAATCATAGAATCATAGAATGGTTAGGGTTGGAAGGGACCTCTGGAGGTCATCTAGTCCAACCCCCCTGCACTGGGCAGGGACATCCCGAACTAGATCAGGTTGCCCAGAGCCCTGTCAAGCCTCGCCTTGAATGCCTCCAGGGATGGGGCCTCAACCACCTCCCTGGGCAACCTGTTCCAGTGTTCCACCACCCTTATAGAATTCCACTCTCATAATTTCTGTCGTCTTGACATTTTTTAATTTTAGGGCAAGATGTCCATGGAGCCTTGGAGAATCCCATGGTGGATACAAGTATGTTGGAAGAATTCATCAGTAGTGACGTAGAGTTTGGAACTTTGTAAGTATTGCAGCAATGTGTGCATCCTCTCCCTAGTCTTGAATTGTTTTCACTGGTGCCGTGATAAAATTTGAACATGGTAGTCGGACCTGAAATCTGAGTTTCAAGAGGATTGTGGCTCTCTTGATAGTGTTACTTGAAGTCATATAAGAAGACTTGGAAAAAGGAGTTACAGACAGTAATGGAAATGTGATCACCTTGTTCAACAGAAGGAAAGATAATGAAGTCTGGGGTAATTCACAACTTTAGGTTAATTGTGACATTAAATGCAAAGCAGTTATTTTAATATTCCTGTAAGTGCTAGTTTAGTGTTTATGTACAGAGTAAGTGGTATAAGTGAAGTAATGTATAATAAATTGGGAGAATCATATAAACCTCCCAAGTTTGAGGGAAGCAGGGCAACTGTTTTCATCCTAATGCTTCATTTAGAACATAGAAACTGTCCATTAATCTCTTCTGAGACTAACTTTAAGAGATACAAAGGATACGTAATGCAAAGGGTCATGGTCAAGGGTGGAAAGTTATATAGCACAGGACTACCAAAGACTTCAAACTCAAATCTTTCATGTAGACACCTGTCAGATGGCTGCTGTTCAATGCAAAATAATATTAATAGGCTGACACTTGCACTCGTTAAGAAGCAGAGCAAGAGGGAATATTTTAAAAATAATTAAACATGGGATTTTTCATTCCAAACACTCAGCAGTGCAAATATTTACTACAGTGGGCTAAACAGGCTTCTACCTACTTTGAATCATGAATAATGAATTGATTTTCTCTGTGCCCACCCTATACAAATAAAGAAGAATGAAGAGCTTGCTGTATTTAAATATAAATAACCTTTACTTTTAGAGTGACTAAACATGTTTCAGGTTAAACAGATTATTGAGCTCCTATATGACAACTTTAGAATGTTATTCTTTTGCTTTTATATACAAAACATAGCAGAAATATAAATGTGTATATATAAGCTATTATGTAGCTACAAAGTGTTTACATGCAAGAAAACAATCTATAAAGCCACTATGGGTTTGGAGGCACAACAGAAATTTGCACTGATACTACAGTCATACTTCATTAATTACAGGATTAAGAAGAACATTTACTGAATCATTAGATTTCTAACAGTGAAATTATGAAGTACTTGTCTGTGTTGCAGACTATTTGTGCATAAACAGAATAGATTCTCATAAAGGACCTTGCCAAAACTTGTCAATGGAGAAAAATATTAAAAGCCTCTCTATGTATATAAAATGGAGATCAACATAATGGCACATGCAGTACTGAATGCAGAATGCAATAAGGGTGCAGTTACCACCAAGCTCTTGGCTACAAGTGGCCAGTAAAGGTTGTCTTGCTTCAGACAGAAAACCAGAGTATCACAGGGATATATAATACAGCATTTTGAGAGTCTAGATACAAAAAAGTAAATAATCAAGAACTTTCTTTCAAAGCTCAGGCATGTGAATGGACTGAGCTGCTAGAAACAAGTTGAGAGCAAAGCTCTTAGGGTCAGTTGTACACAAGGAAACATTCACTTCCTGCCTAAAGATCAGGAGAAAGCTGCACAGCAAAATACGGGCTGGCACATTCTCTTACAGAGCAATATGCCTGAATTCCTTCAGAATGGAATCATGAGAGGTCCATGTTTTCAGACATTTACCTGTATCAGTAACAAAAAACCAGCAAGCGCTAAAAATCGCAGGGCACACTTCAGTTGTTTGGCTTTCCATGATAACTTCTCTAAGCAGGGGTGTTAAGACGTATCTTTCCTGCTTGACTGTGGGGTTTGTGGCAAGGAGATGGCTGTGGATCATAGGGAATTTCTTGGTTTCCATCCAGGATTCTTCTGTCATGCTTCCAGCGCACAACTCTCATAATCGCTGTCAGAGCGTAACTGCCTTCCCATCCCATGCCTCTGCCCCCACTCCCTGTAACGCTCCCACCAGGGGTTTGAAGGTGCTGTGCTGTGCAGGGACCTTGCCTCACAGCTGGGTGCCAAGGGTGTTCCTCCTGTGCAGCTCTGATTGCCAGCTACCCAGAACAGAATGGAGGTGGCCCTACATTCCAATTCCTAGGAAGCAATCTGGGAGATGAGACTCTTGCCTGTGTAGCTCCACACAAAAGAAAGCAACCCAGCTCTGCTTGAATTAGGCCCGACCAGTTACTCAGTAGGCATCTTCAGAGCAGGTATGACATGGCTGCTGTTGAGGGCAGCACTACCTGGGTGCTGTGTGAACTTGTATCCCATGAGCATATCCTTTGTTGTGGGCAGGAGAGCCTAGACTTAAGAAATTTTGTGACTAATTAACACAAACCTTTGATCAGTGGCTGGTGTATTGAGAAAAAGAGCTGGTAGGGATGGGGCCTCCCTGCATGGGGGAGAGGTGGAGGGCCATAGCAGATCATCTAATGAAGTGTAAGAGACTGCTCCTGTGAGAAGGGACAGCAACTGCGGTGAGAAATACTTCCTAAAGACCCTTGTTGGTAGCTTGGTGGTCCTCCTCCAGCTGCTTTCAGCATTGCCTTGTGGGCTTCCTCCATGTCTCCTCCCAGTAGAAATTGAAATCTTTTTTTCACCCCTAGGCAAAGCCAGTTGCCAGACTCCCCACCGGACTCTGGATCGGAACCATGTTCTCCACCTCAGCTCCAGAGTAGGTCACATGAATTTGACATCTCCCAAGCTTGTATGAAAGTCTCCAGCTCCTCTTCCTTGTCCTTACTTACTTGTCTCTTTATTTCTTGCAGCCCCTTGGTATGACACCACGTGGCCAAGTGGGCTGCAGCCTCTGCCCTCATGCCCATCTCCTGTGGCACCCAGCAAGCTTCCCTGCAGGTTCATGGAAACTTACTCTGACCCCATTGCCAGTGGACATCCCTGCACCATCCCCCAAGGCTGCTGCCGGAAGACAGAAAATGCTGTGACTCCTTGGAATCATTCTACATCCTCCAGCTGTTTGGGTTTTAATTACTCCTCCTTTCAGCCAACTGCATCTCAGGTTTATGGGTAAATGATAAAGCTTAAATAATCAAGAACTTTTAGACACAAAAATAGCAGAGCTGGTAGTAGACATGTTTTAAGTCTGGTGTTGGATTTTCCACAGGATGGCAGTGTTTAGACATTTTTGAGCCACTTGTGGCACTTTTGGAACTCATTCTTTAAACATTGTGACTGAAGTTCAGATTGGAAGTAGAAATGGATTTCAGATTTTAAAACATTTGAAGCCTAAGGAGGGATCAACAGATGCTTCATAACTGCATCATAAAAATAGTCAGGCATTTTGCAATACCTGTTGTAGAGATTGGTCCTTAAGGATCTTGTAAATGTTCTGACATGGCAAGAGAGCGTAAAAAAAAAAATCTATTTAAAAGCAAGTGAAATGCTCTTTGTATATCATCTGCTGTATTCACCTACCAGCTTGTTGAGGTTGCTTAATTATTTAAAATACACTGGCTAGTGCAAGTGCCCAGCCAAGATACCTAGTAAGAATGAGTTGACTGATGCCTGCCAGTAGGGAGACCTCTCTCTGTTGGGAGAGAAATGTGAATTCATCAGTGCTAGCCTTGGGCTTGCAGATGCTCTGACTCCTGTGTAGAGCTCAACTACATGTTACACATGATGTGGAGGAAGGAAACTGGGCCTGGGTTTCTCAGTGGAGTTATCTGTGATCTGTCTTTGTTTTCCAGTAGAAGGTGCCAGTTAGTCAAAGTCATATTTTCTGAGGGAATACTTTGGTTATTGGAGCTTAAGATACAAAATACTTCTTGACCAAATGTGCAACTTTGGAGCAAACACATAAAAAGAATAAGAGTTAACGTGGTGGGCACACTTTTCTTCTACTGGTGGAGAAATATTAGATTGAGTACCTACTGGGCTTGACTGGGTCTGGCTTGTGTTTTTCCCCATCCAGAAGGAATGACCACCTGTAAAGATATTCTAGTTTACATTTTATAATCTAAAAACTTAAGAATATGACTTTTTACCCTTTGCACAAAGGAGAATTTTTTGAAATCTGGTGAAGGGGAAACCTGTTCTCCAGCATTTGCCCCTTGAGATCTCTTTGTTAATGCTTTAGTTTAAGTGCTACTTGTGTTTTCTGTACAAGAAGGAAAGTGAGTTCATGCTCAGTGCACTACAGTTGTTCAAGATAAAACTGTGATTCTAATGCAAATGTCAGGAAACAGTAAAACCCTGCTGCTTATGCACTGTGTACGTTTTTAAGAAGTGACCAACCTCTTTATTAATATGAAATAAAAGTAAACCTATTTCTGTTTTGAAGGGAATGTTGCATAGCCAAGAACAATCTCCTCTCTCTGGCAAATCAGTAATTGGATGACAGTACAGTTAGAATGAGATATCTGGATGTTCTTCTGTAATGATTCTGTAGTATTGTATTCAAACTTATCAATGACTAATGCAATGTGTTTTTTAAAAAGTATTTCTGCAGCATCAGGCAAAAAAAGGAAGCTCTCTCAGTTACTGGGAGATGCCACTGATTCCCCAGTCCAATCTCAGGACTCCAGACAAGGTAGGCAACTGTGTGAAGATGAAATTTAATGTTTCATGCCATAGACAAGTAAGTATTTTAAGAGCACAGCTCCTGCTGGCTCTGAAAAGGCAGTGGTGTTAACACTCTGTACTCCACTGCCAGGTTTGGAGCAATTCACCTTTTCAGTATTTATATTTGGCAAAGAGAGAAGTGTTAGAGGCTCATGTTTCCTGAGGACTCTCTGGACAAAATACCCTGCCTTTCTCTATGTGTGAGTCTGCAGTACACAGATTATACCATACTCTGCTGACTTTGCTTGGTGCTAAATTGACTGGGAAAACCCCCTGTATTTTGGGTCAGCTTAAGAGGGAGTTAGTATGGTGGATGAGCAAACAGACTGCAGTTTCCCTTTATCACCTCAACTCCCTATTTTAAGTACAGAATATATCTATGTGCAAGCTTGGTAAAAGCTGTGTATTCTTCCCCATGCATTCCCTAGATGATTTTGACTTGTTTTATCAAGGTAAAAAAAGCTAATCTTATACCAATTGATAAAAAAAAAAAAGCATGTACAGTAATGAATCAGCTTCTGTGAAGTGTGATGCTATCTGTGAATGAACAGTTTGTAATGAACAGTTTGTCTGAGGAATGTTACCCTTGTCTATTAGTGGAAAATCTGAGAGTTGCTTGTTACTCTTCGGAGTAAGTTATTTTTCATTATTAAATCAATCTTTTAGAACACCTTTAATGAGTAGCAACTGGATTTATTAGATTACTTTTCCTTCGGTATCTTCTATTTGATCAGTGTTGCTTCATTGTTGCTAGTCCTCTGCCATTGCTGAAAGAGGATGAGCAGATGCTTCTGTATCTAAAATGGCTACTGCCATTTTTAATACATAAAGACACAGCTTTGAAATATGCTTTCCTTGGGGGTCACTGGTATCGAAATTGCACTGACATAGGTTCTCCTGGAGAAAAGAACACAGCCATTGGTTAAAATGGCATGGGGATCATTTAGAAATGAGGTGTGAATTTATTTACTGTGGGTTTTTTTCTTGTATTTGCACTTTGCTGTATGTCACAAGTGGGGAACAGCAAATGAAGTTTGGGCCAGAAATAAGTCTGTAGGCTCTGCCTTGCTGTGCTGCCCCTGGCTGTGGATGGATCTTAGCTTATGTGCTCAATGCTGTATTTTCTCCTCTCCTTACTGTACTTCCATTTATCCATTTACATGCAATATATTTGTGCTTTTTATTTATATATATATCTATATATATATGTAAATATATTTATAAAAATGTTTCTGCTGGATTTTCAGCTAGTCACAAAAGCAGTAACTGATTTTTCACTCTCTCTCTACAGCAACTGTTAAGGACTGTGCAGCTGAAGTGCAAGAATATGACAGTGATGGACAGAGTGCACCTTTGGAAAAATGCTGTCAAGCTCTAACGTGGCAACCATACCAAACTTCTCAGTGGCACAGCTTGTTTAATGCTAATTATGAAAAACTGTAAGGAGTGATGTTTGCACTTAGAAAAAAAATTGGTTTCTTGGGATTTTTGCTGGTATTGTAGTTTTGTAGGAATAAATGATATATTTGGCATCCTTTGTTCTTACTGAAAAGAAGACTGGAGAAGGAGGTATAGCAGGCATTATGGGATATGAATATGTGGATATCAAACAAGCAGAACTTTAAACAATGATTGGGATTCATGCCTGGTTTTCTGATTTTACCTTCAGGGGAAAAGAAAAATGAATTTAACTTAAAATACCTGTTAATTTTTGTTTCTTTTGTCAAGCACATTGGGGCAGAAAATTACTGAGAGTAGGCACCTTCCCCTCTAAAGGTCTAAAACATTAAAGAAGAATGGAAATAGAAGATGCCTGTATTACTTCAGAGCTAACCTAAGTCTTAATAAAGCACACAAATATATACATGACATGCAACTGTTTAGTCAAAGATTTACAGTTTTCCTTTATAAATCAGAACTGTAAATAATTTTTTGCCACAGTCTGGCAAAGATCATCCCAAGTTCACTTCACATCCTTAGTTTCTCCATTCTAGTATGCAATGAATGATCCCCTTTAACAAAAGCCCTTCTGCAGTGTCAAGTTTATTCCCCATGATTGGTGCAAACAATCTGCCACTGTCTCCACAGGACTTAACTAGTATAGCAGATTTTAATTTTCCTCTAGCCCAACCTGCTAAAAGCACTCGTGGGGGTTTGGAGTGTGTCAGTGTCGTTGCCAGACACTGACCTATTCCCTGTTTGTGCACAGCATGATAAGGGCAAAGCACGTCTTGCTTTGTTCCACACAACCCTTCTCCTAAGGTATTGACATGAGAAGAAAGTAGACAATTCAGTGTCTGGACCTTTCTACTCCTTGGAAGCTGGATGGGTCAAGAAACCTCCAGCTGTGTTTGTCAGGTGAATTGTCACTCTAGATGGAATTGGTTTCATTCTCACAACAAAATGCTGTTAGCTGAGGAGGTATATTCATCAGAAAAGTTAGTCTACCATTAATTATGCCCTGCATTGTGTCTGCTTGGCACTGGCTTAACTCCTTGTCCTATTACTCTTGTGGTTGGTGGGATGCTGTTCCAAAGATGATGTTTGAAGACTCAGATTCTGAATAGAAAGAGGAATTTGAAGCGTATTTCTAGTAGGGATGCTTGTGTGACAGGAACATCCCTTGCTGTCTAAAAGTTCTTCCAAATTTTACTGTACAATCAAAAAATTGATTCTTTTTGCAATCAGATATAACTATGTATCTGCCCTTAATTACTGTAAATTATGTACTTGGAAAATGAGAAACATGAAATTCCTGTTTGGGAGTCACTGTTCCAAACAATTCAACTGGGAGAAATGGAAATTTGTACTTTTGCTTCTCAATCTGCTTGCTGGCATGTAAACAAATACTCTGAAATTGCTTTAAGAATATCAGCTTATGAACTTGCTTCACATCTAAATCTGAAAAAACCCCCAATTATTTTCCCTACTAGGAAATACATTTCCTACACAACTAAAAAGGATTACTATTTGTAGGAAGAAACCGAAGAAGTTTGCTGCTTTAATAATGGTAGATTGAAGAGATGGGACACACTTCTTTTTAATTTTAAATATGAATTAACATATGACTTAAAATCATAGAATAATAGAATGGTTTGTTTTGGAAGGGACCTTAAAGATCATCTAGTTCCAGCCCTCCTGCCTTAGTATTTATGAAGTTGTTACAAAGTAGTTTTCTCTTTATTCCCTGTCCCAGATAAGCAGTGATTACTTGTAAGAGACCTTTTGTTCATAATTTATAAAAGGATAGTAGATCTGTGCATTTTTGTAAATCTATCCATTTTTATTTTTCTACCTAATAATGTGCAAATCAATGGATAAGTTTTGGAAAGCTGTTTTCAGTAATCATGTTAATGAGAGATTCTCAGTGGCATCGGATGCCATCATCATTATCACATTTCATTAGCAAGAAAAGCCAATGCCAATATAAGAGAAACTTGCCATGTAGTCCTATTATTTCAGGATTATCTATTGCTTAAATCAAAGGACTGGAAACATTGTTGAGATGATGAGCTCGCTAGCTCTTTTAGAAAGATCTTGTGATACATTTCTGTGTTTGCTGTGAATCATAAGGATAGAATACTCTTTCTCTTTGGGTGGCAAATTAGCCCTCTGAATAAATAGAATAGGATTTCTTTACCCCTAGTTGGTGTAGGAGGGACAACATTATAAAGGAGAGTTTTATAGTCATTGGGCCAGAGGGCCAATATCAATAGCTTTTCTTCTAGCTGAAGGAAAGCCTTGTTTGAATCCCAACAGCTTCTGTAGAAGCACTTGGTGTGGGAATTCAGGAATAAACTAGGGAATTTTGCTGGCTCATTAGCACACTGTTGTGTGCAGCACTCATTCAGCTCTGTTTTTTATAGCAATGTTATAATGAATACTTGAACATAGTAGAAGGTTTGGTTGTGCTTTTAGGTGCACAGAGTTCCTTTATACTGGATTTGTAGGTGAGGATTATGTAAGCTTCTCCACCTCTGCTTTCCAAACTTTTCATGTGTCAGACTGGAAATAGAGAATGTTTTATGTGCCCTTTCATTTTTTGCACCTCTGAGAGGCTAAGAAGAAAATACTAGTAGAACTGGTGATTGTAAAGAAGTCTTTCAGCTCCTATTTTGTCAGTAAAAATCAGATGGATTTTCAGACCACATAAAAAAATAGGAACTCAAGATGTCACTCAAATACACTTGTATTTAGTCAATGTTATTCTTGTTTTTGTAGACCTGCTGTAGGATATCACATTGTCACAGATAAAGGATTTAGTTTTTCAGCAACAGATGATGCCTTCGTGTGCCAAAAAAAGAATCATTTCCAAATCACAGTCCATATTAGAATCACTGGACATCCAAAATATGTCAAAACTCAGCTGGGAGGAAAACCAATAGAAAAATTTTACTTGAAAGCTTTTGGAATAAAGGCAAGTGTTTATCCTCTTTGTGGTTATTACTTTTAGTAAGTTAGTATGTCATTATCCGTAGAACAAGGTAAATAATTGAAATGACCTCCTTTGTTCATCTTTTCACCAAGAACTGACAAAGGAGAACTACTTTAAGTTACAGTGACACCTGTGTGTAATTGTTCTCAAAAAAAAAAGTGATGTTTTATGGATGCTTGTGCTGATGTATGCTGAAAGATGTCCTCTTTGCTTGTTTACTGTGCTTTCACTGATGACCCTCTCCTTGGCCGAGATGATGTTCCTTCTGTGGGGACAGTGCAGGAGCTTCAGTTGTTGTGTAGGTGGCTAGTCTACCCATGGGTCAAAAAGATGTGTTCAAAAAACAATTCACAAAACAAAAAGAATCAAATCTGTTTTTCCTGAGCAGTTCACATGTAGAAAACCAACAAAATTCCCCCATTTCTTCTTGCCAGGCTTTCCATTTTCATTTTAAGAACCAAATTCTTCCCAGCCAATATGGATCCACAAGCTTGCATATACAGTAGTAGTAAGAAATTTCAATCTTTCTGAAAGATTTTACTATTTTTTTTTTTTACTTACTACCAAAATTTAGTGTTTTAAAAAATCCACATAGCTCTTTTACAAGGCACTTACTACCAGTTTTGCCTAATACATTCTAATACAGAAGAAATCAGTGGATATTACTATTATCTCTTCCCATCTGAAGCAAAGTGTTGATTGGTTGCATTCCAGAAAGGTACAGAAATTTATATTAAAATAAATAGGTTCAGTTATCAGTTTAATTATCCATATTTATGCTATGGAATAAAATGAGCCAGTAACAGTCTAGATTCAGAAAGCCATTTTAGTTCTGCAAATTAGCTGTCAATTGAACAGGAGTCAATTCTGGTGTTATTTTCTATGTAGTTTTGTGAGAAATCAGAGAACTCTTACTGTTTCAGACACAATTTGCCTACTAATTTCAACCTTAAAGTTTATGTGTTTGAAAACTTAATATTCTTGTCATTTTTGAAAATTCTTTCTTCTTCATAGGTGGAAGCTCCAAATCAAACAATTGCTATTGAACAGTCTCAGTCAGATCGAAGCAAAAAAACTTTTCATCCTGTTAAGTAAGAATTTTGAGAAAATTATTCCGTTTTATTTCAATATGTGATTGGTCTGAAATGTGAAGTAGTTATTTTTTGGAAACTTTTACTAGGTCTAAGCCAGTTTTTAGATCTTCATCCAAATTCCATTCTGGGTGTGCAGATAGGATCAAAGTAGTAATATATACCTGGTCTCCCTTCGTTAAGGAAATTTTTCAGCAGCTTTACAAATGTCTTAATTATGCCTATGCAAAATACTTATTTTCAGCTAGCAACACTGTTGTGTGGTGTTTAATGCTGTATGGCAGATGCATTTTTCATCTTAAAAAAATGCCAGTAATGTTTCTATTCTCCATGGGCATGAGATGCATTTGCAGTGCTTCTAAGGGGGAATGCCTCTGCTAGAAACATACCTACAGCTTCTGCCTGGAACTCTGCCATTCTTCTGCATCTTGACTCACTGGCCTAATCCATGTTTGTTCTCCTGGCATAAGTGTCTTCTGTTGGAGCTGTTCTGTTCTCTAGAAGTAATTAAATAAGCCTCCAACCAGAAAAAGATAAGACAGTGTCAAGATTGACAGGACTGTGCTAGGAAAAAGGCTGCAATACATAATTGGCAAAAATGAACTTTGAGCTTGGGAGAAGAGCTCGATTTACACGAAATTACCTCTATCATGGCATTTTTTCCCCCTTTTGCGTACTGATAAATAGATTCTGGGTGTGTGTAAATTGTATCATTGGTGACTGTTCAGTAGACTATTCACTTTTCTCCATAAAATCTCTTTATTCTTATTATTTATCATTTATAGAAGCAGTGGCATTAGGTGTTTGAGACAGGTGTATATTTTATACCTCCAGACATACAAATCAGGTGCAGGTAAAAAAAAATGACAAGCAGTGAAATCTATTTGTTTTAATGTGGAAATCCAGATCCAATAATAAACAATGTTAACCTTGGCGAGCAACAAGTAGCTATCATATGGAACACACATGGCTTTATTATAGTTAAGACTGTGTACAAACAGACCAAGAAACACAAGACTCCTATTACTAAGAACAGTTTTCCACTGCTGGTGCTTTATCCTGTTTAACTTCATGATAGAGTCACTGTTTTTAATGCATTTTTATAAACCAGGGTTACTGCATTTTTACTGGGGTTCCTCAGTTTTCTTCATTTGTCAATTTTTATCCCAACTATTTTAATGAGTTTGAGGAAATCTGGCCTAACCTAGGTAGATGTCCCAATGCTTATTTCCCTGATCATCTTCCCTTTTCTATTTTAGAGTTGATCTGCCAGGGGACCAGATAACTAAAGTAACACTGGGAAGGTTGCATTTTGGTGAAACAACAGCAAATAATATGAGAAAAAAGGGGAAACCTAATCCTGACCAGAGGTATTGCTGTATCTGATTGGCCTGTGTGTGTGTGAAGTGGAAAATAAAAGGTTTACTTTAGAATGGAGCTGATATTTGTGAAAAATCTCAGCATTGCCAAATCTGTAATTTTACTTTAAATTCTGTGGTACTTGGTATCTGCTTAAAGGCCTCTCTTCTAGAGAGAATAATACAAGAAGGCAGAATAATACAAGAATGAAAATATCTCATCCTCATGGATAGAGATTGTTTCAGGAAATCATAGCCAGAATGATGGCTGATGAAATCTGGAAGCCGAAAAAACCAAATGATGGTAATTTTCTTCTGGGGAAGGAAGGGTCTTCATCTTTGAGTCCTCCTTACTTAAATTTGTTCAAATTACTGTAGTCTTAGTTCATTTGCAGTGATTGTGGGGATGGAAATAGCATATTGCTTGGGAGTGGAGGAAATAGTTTTTCCACCATATTGTAACATAAGTGCATTTAAAAATATTCTGGCTATCTTTTTATGTATCAGTAATAACAGCTGTATTTAAAACTTCTTTTTTTTTTTTCCTGTGAGAAGACATAACTTCAATTATCTTGATTAAATCAATTTCAAATTAGATACTTCATGCTGGTAGTTGGACTGTATGCTGTCTCTCAAGACCAGTTCTACCTACTGTCAGCTAATGTCTCTGAAAAGGTCATTGTGAGGGTAGGTAGCAATTTACACTGATTTTATGAGAAAAATATTTACTGTTTTGATATTTACAGGAGACTATGGGGAGGAGATTTTTGGACATAAAAATTACCACTGTCTCAAAAAGATTGAGGAAAATAATTTACAATTGCATGTTTTAATATGTTGTTTTCCTTTAATTATTGAGATTTTAAAACATTAAAAGTAGAGCTGTAGGAGAATTTAAAAAGAAATCTTGTTGTGAATACCAAGACAAAAGATGCTGATTTTTCCAGATTGTTTTTCTTTTGAGGTGAAACAATTTCCTGCACTTGCCAGGACCTTGGTAAATGCTTTCATTGGCTAGATTCTTCTTTTTCTAAAGGACGATGAGAATGAAAAGAAAGTAAGTCAAGCAGTTCTAGGAAGATTAAGAGCCATAGCACCCCCTTTCCAGTAGGTTTCCATAGTGTCCCAGCTCTTAATTTGGTGATTGTAATAAAGGTTTCAAATTAGAAAAAGGAAGAATTGGTCTCTCTTCCTCATGACCATTAATTTTCAGTCCCCTGATCCGCATAAAGTTTTCCTTTTAGCCTACAGTTGAAGTTAGACTTGGAACAGAGGAAAAAATGCAGACTTCTGTTGTGACAGGAGTTATGGAGGGTTAGGAGAGAGAGAAAGCACAGAGCCCCAGCATGAGTGAAGTTGCAAGGGGACTGCCAAGAGAAGGTGAAGACTGCCAAAAGCTGTCAGTCCTGGCCACTTTTTCATCTGACCAATAGCTGGTGGATAACATTTGAACTGGCTATTGTATAGAGTTATGGTTGTTTCTAGGGTGAAGGTTGTGTTTAGGGCTTGGAAAGGTAGGAAAGATACGTGCTATGTGGTGGGGCTGCAAAGGATGGTGAGGGAAGATTGCAGTCCAGTGAACTTTTTCATGTGGACCAGTCAAGGAACTACTCCTTGTTTGCATGGAGTCTTTCTAGTCATTAGCTTATGGTGAGGAATAGGGTTAGCATTTTCTTTTAGAGTCAAATAAGCCCAAGAGATCTCCTACAGTAAAGTGAGGGCTGTCAACAGCTTTTGGTCCTGACATAATTTTCTGTAGGCCATTTCCCTGGGTCCTTTCTGGTGGCATGTTGTCTGCTTAGGCTTATGATGACAGCCTACATTAGCATAAGAGTTTGGAGAGAGCAAAAAGTGCAGAACTCCAGTATGTATGGTGGGCTGCCAAAGGAAAATGAGGGCTTTCAGGTGGTTTCAGTCCTAACTGCTTTTTTGTCTAGACCATAACTTTATGTCCTTTTGTGCCATAAGCCCTCTTCCTGCAATTTGAGTTAGGTTTTTGGAGGGCAATACGGCCAAGAGCTCCTTTCCGGGTGGAGCTGTGAAAGGGATTTGAAAGCAATGTTTGGAGTTCAGTGGTTTTTTGCTCTGCTGGGAAATTTTATCATCCTGGCCATTACTGTGGGTTCTTTAATTTCAGGGCACTGAAACATTGTGTTTGCATCATTTCTGCATATTTAGCTCTTTACCTTTTTAGTCCATTAATTTCCACAATACTGCTTTTGCCTGAATTTCTCTTTCAACATTGAGCAATGTTACAAATGCTTTTTCTTTACTAACTTGGGAAAGCTGTTGAATTTTCACATTTAACTCATCCTTGGGATTATTTTACCTTAGAAAATATGTATATTTATGTAAGATTTAGAAATCTACAGTTTTTCTACTGTTTTTAGTGTTAGGTTCTTTTGAAATTGCAATGAAGAGAGCTCCTTCAATGTGTGTGAGACATTTTTTTAGTACGAATCCAGGGAATGAGATTTTGCAAGCCTGGCCACTATTCCAGGCAAAGAAAAAGAAGGCAGAAAAGCAGAAGGATCAAAAGACTATGATTTGAAGTGGTGAAAATGTCAACAGGAAAACTGGAAAGAAAAACAAAATAATTTTCCAGATGTCTGACAGGGCTTCAGTTGAAGGGTACAGTGAGCCAGCCACAGGTTACCTTAAAGTGGCAAAGCTGTGTAAATGCACTGTGAGAGAAAGCAGCTCATGTTCTGGCCCTGTATACACTCAAACATAACCTAAAGAAATGCCCAGAAGAGTGGTGGTGATCAGGCATATCAGATCATGCTCTAATTGTGACAAACAGTGGTGAGTGTACAGCACCATGTGTTGCAGATGGCAAAGCCTTGTGGAAGCCTGGCTTCTTTAAATGAGGGCTAACTTTTTGTAGTGATCATACTTTTGTTCAGACTCAAATTTAAATTCCTGAATTAATTTTTTTTTAAATTAACAAAATTAACTATTGAAATCAAATGCCTTTTCTAATTATACACACTCTGTTGTTTTATTGGTGTTCTTTGAAAGACCTTGTTTCCTTGGCATGAAATTTCTAAAGTGACTTAATTTAAAACATTACAGAAGATTTTATGAAGCACATATGTTTAATCTCTGCCTTGTTTGTTCTTTTGTGATTTTTAGGCTCAGCTGAAATTTGCTGGGAAATAAAGAATGTTTGTATGGCATAACATTGTAGTTAAAATTTGGAAAGCTTTTGACATTGACAGTTTAGCTGAAGGTGATGATGAAAAGGTAGATTTAAGGAAAAAAGCAATGAGGACAATGCTGCATGAGCAGAAACAGTTAGAAGTGACTCCACTGTTTTCTTCTCTTTGTGTTTTAGAAAAGCTCTTGAATACAATTTAAATATTAAAGATCTGGCATTTAGTTTTCCCTGAATTTCTAAAGGAAAATTATTATGGTATAGCATAGTATTCCTTTGCTGTACTATATCTTTAAACATCAATTTTTCTTCCAGGCATCTAACCCAGGGCAGTTTGAGAATGACAGTGATGTACTGTGGCAGCGAGGACACGTTCCAGAGACGATAGTCTATCATGGTCGAGTAGGAATTAACACAGATGCACCAGATGAAGCACTGGTTGTCTGCGGAAATGCCAAAGTTATGGGCAGAGTCATGCATCCATCTGACAGCCGAGCAAAACAGAATATCCAGGAGGTGAGGACCGTGGAGTATTTAGGGCATTTATGTTTGCACCACAGCACATGTGTGGATCATTGTTCTGACACGTGAATCAGCTGCTTTATGCTGGGTGTGCTGTAATGCTAAAGAAATTGAGGCTACCGTTGTTGTCTGTAGAGCCATTGCCTCTGGGGTTTGGAAGGGGCTGACCATAGAAGCTGGGGATATCTGTGTGAATGGGGCTGAAGGGTAACTGGAAATACAAATACAAATAGGGCTATGCTAATTGGGAGTGGGAAGGTTATCCCATATTTTTTGATGTGAAGATAGGCCAAGTTGCTCTGACAGGCTTGTTGCTATCTCAGTGATGTCCTAGATGCCACGACATTCTCAGTGTTTCAACATGCGAATCTTGGTATTTGCCCAACTAGGTCGATACAAATGAGCAGTTGAGAAGAATAACACAAATGAGGCTGGTGGAGTATGATTACAAGCCTGAATTTGCATCTGTTATGGGAATAAAAAATACTCATGAAACAGGTATTCAGTCAGCTCAGTTTCCAATTTTCATTAACTTCCACTGTTGTTCACTGTGTCGTAGCACTATTTCACACTCTGCTATTTCATCCTCATGTCTTAGGATACTGCAATTGCACGCTTGGCTTCTCTTGTGATAAATAAATACCTTCTCTTGTGATATGTAAATGCCAAAATTAATTATTTCTGGTAATTTTCCAACTTCTGTTTCAATTTTTAAAGATAAAAGATTATTTTTCCAGGGTTTCATGAGAGTGGACTACATGATCACAGTCTTGTTCTTATTGCAGAGAAATGGGAATTCTCTGTTTTCTGTGGAGTAGAAAAAAAAAAAAAGAAATCATAGATTTCCTACCACAGAGATATTCTAGATCACTTGGCCCTACCTGTAGCTTTTAGGATGGGCAATCAAAGCACACAACCATAATATGCCCCTGTGTTTTCTGACTTTAGTTGCTATTATCTTATGAACAGGAATAATTGCCCAGGAAGTAAAGGAGCTTTTACCCCAAGCTGTTAAAGAAGTTGGAGATGTTGCTTGTGATGATGGAGAAAAAATAGAAAACTTCCTCATGGTTGACAAGGTATGGTCTTGAGAGAAAAAGTGAAGGAGTGTCTTCAGACAAAGCTATAAATACACACTAGGCTTTATACAAAGCTGTAGGCCTCCACAGGTATCTACAGAAGTAGTGTTTGACAACTTGTTGAGAAAACTGGAACCACCAGGTATTAGTAAATAGCTGAATTTTTAATGACAAAAAGTATTTATATGAAAATCTTATTAGAATAGAATCATAGAATAATTATGAATGGAAAAGACCTCTGAGATAGAGCCCAACCATCCACCCAACACTACCATGCTCACCACTAAACCATGGCCCCAGGCACCACATCTACACTTTTTTTGAACACTTCCAGGGACGGTGATTCCACCACCTTCCTGGGAAGCCTGTTGCAATGCCTGATAACCATCTTGCTGAAGAAATTCTTCCTAATATCTAATCTGAACCTCCTTGGGAGCAACTTGAAGTCATTTCCTCTAGTCCTATCATTTGTTACTTGGTAGAAGAGACTGAACCCCACCCTACTGCCACCTCCTTTCAGGGAGTTGTAGAGAGCGAGAATGTCCCATCTGAGCCTTCTCTTCTCCAGACTAAACAACCCCAGTTCCCTCAGCCTCTCCTCGTAACACTAGATGCTTCACCAACTTTATTGCTCTTGTTTGGACATGCTCCAGCAGCTCAATGTCCTTCTTGTAATGAGGGTCCCAAAACCGAACACAGTATTTGAGGTGTGGCCTCACCAGTGCCGAGTGCAGGGGGACAATCACCTCTTTAGTCCTGCTGGCCACACTATTTCTGATACAAGCTAGGATGCTGTTGGCCTTCTTGGCCACCTGGGCACACTGCTGGTTCATGTTCAGCCGGCTGTGGGCCAACACTCCCAGGTCCTATTCTACTGAGCAGCTTTCCAGCCACTCTGCTCCCAGCCTGTAGCTTTGCATGGAATTGTTGTGACCAAAGTGCAGGATCTGCATTTTGGTCACAAAAGACTTTTCCTGGGTAAAATATTCAGAAGCAGTAAATGGTGTCTGAAATAATAGTAGTTGTGGAGCTGATCATGGTATTAGAACTTACAAGACTCCTTTAAAAGCTGGAGAGGTTGAAGAGGAGAAATAAAAAATATATGCCATCACAGCTTGACCTCTGGTTTGGATCTTTCTCTGTCTCACTGATTCCTGTGTGATTCACATTATGTGTATAGCATGGATAGAAGCTCTGGCTTGTCTGAGCCAGGTTACTGAATCCTGTAAGTAGATGGTTGATTGTACATTTTGCTGAGGGACTCCAAAGTCTATGTTCAGCTGCAGTACTAGAAATCAAATAGTAGGTGCCTGTTACAAGAGTGTTGAGGTTTAAAATTCAACACAGTATGAAGGTAAAATGAAATTTAAATTCTTGGTCTACAAAGCCTCTTAAAATTTTTTTGCAAGTTCACATTTCCTCATAACCTCATGGTTAACAGTTGGACTTGATGAGCTTAAAGGTCTTTCCCAACCTAAACGAATCTATGATTTACAATTTACTGCAAATTGAATATAAGCAATTTTTTATGATCTAGCAAAAGGGTTTTATAGTTATAAGTGCATCCCATTTACAGTGAGATAACTTGTATGTATCCTTACATAGGTGAATTCTATACTCATTACTGCTTGTTACATCAAGCGGATGAATATACTATATCTACTTTTGTCATTATTTTTCTTCTCAGGATCAGATCTTTATGGAGAATGTTGGTGCTGTAAAGCAGCTTTGTAAACTAACCAACAATCTTGAAGTCAGAATAGAAGAATTGGAACAATGGAATAGGAAACTGGCCAGGCTGAAACGGATGAGCAGTTTAAAGTCAACAGTCAGCGAAGACAGCAAAGTCAGGTACCTCTGTCTGGAATATTCTCTGATAGTTGTCACAGAAATTGATGAAGTGGTCTTTGTGGTAGAAATGTGTGAAACCAGATTTGGCTTGACAGTGGAGTTTGGCTCATTTCCAGCATTTAAGTTGTGCAAAAAAAAGCAAATTTCTCATTTTTGGACTCACTGTCAAAAATAATATTTGAAATGGCTGTTAAATTGCAGCCATTTTTGTAACTACTTCAGTTGCATAAGGCAAGGGTAGATTACATCCAGTTACAGCCTTGTAGTACCCTGGGGCTTGGAAATTGCTGCAAAGAGCAATCTGCAGAGCTGCTTCTGTAAGAAAGAATCTTCATTAGTGGAAGTGATGAGCATTTTCTATTTCTAAACCATTTGCCCAAGTTTTCTTTGAAATCAAATGTAGCATTTAATAGCATTCACCTGAATGAATTAACTGGAGGCCTTTATTCTTGAACATGAATCTGATGACACTTCTGCTTTTCTCTTTTTAAATGTTAAAATTGTAAAAGCAAGTGACATTAGCACCCTGTTGCAAATGTCTCTTTTTCATTTATTAATTACTGAAGCATTTGAATGTTAAAGAGATCTTGTTTCTTGCAGCAGGTGTAGTCGAGCTACTAGTCTTTTGCCATCAAAAAAATCAGTCCTGCTAAAATCCAGAAAGGTGAGTGAAATTAAATATATGAAATATGCCTATGAGACAGTTTTTGTATATGCTGAACTGTTGGTGACAACTTTCGTGATTCTAAATCTAAAAATAAGCTTCCATAGCCAGAATTACTTAGTGTCATGCTAGAAGCTTAAAACCTAAATATATCGAGATAGAAAACAGGTATGAAATACTTCTACTTCTTATCTATACATTCTGTGTGTGATCCATGCTGTGTAATGTTGTGAAGACCATCAGGCCAGAATTATTGAGCTTGTAGGTGTGCTCATGTGGTGCAGGGCAGCCTTACATAGAAGTCTGCAGAGTGGTAATTCTTCCTCAGTTTTCTTCCTTGAATTGAGTCACTGTGGCTTGCTGTAAGCATCTCCTCTTTTGTACCAGATAATGCTGTCTGTCACATGGTTAAGACCTGGATAGGATGTCATTGCTATTGTTGAATGGCTTCCTCTTGTTCATATCCTGATATAGAAAGAGGACACTCCTTTTCACAGGGATGAAATGAATTAGGGAATATATGTTGACCTTTTTCAAGACAGTCTTCTTAGGCTACTAAGTCTTGTTCTTTAGGGTGAACAGTGCCAAAGAGCAAGAGAAAAGAATAGGTGAGTTGTTCTTTATTCCATTAAGACAATCGAATTCCCCATCATCTAAGATCACCCTACTTGTTTGGAAAGTGCCTTTCTTCTGTATTTACACTAGCCCTGATTTAACATATACTGAAAGCTGTTAATTGTTTAGTTCTGGCCACTGCTTACTGAGTTCTTAATTTGATTTTGAAATATTTCAAGAGTATGAAAGATGGCAGGAAGAGAAGAGACAGAGCTGTTGTTTTTACCCATCCTTTCTTCCTATGTTATGTCTGTGTCCCCAGGCTATCAACAGTGAGCAGTGTGCTCATTTTTAGGGAGTCTTTCACTACTTAAGTTTTTCTCTTTTGATGTTGACCCCTACAGAAGGATAACTTGTACTGTTCCTCTGAAAGAAACAACTTGAAGTCAGACTAGAGTAGTATTTCTTAATCTACTAGTGATAGCTTAAGCTGCTTAACCAAACTTTTTTTTCCCCTAGGTTTGTTTGTCCAAGAGAAAAGAGTCTTGCTCCACGAAGATTTTCCGGGTGACCATAATAGCTTTGATGGCTATTATGGCACTATGGTAACAATTAATTATCAACATTTCTATGACTCCAAAATTTTAACCTTTGACATTGGGCTTGTGGAAAGGAAAGTATGCTCAGGAATTTTGAGATTGCTGTTTTCTGTTTCCAGTGCAAAAAGCTGTGGCTTACAGTTTCTCTGTGAACTGAATACTTGGAACTGATGTGATTCTGTTCAAAATGGAAAACTGATCATGTTTTGTGTTGAATACAACTATATGTATATATACAAGTATATGAATACCATACTGTATTCAGATATCTGATCTACACCCCATTAAATTCAGTTGAAATTTCTCCCACTAAAGGGAAAGTGATCAGATACTTAACTCTTATGTTACTAGATTCAGGCAAGGTGCTGTCAAGCTATTATTCATATAATGTTTACATAAGAGATGGTTGTAAATCTACAGAATAATTCTCTTTCTACAGTGTTTTGACAATATCGACCCTATGTTTACTTAGCATTCATGAGAGACATTTTGAAAAGCATCCGATATACAGGCAAGTAGTTAAATTAGTGCCAGTGAATTAGAATTTTGTGGACCAATCTGTTCTGGTCCACAACCATGATACTTATTTCCTAATTAATTGTTTTTTGTTTTTCTTCATCAGCAGTACTCCAAGTTCTGTTCTGCTCCCTCCCTCTACCACTACAACAGGTACTGTGTGTCTGTTGATCTGCATACACGTAACAGACTTGCAGTTTCTGTGCTATTATAAAATGCCAATAGACACACAGCATAAGTGAGAGTCATCTTTTTCTTTAGCATTGCAGGAGGAAAGCACAATTTCTCAGACCACACAAGCTATCAGCAGGATCCCTGAAGTGAATTTCTGTGACATTTTGCCTTGTGACAAGGTCTATTGTTGTCCAATTAATCAACCAAAAGACAAATCTCTAAGTTATGAGAAAACCAATGCAAGGGAGAAAGGTAAGCTGAAACATTAATTTGTGTTGTTTACTGTTGTGAGTAAAGACTATATGAGGAGTGTGGGGGAAGGGACAAGAATCTTTAGAGGTAGTTAGCTTCCTGCAAAAGAGCCTGGTCCGGAGGATTTAAAATTCCTGATATAAGTAATCATCACTGCAGTCCATACGTTATTGAAAAATCTGGCCTGGTTACCTTTAAGAATTTAGGATCCTGAGATGTTTTGTCAGGTGCCACTGTTCTTCCTGGCCATTCATGGCAAATGATTTCATGTGAACCAGAAAGTCACTAATCCTTTTAATTAACCTTTGGCTACAGTTGGACAAGAGTTCACTGGGGGTAGTGCAGGGTGAATTAACAGATGTAAAAAAACCCAAAACACTTAATGGTGTCACAGTGTGGTGATACTATGTCTTTCCTGTGGGCAACAACAGAAATTCAACTGCCAGAAAACATAGAACTTAGAATTAAAATCTACTCATTCAGGCAGGACTTGTTAAGTAGAGAAATGTTATTTGAAGGCAGAGCTCTGTGAAATAAATTACTTTTACTGGAATGAATTCTCTTTCAGATATCATCTGCTAGATGTTATCTACAGATGGGTAGATGTATTGTTTATAGTTTTTATAATGTTTATAGAAGGCATGCACAATGTTGGAATCTGTATTCCCATTTCCCAGACCTTAACATTGTCAATGTCTGGAGGCAAGTGTTGATATTACTAAGCCCAGTACTCATACTCTTCCTTTCTTGGCCTTGGGAACAATTCTTGCATCATCCACAGTTGTCAAGTTGAGGTGAAATGGGGGATGGATTGCAGTTCAGCTTTTGAAGTACAAATGTGTGCCAGGGCAGTGCCTGCTGATTGCTGACACTCTTATCACATGAACTGTTTTGAGGGGATTCACCCACTGGCCATTCTTTATACTGCAAATGCTGTTGTGTGCAGATGAGCTGCTTGTAAGTGGTCCTTGTGATTCTTGTGATTAGTGCCACAGTAAGCCCTGTGGCAGATAAAACTCAATACAGAGCATTCAAGAGGTCATACCTAAATGATTTGTTTTGCTCTGAAGCCTGAAATAGTGTTGCTTAATTAAAAAGACATTAATCTTATTTAAAAATGAAGACTGTAGATGGATGAAAATGAAATATGAAAGCCTTCTATCCCCAGCTGGCTTCTTTTAATATTAGATGGAAAGAGAAGATAAGCGTAAACACAAAAAATTACCTTCTCAAGGTCTCATGCTCCAAATAGCATTAAGTGTGGATCCAAGAGCGAAAAACCATCACAATACAGAGAGTACTGAAAGATTTCAGATCTCTACAAGTTTAATGAAGCTGAATGTATCCCCAGATGGAAGGTAACAGTGTCAATATGAAATCCAAACAGAAGGAAAACCAACAAACTGCTTAATGCAGCAGTAGCCAAGATAAATGAAAAGGAAAATGTTTTCAGAACAAAAGCTAAGAGTTAAATATGGGGAATAAACAAGATAAACAGTGGATATTTTAGAATCAACTGATTACTCTGAGGAAAGATATTCGAAATTACATTTGAATTAGATGTTAATTTAGGAATTCATATTTAACAGACCTTATACTGTTATACCATGTGATACCTGAATTCCGTGGGTGCATGCTACTACTGAGTGCATCCATTGTAGCCTCCTGATTCCTTGCATCTCAGATTTGTTGAGGAGAAGGCTGGTAGGAGGGCCCCTTCAGCAACCAGGCTTTTTCTACTCTCTGCTTCTATGCCATTAGTGATCATTGCTTGCCCCTTCATGTTAAGTGTCACTGGTAACCAGGAGCCGTTCTTACTTTCTCGTAGAGTGTTTTTTCTCTCTGGTGTCTCTCTCCTCATGATAAAAGCTTAATGAGGGCTCCTGCTGGGTTTTGGCCAACTTCATGCATTTGCATTTATTGCCTTCAGATGATAGTTAACAGATTCATAGTAAGGTACTACCACTACAAGGAATCATCAGCAGGTTTTTTCCATACTGCTTGTAGAATATTACAATTCATGTGGGTGAAAACCAGAAAGTGTTTGAAGGGGAAAAAAAGGATACCACATTTATCATATGATTTTTTTCTGTGAAGAAAATGATTGCCCTCATTACATTTGGGTGATGTGTACTTTTATATTTATTATTGAATTGGATATTCACACTCCACATGAGCCTTTGAGAAAGCCCTCAGAGTTACTGTATATGACAGAGTGGGAGTTTACCACAATTTATTGGAGGCTGCTACAGTCTTATTTAGTGGTTCCTGGTATTCTCAATTGGCAAATTGAGCTGCAAATAAAAATATCAGGGTCAAGTTTTCTACATTTCTTTTGGATTGCATCAGTTTAAAGGACAATGAAATATGAATATTATAATGAGTAGGAAATCAAGTAAAAATAAATTTCTATACTTGTTATTGACTTAGTTTAAATATTTGAAATCTTAGTGAAGTAAATCGTACTAACTCATGTAAAAATGTAAATAGTAAATCATGTCATCTTAGTTTTTATATCAAATTCTGATTCCCACTTAATGCTGTTTTCATCATCTGCAAAAGCATCAGAGTATTAAATGTTTAGTAATTCAGAGTATTTAATTAATATTCCTGCCAACATTTGTGTGGAAGTGTCTACAGAAAGGACATCTTACTTTCAGTTAGCAAGTTTTTACTTCTACTAGGGGATATAGGTTTTCCTACAGAATAGTCCTTTGTTAAAGAAAATGGAAAATGGCAAGGAACATTAAATACACTGGTAACATCTCTGGACTATTAAGAGAAACAGAAGAAAGAGAAAGGAAGATGTGACAATTAGTTTGTAAATTGAAAAGAAGAATGAGAGAACAAACACAAAAATGATGGAAATCCTAAAGATGATTTTTTTTATTACATTGTTTCTGGGCCCTTGCATACCAAGTGTTAATGTTCCAAGCTCTGAGTCACCTACTAGCATGGGAAAAGTCTGGATTCTCTTGTATCCCAATATTGATATGAAACCTAAAATCTGGAATGAATAAGAAATCAGTAAGGTCAACCCAGCTGTTTTGTTTCAATAATGAATTTAATGAAATAGTGCATTTTGATCCTTTTGTGAAATAATTTTTTGTATAATGAGACGGTGGCTTCTGTTCTAAATAGCCACTTTGAAATCAGAATGTTTCTTTTGGAAAACATGGGAATGGGAAATTTTGGTGGTTTAGAAATACATGATTCTGTTTGGGTGTTTGATAAGTATGTTAGTTTATGCAAGATTAGCATTTCTCAATGCCATTTTATTGCTAACATGCCTCTGGGCAAGGTCTTGGCTGGCAGTTAGTGTAAAGGCACAGAAATAGCTTTATCCTATGGGCTTAAAGGGCCTTTTGCCTTCTCCAGGTTGTGCTTTGTGATAATTATTCAAAAGATCTTTTAAAGTTCACTTTTCTAGAGAAGTGCTGAAAAAAATTAATAGAATAACAGTAAAAAAACATCGTCTTATGTTTTCCAGCCTAATTCAATATTTGAAATTACAGAGGTGAAATCAGGGGACATGGTGACCATGCTGTTAGAGCTATGTATTAGTTTCTTTAATTTGGTGACTCATCCTACTCTCTCTGAAGTACTTATCCCACTTGAGTCAGTCATCATTGTCTTGTATCTCGCATTCAAAAAGCTAAGTTACTCCCTTGGCCTATGGTTGTGTGGCAGATACCTCTTTTTATCAATGCTATTTTCTCACTAGTAAAAAACATGTGGCTTTATGATCAGATTTGTGCTGGAGTGCTTGATTGGGTGTTGACTTTTGCTTTGGCTCTGTTATAATAATTGGTGATACTCTGTGTGTGGGGTGAAATCTTTTTTATTAGGCTATTTTTTTTAAGTGTTTTAGAGATAGACTTTCTAAAGCTTGTTTCTTGTTATCTACAAAGTTCTTTCAACTATAAATATCTTCATCTCTATAGAGGGTATTTGTATTTTAAAGGTTTGTTTTGCATGCCTTTATCCAAGAGGTAATTAACAAAACATCTGGTGGTGTTTTATTCATATTTTGCTGTTACAACTGTGCAAGGCTAACCTGGGGACATTTGTACATTCACAGGAAACAAAAGTGACATGTTACCCGAACAAGATCCAGTCAAAATATCTAACAGAAAACCTGTTCTTGGAAATGACTGTAAGTCCCGTGTTTACAAACAAAACAAAACAGAAAAAAACCCAAAGCTGTTGAAAAGTATGTTTGTATAACTGTGGCATGACTTTGGTATAACTTGTGTAACTTTACTAACTACCTTTAGGCTGGGAAACCTGCTGCTAGAAGTTTCGTTTATAACTGGTTGTTACAGAAAATTGGCACTTAGAAATCTATTAAATACCTGTGATTCACTATAATTTTCATGTCATTCCAATTTATTCTTACATCTTCATTAGATTTTTATAGACATTCTGGCTGCCCTCTCTAAAGAGTTCTTAGACTTGGTTTCAGATACATAAAATGACAAATGATGTCTTCCTTGACAGGGGCTAAAATCTTGTAAGGTGCTCCACACTGCTAACCTTTATACAGCAAAATGCTTAAGGACATGAGTGTACAAGTATTTGTGTGTAGGAAATGCATGATGTTTAGAATTTAGCTCAGTTGACCTAACAGATTAAAAATGGCAGCTGCTGAAAGGGGCCGTCTGTGCTTTAGGATCCTGACACTGCCTGCATCACAAGAATTTTGGCTTGATTTCAGGCCCCTGTTCTTGTGACTGCACACTGCTGTCAGAGGCAGTCTGGGCTGAAAATACTGATTCTTTTCCATGAAGATGAGTATCTGCTGATTACATATGTTATAACAGCATGCTCTGGCATCCATTTGGTATGAGCAGGATTGTGCCTTGTCTTTTGCTCTGTTTAAAGGTTTAAGTTTTTTAAATATAAACATTCAGTTAAAGATTAGGCAATATTTGGATGATAAAACATCTATGCAGTGGCACACACTTAAAGCAAGTTACTACTCAGGACTGTGTGAGGAATGGAACACAGGTTCTGCTTGTTGCCTGGGTATGTCCCTGTGGGATGATCTGGGAAAAATTATTCCCCTTCTGATTTTTTTTTTTCACATGGCTCCACACCTCAGGAAAGGGCCTTTGTGGCATTACTATGATACATGTTGTAATGAGATCATGTGTCATCAGAAACTGTTCTTCTGTGCTAGTTCTTTGAGATGAATATGCTCGAATTTCCCTCTGTCACTTAAGCATATGTGTGGATATTTGCATCCTGAAAGTTAATGATATACTACCACACGTATTACAATTAGACCACAGGTCAGCCTATAATCATCAAGTTTCTCTGCAAAGTAGGGAATTGTTGCTATAGAGGAACAGAAACACAAAACCAGTGTTCACAACATGATGTGAAGAGCAGGCTTGGGCCTGCTGAACCAGTGGTCCTTGTGTTTTCTGAGTCACTTGTCAAGACTTAAGATTTATCAGCAGCTGGATGCTGTAGACAACAGCATCAATCTGACTGTCTGCTGCTAACTCACACACTCTCTCCATACCTTGGCCTTCCCCAAAATATTGGCAGTGTTACCCTAGGTCTGCTCAGGGGGATTAAACCTCTTCAGCCCATTCTATTTGAGGGCCTTCCCCAGTTCAGACTGAAGTGGGCTGGTTTAGGGTCTGAGATGCTACAGGTCCTAACTATGGACCTGCGCGGATCAGATACTGTAGATGTATCCAGAAGAAATCAGCTTTTCAGGACGCAGCTCTGGGCAGTGATTCCCAGGCCAGCTGTGAAAGCAGCAGCTGTGCTGCATTAGCACACTGGTTCTTGCCATGTAACCCTCCACATATTCTACATGTGTGTAGAATATCACAAAACTCTGAAGTTCTTGCAAAGTCAAGGCAACATTTTATGAAGAAATGTTAATATTCATTGGAATTAGGTAGTTTTCCTGCACACAGGATGAGAAACAAGTTTGGTTGCATTCCAAATTGTTTCTGTCAGCAATGATAATGTTTTTCAAATTAATGGTTACTTTCATGAGCATGGCTTCTAATACATTAAAATGAACATTGACACATTCATATTTCTGCTTGAACTGCCATCAAAATAAGCATTCCATGTCTAGCCCTCTCAGAATGTTACAGAATTAGTTGCCCAGGGTATTTATCCTTGTAAATTGAACAAGGATCTTATCTCCCTTGTAGTGGCAGAATGAAGGTAATCAACCAGAGGCTTTTTACTGAGCCCTAATTTAGACCTGCAGCAACTTTGCAGTGGAAAGCAAAGGAGTAGATGCCACTGGGATTTTATTATGCTCTTATCTAAGATTTCTGAAATAATCAAGAGTAAAACATTATTCTTAATATTTTTAGGGATTGATACAACAATCAGTTCCATACAGATTTTGGAAACCCAACAAAGCATTGACAATCGCTATTGTAGTAAAAATCTACAGTGCAGGTAGGTAAATAGTTTTATTATGCTTTATTATAGGTGGAATAAAATACCATTAATGTGTGGCATGGCTACTTAGCTGGTTCCTTCTCACAGTTGTTTCCTCTAGCATTCAGGAGTTTTTTCTACTTTTTCATATTTTTTTTCTTTTAAATTTAAATGCAATTGCTATGTTTTTGCAAAGGTACTCTCCATCTTGCAATCCCATGTGTATTAATGCCCTCTTTTTTAGGTCTGGAAATTACAGCTATGTTATTCCTGTTAACAAATACACACCCATGGAGGCAGAAATCTCACTGGAAATAAAGTAAGTACAATTAAAGATAACACATACATAATAAGACAGTGGTTAATTTTTTTTGATAGCAATTCTTGCCTGATTTCTGTTGTGACATGCGTTTTTCCCTGTTCAGAAGAGCAGGACAAATCTATGCAAAACTGAGTTCTTAATACAGATCTTTGGGTAGATCCTTTGCTGTAGCATAGGCCCAGTACTGCTCTCAGACTGATGACAACTTCACTCACTTGTGCAGATATTAAAAATCACTAGTCTTAAGGTTCAGTTTAATAATAATTTGAGCAGATATATATGCATATATTAGCAGGATTGTGACCTTTGGCCTAGGGATTTTATTTTTCTTTTTGTAGAGGAGCATTAGTAGGAATATACACAAAAAATTCCAGAGAACACCTTTATTTGGCCTGTTGTGCCAAGCCTGTAAAAGAGGATTCTTGTGCGGGAACTTCTGGTAATGCATAAAATTGTGACAGCAGGAATAAACAACAGACTAATTCCCCATAGCAGATATTTTCTCCTCAAATAAAAGCCTATTTCCATTGTGTTCTCCCAGGAGTAATAGGTCCTTTCTTTCGGGGTTCTTATCTTTGCTTTATAACACTTCATGCCTCCAATCTTTCCAAGAAAGGAGTTGTGATGATCTTTAGGTCCAGTCTTTTGATCTTGAATGTTATCCTTGTAAATATATGCCTTTTTTAGGTAAAAGAAATATAACAATACTCCTGAAGAACCTGCTTGTTTTCTACAGCCTCTGAAAATTTGTCTTTTAAGTATATGCCATTGTAATCCAATAATATAGTCCTCCTATGTAGCAATTAACAGATCATACTCAGAGTTTCATCAAAGCGGTTACTGAATTTATTTTAGATATTGGTTGGTGGGATTTTCAGTATATACCTTCTCTATATACTTACACTAAACAAAGCCACAAAGATAAAAAAAAAATCAAAATACGTAATGAAGTGCACACATATTTGGATTACTGCTGTGTCCAAATACTGTAAGATACTGCAAATACTTCAAAATTTGGAAAACATTCATGCCTATTGAATAAAGTCAGATGGAAATCAACACACGCTGCTAACAGCCCATCTAGGACAGAGAATCGATCGTATGTGAACTATTTAAAACATGTTTCTTGTCATACCTTGTTAATGTTGTGAAAGCACAATTTGTTGTGGAGTGCTTCGTTGTACTTCACAGCATAAACTACAGATATTCGTATCACCTTTCCCCCACATTCTGCTCAATTTTTTTTTGCTAGCCATTGACATATCTGAGTTCCTTTGGATCTCCAAGGCATTTTGTTTGTTTATACTGCTCTCAGAAAAGCCATCTGGTAAGCTAGAAAGTGCTGGAAACTCTCTCTAGGGATAGTTTGGAGAAGGCATGACCACAAGGTCCTTGCTCTTGAAGAGTTCTGAATCAAGTTCTGTTTACCAGTTCTTTCCCAGATGAAGTGTGGGATATTTTTACTTTTTTCAATGAGATTTTTGCATAAGTACAGTTGTCAAATGTGAGTTACTTATATAGGTCACTGTTTTAAGGCTTATTATGGGTTTTTCCTTGCATAAAATTGATGTTATGTATAATGTACCTCTGACACAGGTGTGTTATGCCTGTGTGAGCCGTGCAGCTCAAGCATGTCATGACCATTAATTTGTGTAAAAAGTAATATAGCTACTGGTATGAATATACTTGAGGTTTGAGGAAGTTTAGTGTACATTTCTAGATTTATATTAGTGACTGTAAAAATCACCCAGGTTTCCAAATGCAAAACACCCTCCACTTGTGGGAGGGAATGGGACAAGAGTAGAGGTTTGTTTCTTTGTTTTATCTCCTTTGTGTTAGCCAGTGAAATAAGCTCCTCTGCTTTATTTCTCCAAAACTCAATTTTTCAGATTTTTTTTGCCATGTATGTATTTGATATTCATATATATGATTCCTCTATTTAATAGCAATTGGATAGATCCTTATTTTTCTCTTTTTCTTGAAGCACCACAGAACCATTAATTATTTTTCTCTGCAAAGTCACATTTGGAAACTATTGCTTCCGTTATTCCGCCGGCCGAAACAGTAGGAAGGATTTCCTAACAACCACACAGGTAAGATTTTTACAGCAATACTCTTGCTTGTGGGGATCATTTTTATACACTGCCCAGCATATGGATCTTTTATAATTTCTTGCGTTAACGATGCTGTGCAAAACTGAAAATAAAATTGTGCTTTATGTAGGAAAAATGTGTTTATTTTTCTGATAGCTTTGGCAGTTGAAGCCATGTAGTGCTGAAATAATCTGTGATTAGCTCTAACCTCCTCTTGGTCTCCAGGACACTGTTCCCATCTGTTAGCTCTGCTTGCTTTTCATAAAAGCATCAGTCTCATAAGTAAGACATCATGATTCCTTGAATGACACTCTTGATTCAAGCAATGCTGTGTGGATGCATTCTGGAGTAGAGGTTGATATGGCAGGTGGTAAAATCTTGTTATGATACCTAGTTCTACTGAATAGCCTTATACACCACTGTTTGTAAGGAATGAATGAAGAGATAAAAGAGACCATGAAGATCTTCTGCTCCAGAGTGTGGAAAGGAGGGTAGCTCATGCTAGCTAGTCATCATGACCTTGTTAACAGTGTATTTATGGGTACTTGGAAAAAAGAAACAGTCCATTAGAACCTGACTTATAAAATTAATGGCTGAAAAATTGATTTTGATTAAAGTAGTAGAAATCCAAAAAGTACTTTGAGTCTGCCAGTCATAGATGACTTTGGCATGACCATAATGAGATGCAACCCATTTGTAGGAGTCAGTTTTCTGCTGAATTTTATAAAAAGCTATCTAGTGACTCTACAAGGACAGTGTTGAGTCTACTTCAGCTCAGCTCTCCATTATAACTCTATATATCTCCAGAGCTGCTCAAGAAATGAATACTTTTCACCCAGGGCCTTAGCAGACAGTCTTCCAAACTCTTATCCACTCTACTGTTTCCATTATTGTCTTGTAGGTAGTGAATCTCAGTTTTTAGGTCTTGAATTCACTGGAAACAATGGTAGTATTGCCCTTTATCTCTGTATGAGCAGGACTACTAAAGTTGTTGTTTCAAGGTCAGCAAAATTGCCATTGGCTACTATTACATCTTAAAGCTCTCAGGCCACCTGGCACATCAGGAGCAATCGCTGTTTATTGTGGGATTTGGAGAACTAGAGCAGGAGTTCATTTATTCAGAGCCAGCTGAGCATCGCTGGGAGCCAGGTGTCTGTCAGTTCCTATGCAGAACTCATCAGAGCAAACCCACATTTGTAGGGTTTAAAGTTAGCACTTTGTCTTTAAATACACTGACTATACCAATCAAGTCCTGTTATCATAATTACTTTGCACTGCATTTATCAAGGAAATGTTTGCAGAACCTATCCTTCTCTCCAGCTCAATGTGAAATAAGGTTATCTAATCTCTTGCTCTCATTTATCATCTAGGGACGTCAGCATATTTGGCCTCTCCCTGTAGCTAAATTGTATGACAGCGCGTACCATTTCCGTGTAGCCGTACCGGTAAGCCTTTTCACATGGCAATACAGCAAAAGACACAGAGCATTTGAACTGAGAGAAGGTCCTGTATGAATCTCCTTTATTTTCTTCTGCAGGGTTTTGCAAGCTGCTCGACAGATCCTTACTTTGCTGGAATATTTTTTACGGATTACTACTTCTATTTTTATCGGCAGTGTGCCTAAAATATTGCTGATCATTCTGTTCTTTGGGGAAAAGACAAGGAAGATCTTAATGTGAAAGAGACTTGTGAATGGCCCTGGATATTTTTTAAAACCTCATTCTGAGTTGCATGACACTTTCTTGTTTGTTTCAATTTTAAATTAAAAAAAAAAGAGAAAAATAAAGTGACAACAACCATAACTTTGCATAACTTTGCATTGGCAGGAACTGTTTCGGAAAGGACTTGAGCCAATGGAATATATGGTGTGTAAATAAAGTAATCCCATTGATCACAGTGAATTTATATGATACTGTATATAGAGCAGACAAGAACAGATGGGTAGCAGCTCTGCTGAGCTGGTGTATGCTAACAGAACCAAAACCTAACAAATCTTTGAGAGAGAAACGTAGCACTGTGCAAATGCCCTCTAAAAGAAGTGCTGTAAGTTAAGGAACAACAGGTCAGTTCTGTGGTGTGTAAGTATTTCCATTTCAGAAAGCAGTACCATCATTGCCCTTGTACTCGGCACTTGTGAGGCCTCATCTGGAATACTGTGTTCAATTCTGGGCCCCTCATTATAGGAAGGACATTGAGATGCTGGAGCGTGTCCAGAGGAGAGCTACGAAGCTTGTGAGGGGTTTAGAGGACAAGCCATATGAGGAGAGGCTGAGGGAGCTGGGCATGTTTAGTCTAGAGAAGAGGAGGCTGAGGGGGGACC